>CM039090.1:9309942-9909942 GCA_022113865.1 Chimonanthus praecox | reverse complement strand
ATTAAAATTTTATTTTTAGATTCAGTTTTTCTCTTATATTAGATAAATAAATATATTAAAGTAAAATCTAATAGTATAATTCATATGACTTATATGATAAAAAAGATGCGTCAACTTATTAGAAAATGATGCTCTAGCCGCATCAAAGTGGGGAAGGTACATGTGTAATTTCCCTTTATATTTAATTTTTAAAACAAGTTTCATTGCAAAAGAATGCACAAACACATTCTAGTGTTTGATTTATGTTTTAGAATAATTAGGAAATAATGGGTGTATTTAAAATAAATTTGGATTCTTTGATTGATAATTAAAAAATATAAATGGTGCATAGCAAGTGTTTGACAAAATGCACACTGATTTTTTTTTTTCAAGTGTTTGAAGTTGACTTCATTTTATATTCAAGTTTATACTGTTAGAATTGGAACTCATCGTTTGGAACATTGAAAGTCAAGAAGATTGGGAATGCTAATAAAGAGTTAAAAAATTCATTCAAATGTGTTGGAAAACGCCTGTAGTTGGAGGTCATATTATTATTTTTATTTTATTAACTTTTTTTTTTTTTCCTAAGATGAAGACGTCCATATTTTTTAGAGCACCTAATTAATCTTTGAAACATATACAAATCTCTATCCACACATATCGAGTGACACTATGGTAAGTAACACTTTTATGTTGAGAGTAATTTAAACTCAAGACTTCGGACATCTCAAAGTGAATTTTTGACCGTCAAGCCAACCTTAATAAGTTTTAGTAATCTTTAATTTAAATTGGAACAGATTACATAAGGCACTTATCTGGATCTAAGTCATAACTTTAGGAGCGTCAAATTCAGTGTAGTAGTCTCGTTTTAAAATTGAAAGGGCTATGATAGTTGATGTGTAAAACAGTTAAACAGTATTGTTGACAGATCTTCTCACATTTTAGCATTTTCATTCAAAGTAAGATTCTAATTTTAGAATGCCTTTGAGATGTCTTACTTGAGATTATGTAAAGCATGAAGTTGAACACCATTTATATGCATCATTATCCACTAAATGACTTAGTTTATTTTATTAAATTGATTTTTGTAGATACCATATTCATACATTGGACTTTCATATGGACCCATCATTTGGGACTAAATGAAAGATTATTTTAGACTCAAGGTTTTGTTTCTCCACTCCTGGCTATCGCAACAAAGGAAGGAATGCAGGTTCGTGCAATTCATTTATTTAAATATATATCTCAACTCAACTCCACATATTTATCAAAGCATGCGATTTAAGGTATTTTTAGGTATTAACATTATACAAACATTTGTAATGGTCTTGACAATAGTGTTTAAATGTTTAATCCTTTAACCCATTAATGAATTTTATGCATATGCAGTAATAAAACTCTTTCTAATTGCTTGAGCAGCCGTCATTACCATAATCATCGTCAATCTATCATCTACTGATAAATAAATAAAGAAATACTACAAATGCATACACAAACATCATCTCCTGACCTGAGTCTTAAGCTATTGCAAATGTTTTGTTTTGACATTTGAAGTGGAGTTGTATTAAACTATTAATGGTCCTCTAACTAAATAAATAATTTATTGCTAAGTTGAATACATTTTAATAAGTTGAATTTCGGTCATAGTTGGTAAGGAGTTTTAAAACCCCATGTAAAAAGGGTAAAGGGGCTGTTGGCGTAGGACTGTGGAGGTTCGTCATTTTTTTATTAGTGGAAAATAAAAAGTATGAAAATAATTTTTTTTCTTATAATGTGATTCAAACAAAGTTAGAAATGAATTAGTATCACACTTAGATAAGTTCAAATCTCATAAATGATTTGAATGAGAAATAACTAGTAAAATGAGAGCAAAGAGGGAAAATGTAGATAAAATGGAGTTTTATATAATAAAAGAGTCCCAAATCACTGAAATGAGTGATTTTATGAAACAATTATTACATTTGCAAATACTCTACAGAGTAAAGTATTGAGCAATAAAGAAAAAAATATCAATAATGGACACAGTCTGCATGGAGAGAGAAAACCTCGGAAAGAGGGATTGTTGCAAATAAAGATAAGGGTAAAATGGAAAAATATATCGTTACATCTTACCATTAACATGGTAAATATCATTATTTTAATTTTAAAAGATAAAGTTAGAAATGACCACGTTGAATACAATCTAATAATAAGGGGTGCAAATATCAGTTGATACGAATTGTATCAGCTGATATCAGTTGTTTTTGGAGAAAAAAAAGTGGAGAGAGAAAAATATCGACTGATATATTGATCGATACCGAATTTTAAACCGTTGTTAATAATAGCTTCAATAGATGACACAAAATGAAAGAAACTTATTTGAGGGAGTTTAGTCATATAAGAAGAAAACAAAAAATATTCTTAGCACATAAAGTTGAGAGATTAAAAATTGTATACACTAAACTTGAAAACGTGGAGAGAATTTTTTTTTTGGATTAACGTGTGAAAAACTCAGACATATTTCTATTAAAATCCTCACGAATAAGCTCATTACCCCTAAGGCAAACCAAGATTAAGCCATAGAAGCCTTTAACCCTCATCCTCCAGCTTCCTAAGGAGGGAGACAACCAGTTGAGCTACACCCATATGGATTAAAAAAAGTGAATTTTCGAGATTTTGTCAAAATTTGGAGAAATTTCCAAGTGTCATTCAATTTTCGAGTTTTTCAATTTCTTCAATGTGAGAATTCCTTCTAGAAGTGAACCACATTCATAAAATTCTACTCTGTGAGATTTGAGATTAATCCATTGAAGAAAATCAAATCAAACCATTTATGAGGTTTAAGAGAAATTTGAATTTTGCTCTAGGAAAATTCTTAAAGATAAAAGCTTCTACATTAATCCCTTGTGAACTCTATGATTTATTCCATTAAAATCAGTCTTCATCAAAGCTAGAATACATAAGAGAAGCCCTCTAAGATAGATAGTAGATCGAATAAGGTCAAATAGAAAAATAAAACTCAAAAAATAATCTAAATAATTAGAAATTTACCAACTGTCATCAATGAAGATAAAGATGATGATGCCTCATGATGACTTGTATCTTCTATAATAATTCAAAAAAAAAATGTCAAATAGCCCAATTTCATGAAAGTTAGAAAAATAAAAAAATTTAATAACATTGTTGAAACAATTTCAGTCACATTGTCATTCTATTTCACAAACATCCAACTTCATTTTATTAATTTTTTTAACACAAAAAGACCCCATATAGATATTATCCTAGAGTTAAAAATTCAAAAAAAAAAAAGAAGGTAAAAATCTCTCAAAATCGAAACTCTAAATCGAAACTCTAAAGGTGGAATAGATTTTTTTAGTAATGGTTGGAATAAAAAACACCATTTGAATATAAAGAAATTACTTCTAAATCTTCTTAAAATCAAACGAAATGTAAGATTCAAAGTCAAAACAGTGAAATAGACCTTTTTTTCTTATAAAAACCAATGTGGTCCAATACAACCAAATTTAAGCCAAAGCTCAGCCCATTGTATAGTCCTATATCAGCAAATACCTAACCGCTGTCATGGAGCCAATAAGTATCAGCTTAAGCTTGGCCATTATATATCCATCAAATGTAATTTATAAACTAAATTTTATACCATGATTCTAAGTGAAGCCCATACAAGCCAAAGATAACCAATCCACATGATGCTCCAATTTGAAACCATTTTTCAGCCTTGTGCCATAAACTAGAATGAAAACTGCACTAAATAAGGTCCACTAAAGCCAAAACTTTACAAGTAATTGTACACCCAAGGCATCCGTCAAGGTGTCAAACAGAATATAACAATTTGCCAGGACGGACAAATTGTCTTGACCATCAAATAAGAGTACCAAGATATCTGAACCCTAACAAAATCAAAAATAAATTTATTGTAATTGAGAATGAAAATCCCAAATACACAACACAAGCCAGAAAGAAACCCCTGGCAAGGGTACAGTGAGACTACGTCACCGCAGCTTATGATTGATGTTCCCAGGCCTTCGTCGAAAGTCACTTTGAAACTAGGAAGTATCATGCTGATTGTTCCCACTTCATGCTCTTTCAGCCATTTGTCATAAAAGCACTGATCATTTTTTTATTCCTATAACCCACGAAAAATGTTCAATCAAAATTATCAACCTTGATTGGAGTTATATCATCAGCCACCTTGAAATGCCCAACCATACGCGCAAAGAATACCATCTGCTGCTCCAGTGTAAATTTGATGTTCTCAGCCTGCATGATGCTTAATTCAGTGCTTCCCTATATCATGTAACCATTCGGTTATGAAAACAAAAATGAAGAGGACTGAATAGTGAAATACCTTCCGAAATCCATGTTGTTCTCCTTCATACTCTACCAGAGCAACAGGCACCCCTTTCTTCTTCAAGGCATGATAAATTTTACGAGCTTGATCTGGGAGGACAACCTGAAAATTTTTCCAATTGTAAACTTGTGACCTAGTCATTGTTTGGCTGCTGGATTCTTAAAATAGCAAGGTTTTGGTAAAGCAGGCTGATGCTGGGACTAGTTGCCAGGATAGGGCCCAGAAAGTGCAATTCCCAGGACCAATTTCACGAGTTGGATTTCTAATCCACAAAATGAAAATGTAAATGATATCCAACAGTAGTCACAGTACACATCCAACAGACAATTGTCTACAATGATTATGGCACATTCACTTCGTCAACGTGTGTATAACTATTAGCAAAAATCAATAATTTTATTTGATCAATTGAGTTTCAGATTTAGCTTCAGCTGGCAACACCCAATAATACAGTTTGAAACAAAAAGAGGCAAAGTCAATAATTACATTGTTGTCTAATGTTCTCAAGAATGCCAGCATCCAAGTCTTATAACCCAAGTACCCTGAATGACTTTCCCACATTTCTTCATAGAGTAGTATTTAAAAAGGCAGCTTTAGTTACATTACATTTTGTCCACTAGCTAAAAGCCCTTGCTCACTATAAGGTTATAAGGCTGCTTGTCCATTTTGTCCTAATTAAGGACTGGAAGTTAAGGCTACTAATGTGCATACCTTGTCCTCTAATCCTTGGAATAGAATAACAGGGCAAGAAAAATTGTCAACAAAGTTGATTGGTGATCTCTCAAAGAAGGACCTTTCATCTCCTGTAATAAATGGACAGAAAGCATCTCAAAAATTCAACCCAAATGACAAACTAAATAACAAACATCAATAATAAGTTCTATTTAAATTGACTTACCAACAAGGTTATCAATGTAACGAGACTCGAACTTATGAGTATCCGCTTTCAGTGCTAACAAATCAGCAACCTGTTCATAGACCAATAAAATAGAGTGGCTTATAAGACATCTATGGTTCTCAATTATAAGAAGCCATAAATATAAATAGTGAGCATTTCCCCTGAAATGAATACAAAATATACAAATCAGAGTGGGTACAACCGGTTCATAGACCAATAAAATAGAGTGGCTTATAATACATCTGTGTTCTCAGTTCTTAGAACCCATAAATCTAAAGAGTGAGCATTTTCCCTGAAATGAATATAGAATATACAATTCAGAGTAGGGGCATCTTCTTCAGGATTTATTAATGGTGTGAATTCCAAGGAAGCTTGTGCGCTCTCTCTCTCTCTCTCTCTCTCTCTCAATCATCATCACCAACAGGTGTTTGTAGATCAATGGTTTCTCCTTGATATTTCAATAATTTCCAAAATTAAAGTTTTCCTTCTCATCAATATATTCATCTCCTAAGGGACATCCCTCACGAGGGACAAAATTTTATTTTGCCCAAATGGGACCCACCTGAGCCCCATTTATACCCCTCATACCCATCTACCTCCCATGAATTGGATCCCAACCCAGAACCCATTTTGAGTTAATCTCACCTGTTGGATTGAAGTTCACCCAAAACTGAGCCCAATTTCATTGTTGATCTTTGGACCTTTGAAAATCAAGGCTTCTAACATCCAATGGTTTCAAATTGGGTTGGGATCAAATTCATGGAGGTATATGGGTGTGAGAGGGAAATTGTGTTAGTTTGTTCTACATGGAATCCATTTGGGCAAAAGAAAATTTTGTCCCTCATGAGAAATGTCCCTTAGGTACATATATATAAACAATTCAAAGGAAAAGAACATTTCTAAAACACTTCATGTCTAGCATTTTGTATATATTGGCTCCAAATCGCAAAGCACGGACTAATGACTACTATAGAGAGGTCAATGACGTACCACAGTGGTCCATCTCTTTCAAAAGGACATTGATTTTGAAGAAGGAACCCACCAAGCCTTGATCGGAATCTAAGAGACACTAGATTATGGCTAGAGGATGAGGACATGTGGATTTGGTCCATGGAACCGTCAGGGTCCTTCTCAGTAAAATCAATCCTAAGGTCAGCATATGTAGTAAATCATAACTCATCTCCAATTTGCAACCTTGCCTGGAACAATAAGATCCCCTTAGAATCCAAATCTTTATGTGGACAACATTGAAAAAGAAGATCCTAGTTAGACATAATCTCAGGAGAAGAGTTCTTCCTGAGGAAGCTCCAATAGTATGTCCACTGTGTGAAGAAGAGGAGGAGACAATGGACCACTTGTTAGGTAAGTGCCGGTTCACGTGGGTAATATGGTGCTCTTTCTTGAATTTATTCGGTTGCTCGGGGGTTATAGGAGAAGGATTCAATGTTGCCGTGGATGGGGGACCCTTTAGAGGTAGACGTAGGATAGCATGGAGGATGGTACTGTATGTGGTCTCATAGGCAATTTGGAAAGAGCGCAATGGGAGGATTTTTTAGGGGAAGAGTGGGGGGGCATCTAGAGAGGTTTTCAAGAGGGCGAAATGCCAGTTGATAGTTGGTTGTCAATATGCAAGGAATTTTTGGGTCTAGCATCCGAAGGTTTCTATTTGTCTTGGGAAGAGGGTTGGGAAAGTTAGAAAGCGTATGGTCGAGTGGGTTGCGCCTCCCCTGGGATCATGTAAATTCAATGTGGATGGGGCAACAAGGGGTAAACCTGGACTGGCAGGAATAGGTGACGTATTGCATGATGATAGGGGTAGAATGTTGTTAGCGTTTTCCAATCCCTTAGGGATAATGTAGTCAAATGCGGCAGAGTTGAAAGCAATTAGGAAAGCACTTCAGGTTTGGTCTAGTTTTAGGGTTGGTAACATTATCATCGAAGGTGACTACTAATGCTATCTCCTGAGCTAGTAATAGGAAATCCCCCCCGTGGAGGTTGGTAAGCATTACTAGGGACATTTTGAGATTGTGTAGGTCGGGTGGCATTTCCTTCATGTATACTCTCTAATCGGCAAACAGTGTGGCCGACTTCTTAGTGAAAGTGGGGGTACACAAACAAAGACCGGCTATGAACTGTTTTTTCATCATTTCAGCCTTGGGAGCTTGGGGAGTAAGGGTTCCCCTAGTGTATCTTTTGTTGGGAGAGGCGTGTTGTTGTGCCTCTTCTTTTGCTTTATGTTTTTTTTTTTTCTTTTTTCTCCTTTATCTTGGATCCAGGTATAATTCTCCTATACTTGGGTCCTCCTCATGTTTCAATCTTTGTTTTTTAAAGAATGAAGTTGTCAATTTAAGGTTGTATAAAAACAGAATAGACACTAAGAAGATAATTTCCCACAATCTTAACAACAATTTAAAAAGATAACCATAATCACATTTCTTTCAATCTATCAAGTATTTAAAGAGTTCTTTTCCTCTATGAAGGGTGATTTACAGAGACTGTTGTATCTATGGACGACATGACAGTCAAAAGTACAGAGCAGAGACTAATTGCCTCCCCATATCTCCATCTTTGGTTCAATCACATTTTACACTTTGGATTATCTAAGCGATTTTTGTTTCCCATGTCAGAAGAAGAATATAAAGCCAAAAGTTTATGTCAATCATGCCCACTGAATGTCAGCTAATATTTTAGTTAATATCAGCCTAAATGATTCTAAAAAAATACATAAATAAATAATTAAAACAAAGTAGAAAAGGATTTTTTTTGAAATGGCAAAACAGAAAGATTGAACAAAATACATCACAACTGATTTTTATGATATACTAGTTTCAGGGGCAGACAGGTATAGACCAATATATAACATGTAAAAATCTGCCTACAGAGAATATAGGGGATGATGGGTCTGATAAGTTTTCATCTCCATCCAGTGGCTCCATCAGAGAACAATAATATTTTTATGATCACCACCACCACCAAAGCTAATTTCTGATACCCATCCATCTGGGGTTAAGCAGAGAACAATAATGACCTTAAAAAAAAAAAAGATCCCATGGCTTGTGCTTAGGTGTGCAACTTAAGCCGAGCCTAACCCAAGCCAGCATGAAAAAATCCGAAAAAAGGCTTCAGGTTGACCTGGGCTCAGGTCAGGCTCATTTTTTGGGTCCAATATCAGACCCGAATTAGAATTAGGACCGGGCCTGGCCTGGTATGTAGAAGCCCGAGTTTGGCCCCAAAACCCGAATTAGCCACATTATATACAATTTTTATTTTATAAAATAATACAAAAAAAATTCCTTTTAGGCCTAAAGAAGCCTGAGCCTAGATAAGCCCACATATACATTTTGGGTTTGACTAGTTCGGGTTAACTAGAGCCCAAGCTCCAGCTTGGGTCCTTAAATTTCAATTCAGGCCCAGGCTTCGGCAAGTTCAAAATTCGGTTTGGCCCGCCCGAGTTGCAGCCCTACTTGTGCAGAAAGCTAGAAGAGCACAACACTTTAGATAATCAACATCAAAATATTGGACATGTGAATCAAACCATTTTCAAGGTATACTGCACACGCACAAGTGCATTGGACACTTACACCATACAAGGAAGAACCAGCCTTGAAAGTCTGCCTGAAAGCAAGAGAAGCTAATGTTGTATAACCACCGGCAGATCTGCCAGTGACGCAAAGTCGTTCCACATCTACCTTTCCATTATCCACCTTAAAAATCAAAACCAGTTCGACGAGTTACCATATGGTGCAGTTTGCGAGCATTTCACCTACATTGTAACTCTTACGAACTTAAAAATGAGAAACAGGGGAGAAGGAAAGGAACATTAAGTACCAGAAATCTTGCACAACTGCAGCAATCACCAACATCAACAATACCCCATAGTCCCAAAAGTCGTTCTCGGTATTCTCTTCCATAACCTTCACAAGTACAGGCACTAGTAAAAAATGTGGCATTTGAATCCTATCCAAGATGATCATTATCATGTTTCTTCAAGCTAAATATTACACTATTCCATTTTATGACCAAGTTTTATTGCAGTAGACCCACCTCTAACACAAGAAACCCTAGATAAGGAAAGCCTAATACAGAATTTCCAGTCTCACCCACCAACCACATAGAAATAAAAATATATATTAAAAAAACTAGTCTATGTTGGTAGGCTCCTTTTTTCCTGCAGTCCTTCATATGCAGGGCCACTGTCACAAAACAAAGCCAACACAGTAATGCTCACCAATCATGGCGGGCAGCTCATTTTTTACAAAACATAGGACATAAATACTTTCGACACTTAAAAAAAAAAAAAAATTGACACTTTCAATGCAGTCAACACAGGGGAGAATTCCAGCCTCACCCACCAACCACATAGAAATAAAAATATATATTAAAAAAACTATTGTCTATGTTGGTAGGCTCCTTTTTTCTGCAGTCCTTCATATGCAGGGCCACTGTCACAAAACAAAGCCAACACAGTAATGCTCACCAATCATGGCGGGGAGCTCATTTTTTACAAAACATTGGACATAAATACTTTCGACACTTATATTTAAAAAAATTGACACTTCCAACGCAGTCAACACGGGGGAGAGAAGGTGGGTGTGTGTTTGGTTGGGGGGGGGGGGGGGGGGAGTTCAAGAGATATTGAATGGGACCTAGAGTGAGGTCTTATGCTCAATTTTCAGCATATAACAAGAGATATCAAATAGGACCTAGAGGCAGGTCTAATGCTCAATTTTCAGCATATAACTCAATACATGACAGCCAATCTCCCTCTAAACCAATACAGGTCTAAATTATCCAGTTACTGATGTAAAGCTAGTAGCAAAATAAATTCCATAGAAAAGCTTATGAGCACAAAATGTGTTGGCACTACAACAAGGTAGACATTGTACGACCCAACTGAAAAATGTCACTCAAACCTTCCTAAACTATTATCTCATCTACACAGTTCAGATGATCTATTATTGAATTATTATTCCACAAGCCTAACAACAATCAAAGTCATGCTAAAGAAACTATGTTCAAGGCCAAACCAGTGCTTCCTCCATAATTAACATCCACAAAAGCCCATCCTCTGCTAGTCCAGTACTGGATGCTGAGATCCAAGGTTCCACGTGCTTCAGCTGTTGGCCCCCCTGTAACATTTACAGAAAACATGAACCATGGATGACCATTTCATGGTAATAGAATTTTTGCTTTTAGTTTGCTAGGAAGAAAAGGGGGAAGCACACCTAACATGAACCACTTTAACTAGCCTGCTCAGTGGATTATAGCTAATTGTTTGATGGTCTTTGACCCAGAATCAGACTCTTCCACAACATTTACATAGGAGGGTGAAATATTTCCACAATCCATACTTCAAATTTTCAATTAATAATATAAGTTTGCAACTCACCATGGCTTCTCAACAGCAAAGGAGGCTTCTCTTCAAGCCCAGCTTCATAAATGTGATTGTATGGTGGATAAAAGTATGCATAGGCATTTTGACCAGATACTTCTGTAGGAAACTCAATTAACTCCGGCAAACTGAAGTATGATTTATATTTCACACTATCTGAAGAGGAAGACCAGATAATAGAGAAGTCAACTATTTCTGATCGACTCCCATTTAAAGTCACCTGTTATCACAGAAAAACCTACCATGAAAATTTTGTCTTCTTTGTAAAGGAACTATTATAGAAATAGCAAATGAATTATTGACTGAAAAATAACTTTGAAGCTTTCCTAGTACATGTGCCAAAAAAACCATTTAGATGTACATATCAAGATGACCCACCCTCACCTTAGCTATTGATAATGGAAGGACTGGAGATGCCCCTTCAATGTATAGGCAATGGGATCCTGAAATCTGGGCAGACCAAAACAATATTCATCCAACTAAAACCAACAACAAATGTCATGGAACTACTGTTGAAGAAACTAATTAAAAATATGAACAAAATACAAAAACTGGAATGAATGTTGAAAAGAAAAATGTGAACCTACAATATTATTTATATCAGTGAAAGGAACATCAAGCAAAGACACAAGATTTTGACCATCGTCCAGGATTCCCAAATGCGAACGCCCATTCTGCCTGCATCTCATAAGCCACAACCTTAAAATTTTTACAAGTGAACATGCATACAGCCTCTCTCTAATGCATTGTGCAAGCATAAATCTACAATGATATTACTTCAAAATAAATAATAATAACAACAAACCAAGAATAATAATGACAACAATTGCAAATACATAGGTTTAGAAAAGTTTCTGAGAGACCTGTAAGTGCAAGCAATATAGTTGGATTTTCCACTCTCATGAACAAAATCATAAGAACTAAAGCCAAAAACCCACAGTGGCCTTGAAAATTCAGCATCCAGAGAGTTAAGTGGCTTTAATTCATTGACGTCTTCTACCTGACACCAAAACATGTTAGCGCACAAGTTCATATGAGACTTAATTTTCATGGGTGCAACTCCAGTTTCTAGAAGCAAAACCATATAATATTAGTGGTTGCAGAATAGAAAATGAACGGCAAACTAGTTCAATAATGCCACAGAAGCCAAATAAGCTGGCCAATGACCAGATTGCATCAGCTTTTTAATTAACCTAATTAAATGTTCTTCCAGAAGTGCCACCATATGGAAGTCCACATCAGCAACTCCTGATGAGAAAATAAAGCTGCAGACATTGATTGAATATTAACATGTGTTAAAGTGTATTTATGTACCATATAAGAGAGTTCACCCTCTTTACTTTTAGCTAGGATTAGATTCATCAGATTCGCCCATTTCCTTGATTAACTCCATTAATTAAGCTATTTACTGCTGTAATTGTTACATAAAAGGAGTGATAATCTCTCGATGAGATATAGCAAAATTATTCAAAGAAATATTCCCTCTTACTTTCACAGGCATTTTACCAGGATTTTATCGGCTCTCCAAGTTAGTATAAAAATGATTTTTTCCTACAGTTTGAATTGTGAAATTCCTGCATTACTTTTTCATCATGACCATCAGGCAGTGAGACCTCAAGGAACCCCAGCCTCTTTTAGCATCTTTATTTATCCATGAGATCTTATTATTGATCAGAAATATTGCGGGGCTCACCAGTGCTTCCCTTTTTTCTGAAACATGGGTGCCTATGGCCCCTGTGGTTTTTCTGGCCTGTTTTTGCTTTGCATTTTTGTTTACAATAAGTGCTGTTTCCTACTCTGAGCAATTATCTTTGGATAATTTTTCTTTTGCTACTGCTGCATATTTGTATATTGTGTTTTCAGTGATCCCTTTTTCGTTCTCTTTCAATCTTATCACTGTTTATAACAGATCAATTTCATGTTTGTTACTTTTTACTGTTCCTTATTAGTCAATCTATTTCCTTACTGCTGTTTTTCATCTTTTTGTTATTACTGTTTTGTTTCAATGGCTTCTGATGATGAATCGTCCGAAAATCTGAGGCTGAATATTACTAATCATCTCCTTAATGAGCATAACTATTTGCAATAAGTCTTGGGCTGTTAAAGTTTTCTTGGAGGAAAGCAACATGTGGTACTTAACTCCATGTTACAAAAATATTGCCAATGGTCTGAGTTTGTTACAAACAGCTGAGGATGCTTCATCACACACGAGGTAGCTACTCTGGTAAACATTCTGGGTCAGGAACCAGAGGCCCCAGGTTTGAATCCCATAGTAACCCAATGCCTGTGGATTGTGGGGGGGGCTGCGTGCATCCGAAGTTTTACCCAACGTTCTCTTACTCGGGGAGAGGTGGGGGCCCTGGGATTCTTCATCATAAAAAAAAAACAGCTGAGGATGTTTCCGGGCACTGTTCAAGAACAGCATGCTGATTAGAATAGTCCCACTAGAAACTAGTAACTCTATCAAGAGATTGCCAATCTGTCAAGGAGATCATGTTGTACTACCTTGTACATATTAGGAATTTTTTGTACACTGGGAAAGTGTGTATATATGACACCAGAAGTGCGCCAACAAAAGAACAAGACAGGTGGTCTCTCCATGCTGAAAATGTATGGCTTTTTGTTCTATATAGATGTTGAGACTTTAACAAAAAAATTATTGCCATGGCATCCATGAATACTAGTGGGACTTAATTTTGAGTTTGAACTCCTTGATGCCCAAATTCTTGGACGAATGACTGTACCATCATTGAATGCTGTCCATGCTATGTTTCTTCAAGATGAGTGTTACCAAAATGTCATGAACATGTTCCTTAGCAAATCAAATATCTGCCTTGGCCAATCTTCTGTAGTATGCTACATGTATGCTACATGAATGTGTACAGAGATAGACATACAGTTCAACAACTACAACATTTGTTAGTCACAGGATTCCTTTTGACAAGAAGCAAAACAAGTAGAAACTGAACAAGAATTGACAGTCTTAGTAAGAGTAAAAAATATTTGAGTTTTCACATTCCACCAAGCCTGGGATTACCATGCCTCACTGGGGAATAAGTAGGAGCAATGGCAAAAATACAGATAGAAACCATGAAAATCATATGAGATAAAACATGTAAAGCCAGATGGAAAACATAATAACCCACAAATTACTAGGTCCAACTAAGAAGGTAACAAGGGGGCAATGGAAAACACAGATGAAAACAGTGAATATTGAATACAAAAGAAAACATGTAAAGCTGGAGGAAAACAAAATAACCTACAACTGGAATGAGTCAGCATTAGATAAGCAATTCTAGATGAAG
Source organism: Chimonanthus praecox (assembly GCA_022113865.1). NCBI lineage: Eukaryota > Viridiplantae > Streptophyta > Magnoliopsida > Laurales > Calycanthaceae > Chimonanthus > Chimonanthus praecox. The sequence continues at coordinate 9,896,020 of CM039090.1, read as the reverse complement.
AAATTACCCATTTATAGAGATTCCAAAATCCATTTTTATTATCAGTAACAAAAACAAGTTCCCCTGAAAACAATAATAGAAGAATAACTCAGTATATAAGTCCAATAGATAATTTCACATATTTCTTAGAACTAGACTTGCAATATCAAATCATTGTGTAACCTTTCCCTTTGTCAACACTATCGATGCAAAAAGGAATCCATTACTAAAATGACATAAACAAGCAAAAGGTGCTAACAATAACATAAGCTAGTCCAACAACTTAACCAAAGGCAAGAACATGAAGAAATAACAACATCAAAGATGCCACCATTCCACAAGGGGGGGGGAGAGAGAGAGAGAGAGGAGAAATCAAAGATGCCTAACTAGGAAGTCAAACATATTTCTCAGCACTTGACTAGCAATATCAAATAATGCACCCGTGTCAAACATTTGCACCTGCTCAAACACTTGCACCCTTTCTTTATGGACTCATCTACTACTTTTTTAATATTGTTTTCCACCCTGACTAAAATATTATCACCTATGTTGCATGGACTCTTTAAGATGTGTGATAGACCCATGTCAAACACTGGCATCCATGTCAAGACACTTGCACCCATTCTTCATCAACTCTTCTAGTACTTTTTGTAAGTGTTATTTCCACACCTTATTTTCATTTAAAATAAATGTAGATTTAAATTTGTTTAGATATGGCGCCATGTCCACGTGTCCTTTTCTTTTAGTTTGTCATGTCCAACACCTCGCACCTATACCCATGCAACTTAGATTATCACTGTAATGACCCGACCCGATATTTCGGAGTTTTGGGGTCTTGGTAGCCGTGTGGGCAGTGTGGACCCCGTGATGAGTCCTGGTTTGCCCGATTTTGAGTTCGGACACTCGAAGGGCATTTTGGTAATTTTGAATTATTGAATATTTTATCATGTAAAAAGTTTGAAAATCACACGTTATCTTCCTCGATGTCTGACATTTGATTTTTTAATGAGTTTTAAATTAGTTATTTATTTTTGAAAAAAAAAAAAAAACTTATCTTAAAACCCCTCCCCCAAAACCCTAAACTACACTCCCCTTTCCGCGCGGCACTGTAGCAGCTCGCTACAGTGCCGGCTCACCCTCTCTTCCCCTTTTTCATCTCTTTCCCTCTTCCAAACCCTAACCCTATTTCCGCCGCCGCCGCCGCCATCCTCATCTCCCTCCCTCCCGATTCTCTCTTTCCCCTCTCAATCCCTCTCCTCTTCTCTCTTTTCCCTCTCGATTTTTTCTTCTTCTTCCTGTTTTGGATCTGCTGCTGACCTCCCTCCTCCTCCGACGTTGGTTCGAGCTCCTCCGGCCCCGATGAGTCGAATCCTTCCCCCTTGGCCCGAGCAGCCACTGATTCTTCAGATTTGCTGGACACCGATCGCCGCCGTCCGATCCGAGGTACTCCCTTCTCCGTTTTCCCCTCTTTTGCTTTCCCTTCTTTTCCCTTTCCTTTCCCTCATCTCCCTCATTCCCCTTCTCCTTCGGCTGAGTCACTCGGAGTTGCCGAGTTGACTCAGTCGGGTTCAGCCTTGGACCCGATGACCCAACCCTGTTTGCCCGATCCGGCCCGGTTCGCCGGATTCGGCCCAGACCTGATTTGGCCCGGTTTGCCAGGGCCGGTCCAGCCCGCCTCAAGCTCGGCCCAGTTTTGGGTCCGGCCCAGTTCAGGCCCGGCCCAGCTTTGGGTCCGGCCCGGTTCTGTTCAGCCCGGCCCAGTTTCCTAGTTTTCGGGCCCGTCGGGCCCGTTTGCACTCCAGTTGCCCGATTTTGAGCTCCTTTCACCCCGGCGTACCGTCTCTCTCACTTTGGATTTTGAGGCGCACACAGGTGAGGGAACTTACCACCACTTTCAGCATGCATCTATGCATCTTACTTCCCTATCAAATGTGCAGGTACGAAATGCGGCGAATGGGGGCCCTCGGTATTACGAGCCACTCGGCAAGGGAACTATTGATACTATTATGTGGCGGGTCCCCATCCGGATGTATTTGTACCCGATGCCCGTAGAGGCATATACAAGTTGATTATCTGATGTCATAATTGATCGATTGTGTGGTGACATGATTGGAGTTTATTTTTATTGTTAATGTGTTAAGATGCCAACATGCGAATATATGTAATACGTGGTGGTATATGTCTGATTATGATGTGAGGCATTGTGTTGGTAATATATCATACGATCATGTGATAATTAGTTTGGACTGCTAGACGTTATAACATGCTTGAATGTTAACATGCCAACCAGTGATAAATACTGATGCACACACCTAGTGATTATGTGACGAACTATGTTAATAGCATGTGTAGGCGTAGAGGTAGTTGTGCATACATATAACTAACGTATGTGAGATGCCGGTGGGGCATGGGAACTAAGCAACATCAGGATCTAGAGACTCCCCCTAGCTTGTCTGGTAGTTAGGGTGAGGATGTTATGTGGGACCGCGCAGTGGATGCGTGGTTGGGATTCGGACTCCCTTTTGATTGGAAATGGGTAGTCGTAACCCCTTGCATGGATCAAATGGTCGGTCTATCTTGTATTTCCGGACGAACCTATGAGAGGGGCGTGATCTGATTTAGAGAACAAGGTGTCTGGAGGTCCCAGCTAGGGACTAACTGGGAAGTAACTAGGTTAACCTAGATAGGCCATCAGGCTGAATGTTGGTTCACCCAAGGTAACCTTAGGAGCCCCTTGCAGTTCTGATACCCGAATGTGTGACGGGTGAGGTGATCCCTAGATGACCGATTAGGCTGATGAGGTGCTCGCCTAGGTCGAGGGACGGAGCGGTGAGGGACAGCTCCCGCTGGCATAGTTGTGATCCCTAGATGACCGAGTAGGCTGAGGAGGTGTTCGCCTAGGTCGAGGGATGGAGCGGTGAGGGACAGCTCCCGCTGGCATAGTTGTGATCCCTAGATGACCGAGTAGGCTGAGGAGGTGCTCGCCTAGGTCGAGGGATGGAGCGGTGAGGGACAGCTCCCGCTGGCATAGTTTGTGATCCCTAGATGACCTAGTAGGCTGAGGAGGTGCTCGCCTAGGTCGAGGGACGGAGCGGTGAGGGACAGCTCCCGCTGGCATAGTTGTGATCCCTAGATGACCTAGTAGGCTGAGGGTGCTCGCCTAGGTCGAGGGACGGAGCGGTGAGGGACAGCTCCCGCTGGCATAGTTGTGATCCCTAGATGACCTAGTAGGCTGAGGAGGTGCTCGCCTAGGTCGAGGGATGGAGCGGTGAGGGACAGCGCCCGCTGGCATAGTTTGTGATCCCTAGATGACCTAGTAGGCTGAGGAGGTGCTCGCCTAGGTCGAGGGACGACGCGGTGAGGGACAGCTCCTGCTGGTATGGTTTGTGATTCCCCGGATGACCGAGTAGGTCGAGGATGTGCTCGACCGCTCATTGGTCGAAGGATGGTACGACGTGATGTGATGAGATGTTCTAGGTTAGGACACCTGTATGGTGGGGCAACCTGTGGTGCGGTGTGGTAGTGTGTTTACCCGCGGTTATGGTATTGGGGTTCATCGTGAGACTTGTGTTGTGGGTGTTAACTCACCAGGAATTTATGGGTGTCTAACGAGTGAGTTCGGCCGGCTCACTCGGCAGAAGACATATAGAATTCTATGAGAGGTGGATACACCAGTCTTGTGGAGACCAGCATATGGGGCCCAAGGTTATGGGTTTGAATATCGAGACTCTAGTGCTTGGTTGATGAGACCATAGGTGAGTCCGGTTGACAGTTAGTTGAGGACTGGTGAGGTGGTTACTCCTGTGCAGTGATCAGTTTGGGACTCTAGTGAGTCTGACTCTTGGGTTGACCATGGTATGTGTGCGGGTTGTCATGAGAGGGTCATAGGTCTAGTTGAGGACTAGTGACCCCTATCTGACTGAGGATCAGCCTGCATACCCGTGGATGGATGGACTGTTGCGGTTGGGCACATGAGGGAGTTACGTTGGGTTGGTTAGAGGATGTCCTAGAGGCCCTGTTGACGTGGGCCCATGTGCTAGGAGTAGGGCACACATTTGAATGGTCATGCATGTAGACATCCTAGACATTGATGTGTCCATATGATATTGTGCAGTGTATGCTTGATGACTTATGATGCATGTGTTACCCTCACTGGGCATGTAGAGCTCACCCCCCTTGCCTCACAGGTACTTCATAGAGGGAGGGTTGGCGGGACCCTCACTTGGACGTTGGACGTAGAGTTGCAGTTTTTGTAACTTGTAAGGGTCTCGTCTTATAATTGAGGACTTTTTGATGTATTTGAATTATGCGTACATTTTATTAAGTTGGATGAATGTAATAATGGGACGATGCTATAATTTGTAATCATGATTGATACTTACGGTTTTTGGTTTACTGGTGGATTCCTATAGTTAGTGTGGGTTGCGGGAGCGGTGTCTCCCATATACAAAAAAAAAAATATCCGAAATTGAGGTTGGATCGGTTTTAACGTGCCCGTAGCGGGATGGGTCGTTACAATCACTCCCTTCTTCTTTTGAAACCTAATGAAAATATTAATATGTTCGTCACTTGATTGTTAGAGTAAAGCCAGTACATTCTTTTCACAGCTTATTTTCATTTAAAATAAATTTAGTTCAAAATTTACTTAAATATGATGTCGTGTTCCTAAGTCCTTTTCTTGGGTTTGCCAAGTTTGACACCTAGCATCCATGTCAAACTCCAAAACTTGCACCATGCAACTTAGGTACAACCGATCCAATGAGCCACAAGATTCATATGCAATTAACACAATAACCTTAAAGCATGGAAAAACCAAAAAAATAATACTAGGACAGCATCAAGAACTGCTGAAGACTGAAGCAAATAGTGACACTGATTAAAATAAATGGCAAAATAAAATAACCCATAAAGTAACATAGAGAAGCTCCTTAAATATCTTGAGTAGAATATAAGACATAGCTCATAAATTTTTACCATACCTTGGATCCCCATTTGCTAATAATTTTTTTGCTTAAACAACCAAGTTGATGCATAAACCCATATTTTGGTGTACGCATAGGATTGTTAATTGGAAAATACAGCATACCCCACAAATAGCACCAAATATCCAAAAGATTTCTGGGAACAAAAAAAAAAAAAAAGTTATCCCCCATCCCACACTCTAGTGGCCCAGATTTCCAATTGGACCGAAATCAAAATTAATTTTCTAACATCCCAGTTGTGGGACCCAAGTACATAGGTAGGGCTGATGCAAGTTCAATTCCTAGCCACTCAGGCACTAAGATGATGAAAGACATCATAACAAAATCAATAGGTCCTGAATTGCCGTCTCCTAGGTTCACAAACCATTTATAAAAAAAGAGAGGGGGTCCTAGAACACTAGGACATCTCTTTTTCCTTTATTTTTTTTGGTGGGTGAAATGATGCAACAGTAAACAACTGCGATGGCTCAACTGGGTTCGAGCCAGCTTCCTCTTGATCTGCAGTCAAATGCTCTAACACAGAGCCATGGACCCTATCTATAGAGCTCTATGAACTTCAACCATTTCATCCTCTCATATTCTCCTCGGTTGAAGAGTGAATATTGTAATCAATGCTAACATCAAGAAATTGCAACTTGAATTGATGCTTGGTCAATACAATATTTTAGTGTGTCTATCAGAATTTTTTAAGAGACCTTTTTGAGGTAATTTTTTAAGTGACCTAACAATGAATGTTTCAATGGGTTGTATGCTTATGTCCATATGTTTCTTCAGAACAGGATGAGCACAACATCTAGAGATTTATTTCAGGTAAAAGAACAAGTTCATCATCTTATTGGAAAGACAAACCTTTCGGGGACCACTTGGGTTCTGTTGGCGACTCTTTCACAGTGGCATCACTACCAGCAACACAGACACGCTTGTACACTTCTCTACAAAGTAAATTTAATTGACAAGCTTGTGTAAGAAACCATTGTTCAAAAATTGAACCCAACCTCAACCAAGTTTTCTTGACTCAGTTAAGTTTCCCTTCAACATGACTTGATACAGCCAAAAAATAAACAAATAAAGGAAACCATTTCAAAGAATAAAACAAAACAAATTAATTAGAGGAAATGGAAGCAAAACCAAGAGCCAAAATGTTGCCATTAGAAAAGCAAAAAAGAAAAGAAAAAAATGATCGACAAATTGAAAACAACTCATATTAGAGCTAGAAAGTCTCAGAAAATATTTGCAAACCTTAAGATCTAATCAAATCAACTCAATAATTGGCCCAACTGTACAGGTATCAAAGTTTTAACTTTTATACAGCCATCTCTAAAATATGATATCAACAGTCAGACATGACACGAGTAGATAGATGAAAGAATGCAAACTAAGAAAGTGTAACATGGCAACAGACACCAAATTTTTTAATGTAACATATCTAACAAAACATTCCATTAGTTAATAAGGTCTCAAAGAGCATGTCATTTTCCAGCGGAGCTCAACAGCTAATCATGCTCGAGTAAGAGCACTACTAGGGTGAGTGACCTCATTTTTTTTTTTTTTTGTATGAAATAAAACATGTACCATCCTAAAAATGGAAAATAGAGAGTTTGCATGGTATGAAAGATCCATTTAAGCTCCAGAGTATATGAAATGTTCACCTGTGCACTGGGTTGCACCATATTGCCGTGTGCATCCAAGTGTGGGGGCCACTAAATGAGGTGATGATAGACCTGTTGGAATGGTCTTTCCTTCAATATCTTGTCCACCAAAAATCACCTTGATCGGATTGATCTAGCCATATTTTAAAGCCCTCAAAATTATATCATTTTAAATTATTTTTTAATCCCTAAACCTTATAGCCTTTAAAAAAACGGCTTGATCAATCCAATCACGGTGATTTTTGGTGGACAACATATTAAAGAGAAGGCCATTTCAATGGGCCCATTACAACCCCATTTCATGGGTCCCATGCCTAGGTGCGCATGGTAATACCGTGCGACCTAGTGCATGGTTGAATATCACATTCCAAAGTATATAGGAAATTACACATGACCAAACTTCAAACTTCAATGTTGTCTGCATTCATTTTGTTTGAAAAAACAAAAGGAATAACTGTCTAAAAATAGAAAATAGGTTCTTTAATCTTTATAAGGTACAAGACCCTTGAAGATCCACTGTATATAGTGAAATTACACATTATCAAACTTTAATGTTAAAAAAATTACATTACTTCAAGTGAGAGATATAAAAGATGCATAGCTACACACTGACAAAAAAAATTTACTCACCCATTCTCAGCAATATATCCAACCCAAAGTTGTGCTTTATCCCAGTGCATGTTTGGATGACCCCATTCAACCCAAGCCATTCTTTTTCCATTCTGATCAAGACGAGGAAAGGCATAGAAGTCGTTGCCACTAACCAATACTTTTGGTTCTGGAAGTTACAGGATCCAAGAAAAGTTTGAGTGAACATTTCAGCCATTTTCAAATGTTTTCATATCCCATCATCCCATAAAATAATAATAATTGACCATTTATACATACATAGATACATACATACGTATATATAACATATAATGGAATAAATAATCCTTTGAGGTCTTCAAAATTCTCCTAGAAATATTTACCTTGAACACTTCCATCCGTGAGATCTATGGCTACAATAGATGTGGTTGGATTATGGTTACTTTCACGATGATCTGTCAAATGACATTGACAACAAAAGTTCCATAAGTAGTGTCAAATAATCACAACAGCACGTGTAGTAGAAGTAGAAAGTGTAGTAGTAGTAATTATTGCAATTGAAGCACATAGGGCACCGACCTTCCCTTACAGTAATATAGCGGCTAAAATGTGAATCAACCACTCCATCCGCATATCGGACTACAGATCCACCATAGTCTGGAGTAAGTGGGGAAGGAATAAAATCTGCAAACAACAACAGAATATCAGATAAATTTCTGCTTTCACCAAATGTGTCTTTGGCACGTAATTTTTTTTTTGAAATGGTTACTGTATTCATAACTGAGAGGCACCAAAGGTGCAAACACAAGAGAAACCATAACAAAAGAGAAATACAAGCCAAGCACCAAAGACTCCCACAAGAAAACCCAAAGCAGGAAAAACTAAAAGGAAAAAAAAAAAAATCAACAAGACATCATGTCAAATTGTTGCATTCTTTCCAAACTCAAAGGCTTTCAGTCATGAGGATGTTCCAGAAATTATCAAGAGTCGAGGCCCAAGAAGCACATTTGGTGAAGATCTGGCTGGCAATGGAGTGAGGATATTCAACTAAATTCTTAAAAACTCTATTAGTACGCTCCTGCCAAAGACTCCAACAAGTGGCGAAAAGAGCAAGATGCCATAAGGAGGAGCACTTTGGGGAAATACTAACAATTTCCCAAGTGTAAGAATGTTGAGCGGTCGAGGATGGCATAGTCCACTGAAAACCAAAACAATCCAACACAGAGTTCCAAACTGCATGGGAGAAAGAACAATGGATAAAAAGGTGATCCACATCCTCAGAGACTAAAATGCATAAGGGGCAGGCATTGACTATCACTCTTCCTCTGTTACACAATTTAACTTGGGTGAGAATTTTCCCCAAACCTGCAGTCCATAAGAAGCTTACAGTCCTGGGCAGAGCTTTGTAAGACCAGATGGCAGGATTAACTATAGGACGAGAATCACTCTGGTGGTTCCATGATTAGAATGACTTAACTGAGGGATACCATGAAGGATCTAGCCACCACCGAAGAGAATCGTCCTCTGATGGAGATTTGAAAATTCATTTAATTCAACATCAGTTGGGTTCCGATGAAGAATGACATCCCACACTATTTGATCAACAACAACTAAGTAGAAGTCAGAAATAAGGACTGAAGGAGAGAGAGATAGGTAGTGGAAAGGGAAGCATGTAGCCAAAAGAGAGGTTTCACACCAAGGGTCCATCCAGAACTTAACTCTATCTCCTTGCCCAACTTTAAACTGAAAGCCTTGCTTAAACCTCTTAACACAAGCACTAATGGTTTTCCGCACGCCAGAAGCTCTTTTGGGAGTAAGATTGATGTTCCAACCAAAATTACCCAAATTGTAGTTGGAGATGAGCAGAGACTTCCAAGGAGCACCAACTTCAGAACCAATCCTCCATAACCATTTAGATAGGAGGGTGATATTTATTTCCTTGATGGATTTAAGACCGAGGCCACCCACATCACAAGGGAGAGAAACCTGCTACCAATTAACAAGATGGTATTTCCTCTTGTTCTCCTAATCACTCCAAAGAAAGTTGCTCATAATTTTCTCCATAGAGTAGATGACCTTATTGGGGCACCTAAAGGCTGACATGAAATAAACAGGCAAAGCTAAAAGTACTGACTTGAATAGAGTGATTCTGCCGTCAAAGGACAGGTACTTTCCTCTCCATGTAATGAGACACTCACTAAATTTATGAATGATAGGCACCCGTTGAGAGTAACTAGGGGTACCGATGCACAAAGGAAGGCCGAAGTAAGTGGAGAGGAGAAGAAGAAACACCACCCAAAAGCCCAAAGAGTTGAGCTAGTTCGTCAAAAGTTTCACTTTTTGAGTAGTTGATGCGAAGGGAGGAAGACAACTCAAACCATCTAAGTGAGGATTTCAGATTCCTAAATGAATCATGATTGGTCTAAAAAAAATAATAGTATCACCAAAAAACTGTAGGCGATGGAACTGCTTGAGTTAAACAGAACATGCTTACTTTAAGAAGTCAAAAAACCGATAAAACTGAAGCAATACCAAATCCTTCTAGAATTTGACTTCATTTAGCTTGTATTGCAAGGGTACTTGAGAAATATAACAGATCGGCACAGTGTTCCAATTCATTGAAGCAAACAACATTTGATCATAAAACAGCTTATAAACCACTCACTCCATTGGTAAGCAATAAGAAGCTTACCTCCAATAAGCTGCTTGTAAAGACGTTGGTCTTTGTAGTTTGAAAATATGACCATATTTCCTGAGACTGTAAATGAGCCACCTCCATATTCTTGGGCCAATGTTCTAACTGCAAACCCTTCAGGAGTAATATCTATAGGCTTACCTCCTAATTCCTCCGGTTCCTTGACAAGAACAGTTCTTCTGCATATGCATTCATGCTCCAAGAGTAAGAATCCCAAACAAATACAACACAATTGGGAGATGACCAAAACAAATACAAGAACTAATATTACAATTAATGAATGCTTACTCTGCAATCTTAAAATTGTGGATTTGTGTAATGTTCAATTTTCCCCCAAAAAAGAAAAAATGGTATACGTCATGCAAAGCTATCAAGCTTACAGTTTTAAAAAGCCAAAAACAATTAGTTGCTCCAATGGTTGAAAATGATATCAGGTGCATTCAATCAAATATTGTCAAATCACCATGTTAGCTGTCTATTTTTCTCATTTCCACCAAGTAAAAAATATTAAATAAGTTTTTCAAATTACAAAAAAGCCCCTATCAACTTCCGTGACAACTTTAAAAGCAAAGCATTCTTGTCCCATCCCTGAATCCTTATTCCATTTGTATGGAGTTGGCTTTGTCTCGAACCTAAGTTCAGGAGGCCAACCTGTTTGCTTTGAACCATAACTCAAGCTCAATACATTTATCAGAAAGGGTTTCGATCCAGTCAATCTGCTTATTAAATGTGCCAAGATACTCCACCTGGCATGATTTTTATTGGGGTTCAAGTTGGGGTTTCCAGTGGTCTGTAAATTACTGATTTGGTTGGTTTGATTGAGGTTACGTGACCCAAATTCTGTAAAACTCCAACATAAATTGAATTGAGCCAACCCTTTTATTAAACCAGTCAAGAACTCGAGATTGGACGGAGTGGAGTTGGTGGGTAGGCTCAGAAAAAATGGTCACCCTTTACAAACCTACTCATGATAACTAACAACACTGTCACTTCAGTCAAACGGACTAGCATTGGATTTGGGTTTTGAAGTTTTGCATAGAGAAAGTGAAAGGGGGCTACCCAGATTCAGTAGGGCGGGATTCCACCCAGCAGAGACGGCCTGTTCCATCAACAGCAGTACCGCCCAAGCGCTTCTCAGAGCCCGATACCACATCTGCTGTGATTGGCGATTTCCACGATCCATACGGCGCCGTTATCTTCTCTGCAGACTCTGCTGATGCCGACGCCATTCTCCTGCTCGAGAGGGAGAAATTGATGATATACGATTTGGACTTGGATTTCGATGAACTCAAAACCCTATCAAATCCCAATCCCAATCTAAGGAAATGGCAGAAACAGGGCACATATAAAAGGGTTGATGAAGTCCGAGTAGCTGCTGCTACAGCAACCACCATCACCATCATCCACTGATAAATAAAACAGTAGAAATACATACACATTCATCTTTGAACGTCAGCCATCTGGATTCTATATTTCCAAATTCTAGTTTGTTTACCTTATCTACTCAATGGATTCTAATACTTCGTAGTCTCCATGTAAGTGTTTTCAACTGGAGAACGAAAAAAAGAAATTGTATTCATTCATGCATGATGATGCTTGCTGCGCTTCTGTTTCGGATGGATTCCAATTCTCCAATAGTCAATGCAGTAGGCCTCCAACTCAATAGTTAGTACTTAGTTGGATAAATAGTTTTAATAAATTAATTTTTAAATTACACGTAATAATTAAAAATCTTCACAATTAATATATTTCATTATCTAAATTCAGTAACGGTGACATCTATTTGATTGATCGTCTTTGCTATCATTATTTTGCTCGTTTTCCAATCTATTTGAAAAAAAGGTTTTCCCAAGTTCAGTTCATTTACTTATATCAAACTTCATTATTTATTTAAGCAACTAAGTAATACTTGGCAATGACTTACGTTCAATTCATATCTATTTTTCATCTGAATTAGATTAACTTTATATATGCTTATTTTTAAGTAAGTTTAGATCTATCCGTTTATAAATAAATTAAAATTAAATTTGTCTATTTAATAAAAGGTCAAATTTGGTGCTCATTTATATTTATTAGATAGGTCAAATCAAATTAAATCGAGTTAGATTTTGCCAAGTCTAATAATCAACACTTCAAAGTTAAAAATATATAAGAAAAAAAATCAAACAAGGAAAATCTCTCTTTTTCTCATTAAAATTTCTTATCTCCCTTGGTAGAAAATGAATTCCTTAAAAAAGGAAAAATGTCTCGTATTTCATGCTCTCAGCAAAAGAGACATTGTTACGTAGAAGAAGAAAAACTCTCATTTTATTTAGTCTTTACTTTTCGGGAGTTGAAAATTGACAAACAATCCTTTAAGAAACCAACAAACAACCGGGCCCCAACTAGGTTTGACTTAGACTCAAGTCAGGTTCAACCTTAAAAACTTGACCTGAACTGGAGATACATTCAGGTGGAACATGAAACCGGCAAAACTTGGAATGAAGAAGCCCATATGCATCCATTCAGACAGTTGCGCAAAGGGCTTCATCTAGATTGAATATTGCTAAAAACTCACCTTCATTTGTTGCTCCTAATCATTGCATTTAGGACCGGCATACATAAAAATTTAGCTAAAATGGTGCAATGTCTTCTAAATTTTTTTGAATGATCTGTTCACTTGTTATTCTCATCAGATAACATTGGAATTTAGTGTTAGAAGCATTAACAGCCACTCCTTCCCATCAAACAGCAAATACAAATGCACAGACACCGAAGTTGACCGCACAATATTGGTTGGACTGCTCTGAAAATGCCAACTGGAAAGACTTGATCATTCCTTAATCCTGATATAATCATAAGTTATATTTATCATAGCAAAAGTAGTGTTTGGACAATGTTTTGTGATCTCCAATTTGGTACAAAATGACCTGATGCCAATGGTGGAATATTATTTCAATTGCCAGACAGCAAACCAGTCAGTAATGTAATAACTAACCAGAATTCTGGTCACCACCAAATGCGCTCTTCAAAAATCCGGTTTCACCAAGATGGCTGACATCGCCCCATGTCTTGATGATCCAATTACCATTTTCAGATAAATGAAATATGTTGACTGATGTATTCATTATCTTTCCTTGAGTCAAACCCTGTGGGGCAGCTCGTTTATACATAGCTCTTATCACGCCACCATGAGTAACCACCACCACTCGCTCGCCTGCAGAGATTTTAGGCAATGAATGTTTTTCCCCTTAAAGAACTAAAATTTTATTCCAGAAAAATGGGTACAATCTGGAAGAAGAAACATAAACAGCCACATCCAACAGGGAATTGAGCAAAGGACTGAAAAAAAAGATACATGCAAAAATGACACAAGAAGATATAAAACAAAAGGCATGGAGATTTTTCCATGAAACACAGTCCACAGTATTATTTTTTCTTTTTGATAACTGAGTATCCTTAGTAACTTAAGTACTGAATTTTGATGGAGTGATAGCATCTTTAGAGCCATTCACCAGATTCATATGAAAGTTTATTAAGTAAAAGGTAGAGATTACACATTGAAAGATAAATTCAAATTTTGATTTTTTATTCAACTTTTTATCACAAGTCACTCCTCTCCTTAAGCTTGAATTTAATTTTACATTTTTGAGCAAAAGTAGTCTTTGATTTTTCTGAATTGAGTTGATAAATAATGTGAGCATCTATGATATTTAACAATGAACTCTTGTAGAAGTGTATGATATTTTTTTTACTCATGGAAATTATTTATTTATTATATTTATTTTTATTATTTTTTAAATATTAATATTTTCTGCAAGATTTTTCTATTAAATTCCCGATAAAAATCCGAGAATTTAAAAATATCCCGGTATTAACAGTTGTCGTTAATATCCCGAGAACGGTATTTGTGACATTGCATTATACTATACAAGGTCACAAAGTCGCACCTCGGGATTTTTCCCTTTCTTATTTAATTTTTATTTGTTAAATACATAAAATAATCGTAGATATTGAAATTAAACTTGAAGAGCTACAATATAGCTACTTGATCATAAGGGCAAACGTTCTTGAATTCCTGTGTACTGAGTTTGATTTAATTAAAAAACATTTGTTGATTTTGACTATTAAGATAAAGCAACTATCATTTCAAAAAAAAAGAAAAGAAAAAGAAAAGCTGCTATGCATTGAGTTTTAGAGTAGAATTTGATCCATGCGTAGCACATAAAGTCTACTTGCAATTCGTGAGGATAGATTTTTACATTATTTATCAAAATTTATAAAAGGGGGGAAATGGACCAAATACAACCATGCTATAGCATGCCAAGTTTCATCCCTTTTTTTCCTTTTTGTTCAGGTTTTCGGGACAAGTTAGGTTCTAATGACACTAGGCCTAGTCCCAACCCAGTTTAAATTAGGGCCCTGACTTTTGAGCCCAAAGGTAACCCATCGGCCCAAGCCCAAGCCCGAGTAGACTCGAGTGCCATTTTCATGAGTCAGACCAAGTCGACGTAGGTTGAGCCTGACCCAACTTGCAACCCTACTTCCATCGGACATTTACGAACAAACCTTTAGGGACTCAACCAAACCAATCTTAAATACCTTGATCTATGTGTATCTTACTTGACCCATTTATTAAAAGGGCCGACATGACCAACTAAACTTAAATGAGTTGACCCAATCCAACCAATTTATTAATGGATTAACTTGGCCCAATTAGGGTTAAATGGGTTGAGCCAATAAATCTCAACTCATTTATTAAATGGATTGACACAACCTAAGTACCCAACCAAACTTAAATGGGTTGACTGAACTCAACCTATTTATTAAAAACTCAACACAACTCAACTTGAACCGAACCTGACTCACTTATTAAAAGATTAGAACCACCCAAAATAATCTAAAATGGGTCAATCCAACCTATACACAATCTAAATCATTTATTAAACAGGTTAACCCAACCCAAACATCCAACCAAGGTAATGGATTGACTCAATCCACGGCCCATTTATTTAATGGTAGACCCAATTTGACAGGTGCCTAACCTAAACTAGTTATAAAATGGATTGACCCAACTTCAAATGATGCATTTATTACATGGGTTGACCAAACTCAAATAATCCTAAATGGATCAATCCGACCCATAGTAAAAATAACTCATCTATTAAATCAATTGATTCGACCTAATTACATGTCAAAACTTAAATCGGTTCACCGCCCTGGCCATTCATTAGAAAGTGGAGCAATATAATACCTTCCAATCTCACCCATTTGTTAATGGGTTAACTCAATCCGACTAGATCCATCTATTAAATGAATTAGCCAACTGGACTCAACCCATTTACTAACCAATTTTACCTTAAATAGGTTACTGCCAAATAATTGTAGAAAAAAATTTAGATTATAAAGTGAATTCTGACCAAGTCATGTTTCCAAGAAAAATTTTGTATTGAAATCCATTTTCCCATTGAAATCATTTTTCCATAAACCAATAAATGTGTGCTCTAAGATTTAGAGGACTGCCATTAAGAAAACCTCACCTTTGTGCTTTTTGGCTATTCTTTCTAAAGAAGATGTGGTTCGCAGATAAAGCTGATCAAGACTTTCTCCACCACCCTACATTTCCAGAAAGGTGATAAGCAGTACTACAACAATTAATAATGGTTATTGGTTAAGGCAACTGCGAAAGTAATAAATTATAACTGCTGAAAATTTTCATCAGTCAATTTGAGTTTCAATTGAAATTATTGCATGAACTAAATAAAATAGCAGTAATTAGCTACAAATTTGATAATAAAAATATAAAAAAAGTAGGCCTATTCACGGGCCGGGTTCTGGTCGGGCGTTCCTCTCTTTCAGTCCAGTCTATTTAGATATATTAAAGGCTGAGCATGCCCACAACCCATTGAGCTTTTCAAGGCTAAAGCCCAAGCTTGCCCCTTTGGAAAGTTATAAAGCTGAACCTGCCCATTTCAACCTATTAAAAATTCAACTGTTCAGATTGATAGTAGAAATGATGAGCTACAAGTGGACTAAATCTCAACCCAAAAATTAATTTCTAGTCACTTAATCTTGGTAGTCAAAATTACCAAATGTCCTTAAAAAAGGACTCCTAATGATTTGATCACTAAGATCAAGTGGCTAGAAATTGAGTTTTTTGCTGAAATTTGGTCAACTTATAGCTCATCATGTCTAGCTTCAATATAAATAGTTAATTTTTAATAATTTTCAAAATTTAAAAATTGAAAAAGGACCAGGTGTGCACACACATACCACTAAATGAGTTGAAAATCCCAACAAGCTTCACGGGCTTATTTGATTAGCATGAGCCCACATGTTTAGCTAAACGGGCTAATAAAATGAGTTTGGGCCCAACCTCTAGGACTATGATATATGTTCAAACCCATTCATTTGTGACATGCTCCAGCTAGGATCAAATCAGGATCGAAGACATGAACAGGCCTAATTAAAAACTAAAAACCAAGTTCAATCCAACAGTTCACTCTCTTATCAGAGAAATTTGATAAAATAAATTCAGAACTAACAATAACTTTACAAAAACAAGATTCAGTCGAAGAGTGAACAACTCCAATCAAAGCAATATTCAGTCCTCACCTATCAATTGAAACAAGAGGTTGAGATCCACTATTAGGCCACAACAGGTGGAGATACAAAGTGTATCTAGGTATGATTGATTAATTATTTATTTTCTGAAAAAAGGCGGACGAGTTAAAACTGTGTGATTCGGTTTCTTCCATGCCTGTTGCCTGGTCATATTGGGGTCTACTGTAGTGATGTTGGAAGTGGAAACATGACTGCGGATATATTAAGGTGTGCCTACATGGTACGAAACTTTAGGAATAGGATAAAGACTACAAACATCATAACAAGAATACAAGCTTTAAGTTTGATTTGAATAATAAAAAAGCTGCTACATTGCTACTGATTAAGATGAAAGTTTCATATTACAATTTAGTTGCAGTAGGACCCTTACTAAATGTCAGATTCTAAATATAATAGGAATCTAGATTCTTGCTTGAAAAGAGGGTCAGAGAGACATACAGGAATTTCTTGATCAGTTCTGTGAGATAAAAATGCTTTATGAGCCACAGGATTAAGCTTCAAAGCTTCACGAAAAATTAGACCTTGAAGATCACCTAAATGTCTTTCCCTCAACATTGGATCCTGTATAACCTGAAGAGGGAAAAAAATGAAAACAAAACAAAATAACTAGGAGTCAGAACTCAGAATTTCATGTACACCCATGTTAGAGACTCGCACCAGTTCTTCATAGATTCTTCTAGCGCTTTTTAACATTGTTCTCCAAGATGATTAAAAAATTACAACACCTTTCTCTTTTAAAACTAATTAAAATATCAATACATTAGTCACTTAACTGATTAAAGTAAAACTAGAACATTATTTTCTATAGGGGTTATTTTTTGCACCTTATTTTCAGTCAATAAATTCAGATTTAAATTTATTTAGATGTCGTGTTGTGTCCCCATGTACTATTTTTTCTGGTTTGTCGAGTCCAACACCATGCACCTATGTCGGACTCCAACAATCACACCCATACCCATGCAACTTAGGCTACCACACATGATCTCAAAATTCATTTTTAATAGAATTTTGATACAAAGGATCTTGGTCCACTCAAATATTTATTGGAATTGAAGTTGCTCAATCTAAAGAGGGATTTTTTTTTAGATGGTGACAAATATTTTCATTCAATAGAATAAAGGAATACTAAATAGAAATCGCCTTGTATGAGAGGGTTATATAAGGAAAAATAAAAAATACAAGACAACATAGTAAGGGGAGCATATGTGAATTGCTCCAAAGAGAGAGACTAGAATCCCAACCACGGACACCCAAGGCAAACCCAAAATCAGAAAAATTCCAAAGTCGGACGCCGCTTTTTGCACACCAATATCAGCTAAGAAGTCGGCTATACTGTTTGCAGAGCAAGCTACATGAGTGAAGGTGATCCCTCCTTGACAAATCAACCTCCTAATGTCCCTTACAATGTATACCAGTCTCTATGGAGGGCCTTCCTATTACTAGCCCAGGCAATAGCATTAGTAGAATTACCTTTAATAATGAGGTTACCAGACCCGAGAGTAGACGAGATTTGGAGAGCTCACCCAATCGCTCTCAATTCCGCCTCATTTGACTCCATGAGTCTTAGAGGTTCAGAGAAAGCAAGTACAATCCTGTCTTTGTCATCATGGATCACTACCCCTATCCCTGCCGACCCAGGTTTGCCTCTCGCTACCCCGTCAATATTAAACTTCCAAAATCCTAAGGCAAGGTTACCTCACTTTGGGTTTCCTACTCTTCTAATCCCTTTCATGCACTCCCCCCATGATCTATAGAAGTCCTTTCTGTTGTGGGACCCAATGGGACCCAACTCAGGACAAACTGAACTAACTATGCCTATTTTGGCAAGTCAACTGTATAGGTGTATAATTAGGAGTAAATAAGTTGGACTGATTGTACTTTCCTTTTTGGCCACCTTAATTGGCTCTTTCTCTCTTTATTTATACCTGTACCCTCTAAAGAGAAAATACATCTCAATACAACTCAGAGAATCATTATTCTCTGATCTTCATCTCTTTTCTTCCTTTCTTTCTTTTTCCATTATTAAAATCAACATGGTATCAGCCATAACGAATTTCGGGACACTTTAAGGGAGGATTTTGTGTCTGTTTTTTACTATTCCTTCTCGGATTCCAAAGTTCTGTGTTTTACTCCAATCTCAGAGGATACCTGTAGCAGACCTCCTCTTCCTCTTCCCTCGTTATTTGAAGTTTTTTTCATATTTTTTTTCTATCCCTTGACAGTTCTGCACGGCTGCAACTGTGATTCCACAGTGCTATCTTCTCGACCATACATCTCTTTCCCGGCAAAGTATTTTCCGGCGTGACCCCACCATACGCTTGCCGTTTTTCAAGGGTCCCTTTATCGGCGCTGCCAGATCTGGTTTTCGAGACAGTGGGACCCCCTTTTTGCTGCGTTTTTTGCTCCTCTGCATACAGCAACGAAAACCCATTCTTGGAGGTTTTTTACTTCGATCTCTTCGGATCTGACCTCCTTGCAGCTCGGCTAGACACTACTAGCTTCATCCCTGGCCCACCTTCTCATGCCAAAGGTGCCCACCTTCTCATGCCAAAGGTGGACCTAGGATTTCGGTCCAAGGTGGGGCCCATTTTCTTGGTTTTCATTTCAGTTGCCTGCAACGCTTGTGACTAGTTTTTTTCTGGTTTTTTGGCTTCCTCTGCTCCATTCTACTGCATCTAGTCGAGTATTCTCTCCCAGCTAGTGTCGCCTACCACTCCTGCTTTCATCCTTTCACCCGGTTACTCCATCCTTCATCGGTGGGCCCCACTATTGTCTCTTTGGTTCATCGGATTAGCTTCACACTGCTCTTCTGCCAGTTTTTGCTGCCTCTGATCTCTCTGCCACTTTTATCCTTGCTTTCTATTACTCGAAAGGTTTCTTCTTGGGATAATGGCCACATCTACGGAACCACCGAAGACTTCCAGGGACTCTTCTTACACTGATATGACTTCTTCTGGCCCTCAGCATATTGGCAAGATTACCACTGTGTTCTTGAATGAGACCAATTACTTCCAATGGTCTTATTCGGCTAAAACGTTTCTTACCGCCAAACAGCTATCCGATTTTATTGATGGTACCACCCTTGAACCAGACAAGAAGGACTCCTCATACCGTACCTGGAAAGCTAATAATTCTTTGGTGCAATCTTGGTTCCTTCATTCCATGGAAGATCATATTCATGGGACTGTCTATACACTTCCCACGGCCAAGAATGTCTGAGACACCATTAAGGCCTTATATTCGGACGGTGATAATTCTACCCGACTCTATGAGCTCTACCAGACTACTTCTCACCTTCAACATGGGGAACTCTCCCTCATTCAGTATTAATCAAAGATGCGGACCTGTTGGCTTGAATTGGATAAACTTGAATCGGTTCAGTTTGTGGACCCTGTTGATGTTGTTCTCTACAACCAGATTCACAATCGATGACGAACTTTTGAGTTCTTGGCTGGCCTTAACCAAGACTTTGAACCTATTCGAATCCAACTGCTTGGCCAACGCCCTCTTCCCTCTCTGGAAGAGGTCTACTCTGACTTACTTCAAGATGATAGGCGCTGCCTGGTTATAACTCCAATGCCGGTCGAACGGTCTGCCTTGGTGACCACTCTCCTTTCATGCCTCCTCTCGCACGTGGGGCTTCTGGTTCTTATGGCAAAGACCCTTCTTCTGACCAGCGTCGTGACACCAAAAGTCCCCGAAAGAAGGGGTCTCGGTT
Source organism: Chimonanthus praecox (assembly GCA_022113865.1). Classification (NCBI taxonomy): domain Eukaryota; kingdom Viridiplantae; phylum Streptophyta; class Magnoliopsida; order Laurales; family Calycanthaceae; genus Chimonanthus; species Chimonanthus praecox. The sequence goes on along the minus strand of CM039090.1, from coordinate 9,875,806 downwards.
CTGCACTTTTTGTAAGATGACGAACCATTATGTTGATTCCTGCTATAAATTGTATGGTCGTCCGAAGCAAGCTACTATCTCCGCAACCTCACTTGTTACCTCCTCCCCTGATGTGGTTAGCGACAGTGCCCCAGTCACTCGTCAGGACTTTAACATGCTGTTACAAAGACTGGATCGCCTTCAACACTCTGAGGTTTCCAATGCTATATTTTCTACTTCAGGTACTGAGTCATTTGCTAATCATGCTTCTTCTCATTCTTAGATCATCGATTCTGGGGCCACTGATCATTTGGTGGATATGTCTAATATCTTCTCTTCCATTTCTCATGTCTCTTATGGTCAAGTTAAATTAGCAAATGGTTCCTCCACTCCCATTGCTAGAAAAGGGACCCTCCCTCTCTCTTCCACCTTGCACCTTCCATCTGTGTTACATGTACCTCATTTATCTCGCAATTTGCTTTCTATTAGTGCACTCACTAAACAATTTCATTGCTCAGCTACCTTCTTTCCCTCTCATTGTGTATCTCAGGATCTGACTACGAAGCAGGTGATTGGTGGTAGTCGTGAAGTTGGAGGCTTATATCTGCTAGATGGTCCTGTTGGTGCCTACTCTAGCTCCTCTTCGTTTGATATATGGCTTTGGCATTGCCGGCTAAAACATCCCTCTGACTCTGTCCTAAAGAAACTTGTTCCTTCTTTATCGTTTAAACAATTTAAGTGTGCACCTTGCCAATATGGCAAAAATAAAAGAACTTCTTTTGCTGATTCTATGAATAAACGTGCATCTTTTTATTTTCTATTATTCCTTCTGATGTTTGGCAATCACCCTCTCTTTCTCGCACTGGTTTACGATACTTTGTGTCATTTATTGATGATTATTCACACATGACCTGGATTTATATCATGAAGCATAAGTCTGAAGTGTTTGATCACTTTCGCACATTTTATAATTGGATTGCCACTCAATTTGGTTCTAAAATTAAAATTTTGCGTAGCGATAATGGGGGAGAATATTAGTCTCATTGTTTTGTTCAATTTCTGCAAGAGCATGGTGTTGAATCTCAACTGTCTTGCCCATCTACACCACAACAAAATGGTGTAGCTGAACGAAAAAATAGACATCTTCTTGAAGTCACTTGATCTCTCGTCTTTTCCATGCATGTCCCACAGTCATACTGGCCTGAGGCTGTCCTAACCTCATGCTACCTTATCAATCGCATGCCATCCCAGGTTTTGCTGGACAAATCACCCATTGATCTTCTCTCACTTCATAAATATATTCCTCTTCTTCCCTTACATATTTTTGGATGTGCTTGCTTTGTTTACCAATTTTCTAGTGATAAACTTTCCCCCTGTGCTGTAAGATGTGTTTTTTGGGATATTCCCCATTCCATAAAGGCAACAAGTGTCTTGATCCAGTTACTGGCAAAACATGTGTCTATGGATATCACGTTCTTCAAGACAGTCCCATACTTCTTTTCCCATCTATTCTTCTCCAGTTCTTCCCCTCCTCCCTCTGACTTGCGTCCTACTAGCTCTAACGTGCGTCCCACTAGCACTGACAAGCCAACTCTGGTGTATCACAGCAGACAGATCAGGCCTCCGCTCCGCGAGAACACCACCACATCATCTGTTCCCAGCCCAGATCCTTCCCTTACTGTTGCCTCTGATTTTCCCATTGACCTTCGAAAAGGTAAACGTACTTGTACCTCGCATCCCCTTGACCATTTTGTGTCTTGTCATGTTCTCTCCTACCTATCACAATTTTCTTGCAGCTTTGGACAGCACTAAGATACCCAAGAGGATTGACACCGCTCTCCGTGATCCGTTGTGGAAGGCAACCATGGAAAAGGAACTCACAACACTTGAGAAGAATCACACAAGGGACATGGTTCCCCTGCCTCAAGGAAAACCTCCAGTCTGGTGTAAATGGGTTTTTGCTTTAAAACATAATCCGGATGGCTCCATCGCCCGGTATAAAGCTCGTCTCGTTGTCAAAGGATTTACACAAACTTATGGGGTGGACTATCATGAAACATTCTCCCCCATGGCAAAGATTACTTCTGTTCGCATCTTGATTTTCATTACCACCACTTATGACTGGCCGCTGCATCAGTTAGATGTGAAGAATGTCTTCCTTCATGGTGATCTCCATGATGAAATTTATATACTTTCACCACCAGGGTTTGTTAATCAGTGGGAGCCTCAGTCTGTCTGCAAACTCCGAAAAGCTCTATATGGCCTCAAGCAGTCTCCACGGGCGTGGTTTGACAAGTTCAGCGGTGCACTATTGCCTTATGATTTCTCTAGATGCTAGATGGATCACTCAGTTTTTATCTACAGTCTTCACTCTTTGGTCATGATTCTAGTGGTGTATGTTGATGACATTGTCCTCACCGGTGATGACGTTGTTGCCATATCTACCTTCAAGGTATATATACAACGCACATTTGTATAATTAACCCCCAATGTGTGCCATATGAAAAAATTCCAACGCCGGTATTTGTAGATTAACATCAGCTTTCGCCAAGAAATCTGCAATGCAATTAGCTGAGCGAGGTGTATGAATGAAGGTGATGTTACCCATATTGCACAAGCTCCAAATGTCCCTACCAATACAGACCAATCTCCACGGGGGGGAATTTCCTATTGCTAGCCCAAGAGATAACATTAAACGAGTCACCTTTAATAATGAGATTACCACCCCTAAACCTTGACCAGATCTGAAGTGCTCTTCTAATAGCTCTCAATTCAGTCTCATTTGACTCCATTAACCCTACTGATTCAGAAAAGATTGCCAACATTCTGCCCCTATCGTCATGTAGCATGCCCCCAATTCCAGTCGGCCCTGGCTTTCCCCTGGCTGCACCATCAACATTGAATTTATAAGAACTTATGGGAGGCGCCACCCACTTAATTGATCACTTGCTACCTCTACCAACCCCTCGCATACATCCATCCCACAACAAATAAAAATCCTCTGGAGCTAAACCCTAAAAAACTTTACATACCGACAACCAACCAATCATCTGCCATTTCGCCCTCTCAAAGACATGTCTAGGGTTCCCTCTCTTACCCTCAAAGATCCTTTCATTACGCTCTTTCCAGATTGCCCAAAAGACCGCAAACGGAACTATTTTCCAAGCCACCTTAAGTCTACCCTTAAAGGGGCTGCCCATCCAAGCCACCACTAAATCCTCTCATATGTATCAATAATTAAGTTGTGTGGCACATGTGCCTAGGGTTTCTTAAAGTGCGTCTAAGGTTATCTTAGGAGTCTTTCTATTATAAAAAGACTTGCATGACACTTCTGAGCATATGAATGAATGACAGAAGAAAATCAAGTTTCTCCAATCTACATAGCTTGGTGTGATTCCTTTTGTCTCTTTAGTGCGAGATCAAGGGACCTTGTGTTACTCAAGGTACAAATCTTTCTTCTTTTTCTTTTTCTCCTTTTCTTCTCTCTTTTTTTCCTCCCTTCCCATTTCTCCTCCCTTTCTTCCTACTTTTTACCTCTTTGCACACCTCATTTTTGTCCCTTTTTCATCCAAACCCCAACTCCAGCCAAACCAAGACCCAACTCCACCAAAAACCCACCAGTACATACAGACATCGATAAAGTCCGTACGACTATATAGACAGGCGTGTTTTGGCCCCATTTTGCCCTATTTTGCGTCCTAACCTCCTGATTCCTATCTTATACTCATAGATTACCCTAACCTACTGTTTGAACCTATTTCTGGCCTTATTTTACCCGAAAATATATATATATATATATATATTTAAAAGGTAATAAACCCTAATCCCTTTAGCAAACCCTAGTTGGTCCATAGCCCTATTTCATCCTTTTGGTGATTGATTTGCAAATCAAGAAGACCTAGGATAAGGTTTGGCAAGATTTGATTAATCTTCTAAAGGATTTTGATTTAGCCAGCAATACAACTATAAGGGATTATGTGTAGGTATCATTCTTCTTTTTGAATCTCTTTGATTAATTGTGAGTTTGAGTTTACATGAGTTTTTTTTCTTAAAGGAAGACAAATATATTTACAAAAAAGAAGAACAGTACATAAAACAAAAAGAAAAAGAAAACCACAACCTAATACACCCCAAGCAAGAGTACAAGAGGTACGTACTGCAAACCAATAAAACAAAAAAGAAAGAACGAATACAAGATTGCAAAACCCTTCACAACACTTCCAAAAATGCCTCTAGCCTATCCAGCCCAACTTGCACAAAGAAATCTACCATAGTATTGGCAAACCTTCTAACAAGCCTAAAATGAATAACTCTTCCCCTACACACCTTCCTTATCTCCCTCCCTACATGAATTAATTTCCTAGAGTCCCCCTTAATAATTAGATTTCCACAACCATGTCGAAGACAAAGCAAAAGAGCCCTATTGATCCCCAAAAGCTCTACCTCATTCGACTCCATAATCCCCACTACTTCTGAAAAGAACAAAATGATTTCACCACTAGCATTATGGATGATCCCTTGATTAATTGTGAGCGTGAATTTAAAATAAGTTTTTGTTTTATTATTTGTTTAATATTAATTTAATCTCTTTAACATCTCATGTCAATCATGGATATAGGTTACATGTCATTTTAGAATTCACCACACACATTTTGTATTCTCATAAAAAACATCCATCTAGCATTTAGATCTAGAATTTCCAATATGTTGACCTATCCTACATCAATCAAGCATATTAAGGTTGATTGTCACTTCATTTGTGAAAAAAAGTCACTTGAGAAATCATCACTCTGCATGTCAAGTCAATATTAACTTGCAGACATGTTTAGAAAGTCTATTCCTCAAACCCAATTACAGATTATTAGTGGCAAGCAGGGCATGCTTAACATCTACCAGCTTGAGAAAGAGTGATGAGAGTTTTTTTTGTGTGTATTCCATAGTGTACCATATGTTAAAGAGTCGAGACATAAAAAGTTGATTTATTTGATTCCCTCAAAGGTATTTTCATTCTGTTGTATTTGTATCACTTTTAATTCAAACGCCTACATCACAAAAGATAGAGCAATATACATTTGCACCCTCTCAACCTCCTTTTTCAATTCTACAATCATTATCATGAAAGTCGTTATTCCACCTATGTAGGGTTCACTTTGAAGTAGCAAATCTACTTGATATGACACTTATTATATGGGGAAATGTCACCAAATAAAATCCTATAAGAAGTTTCTACAAAGAAAGAACATTGTTCCTCAATTAAACAATGAAAACATGCCGCCTCCACCTTGCACCTATATTGAACATTTCTGTACCAGTGCCTATGATGCCCGGGCATTGTATATGATCAAGGTATCATGCAAAACACCTTTTACACATATCAAATAACTAGACTGGGTACTTCATACATATGCTTTAATGACTATAATCCTTTTGTGTCATAATACATGTATAAAAGAAAGCCAATAAAAAATCACCATCAGCCATTTTCCCATCTAAAGAAAAGCTATAGAAGATCTTATTATAAAAGGCTTCATAAAATACAAAAGTGACACTTCGCATGCTCGAATTCATATAATAAAAGAAATATAGAACAGCACGGTATTTCAAGTAAAAACCATTATAGAATTAATAAAAAATATATCTCGAACAGGAAACACATATTCATCTGTATGCCTGTCCATCATAGACCAATATGTATTTGATTATAATGCATGGCCAACTTTCTTTTCTACTTTTTGCTCCTCAAGCTATTACATTTCTATTGCTTCGCTCAGTAATTATAAATGCATTCTATTCAACTAATTACCTCAAGTGAATCACTACATTTTGCTATAGTTTGTGCAGTCTCGAAAGCTCGTTTCAAGTCAGATGAGTATATAGCTGAAATTTTTGCTTCCTTAGATAGTCGATCAGCCACCTTCAAGGGGAAACAAAAGTCAAGCAATAGAAACATAGATTTCCAAAAAAAAAAATATCATATGAAGAAATTGCTTACTGCAGCTGCCTGCTGCTTCCCAACATCATTAAGTTCCACATCCAAGTGACCCTAATAAATGAAGAAAATATAGCACAACATGAATGTTGTTTATGGTGAAACTAGACTTTAAAATGCAAGATGAACAATAAAGAATCATACATCAAAATGAACTTAAACTCAACCATTCAGATTATTATACAAAATAAGTTATTACAGATCAAACTGTATTTGTAGTGTGCTAGACAGAACATAGAGCATACATCACATAAATCTTTTATTAGAGAGCTAGACGTAAATACAGCAGCAATAAAGCAAAATACTAGCATGATAGACTGTTTTGTAAATTCTTTAGGATTAGTTTATTTAGTCTATTCTACTATCAAACTTTAGTTTTATATAATAAGTTATGTTCAAAAGCGGTGGGTGCATTGGTCAACCTCAATACATGTTTTCCTACAAACTCACAACACATTGTTCTCCTGATTCATGAGACTACATGCCCATGAATTTGTTTCGCAGGAAATCTGCTCATTGGAAGATCCAGAATCTGAGCTTTCTACACCAAAAACCCCTCTTTTACAACAGGTTTTTTGCTTCGATGGCGGCTCCAGATCAACACTCCCTGAGGAGGTTCTACCTCATGGAAACACTCCTCATTGGAACTTAACAATAACAATTGCTCCAATTCAATTCTTAAAAAGCATGCAATGCAATGTGCCATAGTTGCTCCAAACCAACCATTGATGAACATTCAATGCAATAGCTTTCAACCAAATGATGAATCTGAGATTAGCAAAGATCAAATAATTCAACATAAAGCTAAAGTATACAGCATTTGATGATTTTAGCCAAGTTAGAAACCAAAGAGGGTGGAAAGGGAATTCACAAGTTTGCCAAGGTGAGAGAGATGAAAACTAGGGATCTGAATAATATAAGATGCATTAAGGATGAAAGTCAAAGGGTTTTAGTCAAAATAAGGAAATAAGAGTTAGAAGGAAAAAGTGCTTTAGAGATTTAATAAGTACCATACTTGAGAGTGAAATACACATTAAAGCATAAGCAAATGAAGGACTGGTAAACAAAATGTTTGAAACAGAAGTACAATCGGCATAAAGGAGATGAAGAACAATAGAGCACTAGGACCAAGTAATATCCTTGTAGAAGTGTGTATTTTATTGGGTGAAAATGGGACTAGATGGTTAACTAGATTGTTTAACAAAATCTTGGATTTGAAAAAGGATGCCTAAAGAATGGCGTATAAGTACGGTAGTCCCATTCAATAAGAATAAGGGAGATATTCAAAATTGTGCCAACTATCGAGGTATTAAACTTATGACTCATACCATGAAACTGTGGAAGAGAATAATAGAACATAGGCTAAGACAAGAATCAATCTGGGTTTATGACAAGTAGGTCAACAACATAAGCAATTTTCGTTTAAGAAAACTTATGAAGAAATTTAGGAAGGAAAGTAAAAATTTATATATGACCTTTTTTTAGTATCATGGGTATGCCCACCCCACATTGGAGGTGAGAATAATATCATAGGATCCTACGATAAAGTGACAGGACATTTAATTTGGCAAGCTTTGTAAAATAAATAGATTCCGAATATATATATATATATATGCGCTAAGGTTAAACAAGTTATGTGTGAACATCCACAAACTAGTGTAAGGACAATAAGTGGAGAGACTAGGAAATTCCCATTAGGCATTGAACTTCATCAAGGATCAACTTTAAGTATGTAATTATTTGTATTAGTTATAGATCACCTAACAGTGGATGGTATTTGATCAATGAAACAAAAAATCAACTTAATGAGAAATTGTAATCGTGGAGGAAAGCTTTGGAGATGAATGGATTCACAATTAGCCGAACAAAGACAGAATATATGGAACGTAACTTTAGTGGTTTAAGGAGCATAGAAGAACATATTATAATTGGAAGCAACTTGGATTTTCAAGTGATGAACTTAGATACTTAGCGCAACTATCAAACCAAATGGAAAAATAGATCTAGATATGGGTAATAGGATGGGTGTGGGATGGGCTAAGTATAGGCAAGTTAGTAAAGTGTTATGTTATAAAAGAGTACCTTATAGTGTTAGGCCAGTTATGCTTTATGGAGCAGAGCATTGGCAATTAAGAAAAAACAAGTAGATAAGGTAATGGTGATAGAAATGTGTATGTTAAGACGGAAGAGTAGAGTGACTTTAAAAGAAAGAATTAAAAATGAACATATTAGAGATACCTTTAAAGTAACCCCAACAGATGAGAAAATGACGGAAAGCCGCTTGAGGTGATTTGAACACATGCATAGGAGTCTAAAACGGCCCCTGTTAGGAAAGTTGAAAGGGTGCAAGTAGAAGGAACAATAAGACGAGGTAGACCTTTGAAAACTTGTTTGGAAGGGATAAAGAAGAATGTGATAGATTGCAGAGTAATGGAGGAGATGGTTTTTTATAAAATAGAATAGAAGAGATGAACTCAAAAAGACAATCCTAGATAGATGAGATAAGTGGCTTAGATGATGATGATGATGATGATGATGACAATCATTACATACTTGGCACCCAAAAAAACAAAACGATACCTGAATTCTCCCACTGGCATTCCATGTCGTCTCTCCATGACGAACGACAACAATCTCAGCAAAATCAGAGGGGACATGACTCAATCCAGCTGTTCCAGTGAAATAGGTACAAGAGGACCTTGTGAGAAGAAATAAGCATGAGAACTGTGTTATTCTCAATCAAACATAATAGAGAAGCAGTGAAGGTTCTCAGATTTTAATCAGACACTACACCTGATTCGACTTATGCAAGAGGAATTCTGTGATCCTAGGCCAAAGGATATGCATGGAATCCTCTGGCCTCGATGTTGTGTATATGAGGACCATGGTTCAGCAATCCAAGCCGATGACATGGAGAGATCCACTGTAAATGGTTGATTACTTGAAACTCTCCCAGTTGGTAGGATCCTAGTGATAATCTGTTTGGATTCTTTCCCACTGAATGCTAACTGTAGGCTGTAGTTGTATTCCATGCTTAAATGTCAATATGACACTTGAGGATTGAAGAATTAGGAATTCCAAATCCCAATCGACAAAACTTTTTGGGGTATATGGCCATCAGATCAACAATCTTGGAAACTGAAGCATGGCCCTACCCATACACAGTACGCAACAATTCCTCTTTATATGACTATGATCACAATAAAGTTTCCAAGTTCTGTAAAGATAATCTGATACTGCAAAGAAATATATATACATACTGTTAGAATGCAGGATAACGTTGGAACCGATCATATGTGAGTAGGATATGTGAATATAACATATTGTAACGTGTAAAGATTGGATTGTTTCTATTGAGGTACATGCAGATTTATCCAAATGTTCTCTATAAATGCATGGTCTCTAATGGAATAGAAGCACCATGTAGTATCAGTTGTACGTGTTTATATACATTGTATAGCGATTGCATTATTAAAATATTCTACCTATGCAATTCTAATCATGAAACTCAGATTTGAAGAAGTCTCGAAGTGCCACAAAGGATGTAAAGTATTACAAGATTATATAAAACTATAGTACCCAAAAAAAAAAATACTTTCAAAAACTAAAGTTACATACTCAAAATAAAGTGAGATGCAACCATTAATATTTACATTTTTCTTGTGCAGGAAAACCATTGGGACATCTGAACTGTTAAATACCATAATATAATACAGTCTGCTACCTCTCAAAAGATAAGTTCTCATTGGGTTCCTCTTGCAGACCTACTGAAGCTGAATTTTGGTGGTAGTTGCAAGAATGCGCTTCAAAGGGGAGGCATTGATGGACTTATAAGAGAAGTGAATTTACTATTTTAGCTTCCTTGGGTGAAAATGCTAAAAATGTTGAGGCTATAGCTTTATTAAGAGGCCGCAAGGTGCTTCTTTTTTTGAGATGGAGACAGAAAATTTTTTTATTAAAAGAAAAGGGAGATACAAAAGCATAAGAGGCCTTGTTTAAGAGAGTTATACAAGGCCAGCAGCAAAATCAAAATACCATGGATGTGAAGAGAAATAAAAGTTAAAAAATGCTATGGCTGTAGAATGAAATACAACTTTGGTCCCCCTACATCCCTAGTCAAGCCCAATGTCGGGGCAGGAGTGGGGACAATGCTCCTGAAACAAATGAAAGGTAAATCCCGATCCCCTTCCACCCTAAGTAGTCTGAAATCAAAACACTTCCACTGCCGACTGTTGCTTCTGTACTCCAACCTTGGCTAGGAAGTCTGCCACATTGTTCACTGAGCGTGGAACATGCATGAATCGGATGACTCCATTCCTACACAACCTCCTTATGTCCCTAACAATGCTGACTAGTTTCCAAGGGGGTTCTTCATTCTGCTAGCCCAAGCAATTGCATTAACAAAATTGTCTTTGATAATGAGGTTGTCATTCCCAAACCTAACCCAAAGATGGATAGTTCTCCTAATTGCCCTCAGTTCCACTTCATTGGAATCCCATAACCCCTATAGATTCTGAAAAGATCAGTAACATCCTAATCCTATCGTCATGAACTACTCTCCCTATCCCAGCCAAACAAGGTTTACCCCTCGCCCCGTCAACATTAAACTTATAGAAGCCTTCCTCAAGCTTCTTCCACTCCACCCTAATCTTCCTTCTTCTTCTACCCCCTTTCATACATCCTTCCCTTGACATATAAAAATCCTCTAGACACGCCAAATTCCTTACAAAGTGAGAGCCATTCTACAAGGTTCCACTTTGCCTTTTCAAATACCTCCCTTGCAACCCCCGACTTATCTTCGAAAATTGTATTATTCATTTCCTTCCAAATTGCCCAAAATATTGTTGCTGGAATCAACCTCCATGTCACCCTCCTCCTACCTACAAAAGGTCCCCCTACCCAAGCTTCTTCATTCATTGGAATTCTCTAATTCAATTATAGAAGGCGACTCAACAATATGCAATTAGTTTGGAATCTTTCTTCTATGATCTTGTGGCACTTATTAAGCTTCATTTATTAGATCATAGATATTATTAAGGAGTTTCACTATTCCGAATATTCATCCAATAATAGATAATGGGGCAATAGATCTTTCAGCTAGATTTGGTGGCCCTACTCCCTCTTGTCTGACTTTATTTAATTTTGCTTTGCTTCCCTCTATTTTGTGCGGGTTTCACCGTTCGGCAAATTCATGAATCAACTAAGGAGGCAAATCTTTTAGATCATTTGGTAGCCTCACTCCCGTTTTCTCTTCGAATGAGGCTGAGGTAATAGGTTTATGGAAGGGAAAACTTAGGAGATTGCTAGATAAAGGTGAAGAACTTAGGATTATAATAAAAAAGATGGAGCTGGTTATCTCTCACATTCCTAGATCAACAAATGAGTGGGTGGAGGCTCTCAGCTTCCAGAGGAGGTTGTTCTTATTCCAGTAGTAGTTATGAAAGGGAGAGTGAGAACTGAATCACTGGTTTTTTTTTTTTTTTTTGTTCGCTTTGGGTCTTTCCCCCCAATTTCTTTGGGGGGGCTGTTGGTGTTAGTTTTCACATATCATGATCGCCTTTTAAGTTGTATTCTTTCTCATTTCTTAATTAAAAGGCTGTCTTTAAAAAAAAAAAGTGAATATAGAGCCAATGCCCATGACACTTCTGAATTGTGTGGGGTCAAATCTCTCATGATTTGTCTGTGCATATGAAAGACCCTCCCACTCCCACTCTTTTGTGTGACAATTTAAAAGGCACCTAGGTCACTGCCAACCCAATTTTCATGCTTGTACAAAACATATAGAAATTGATTTTTGCTTTGTAAGGTCAAAAGGAACTTGTGGTGAATTACATTCGGACATTAAATGAGAACAATGACATTATTAGGAAAAACCTCACTTCATCAAGATTTTAGACCTTACATAGTAAGCTTATGGCTGCAGAGCACCCCCTTAGCTTTCAGGAAGCAATAAAAATGAGGATTCTACAATAACAGGGAAACCTTCCAGTTAATTTATTTCCATATATTGTAGAATTTTTTATTGTAATTGTCCAAAAGTGGATCTGCAATTGTGCCAATCACCTCAACCACAGAGATTCATATTTGTAAATTTGTTTCTATATTGATGATAAAAAAGAACCCCACACCACAAGTAGTAGTGGTGTTGGGCTTCTTTACCCATTATTCATCCCTTGTTATGAAAGAAGAATTCTATCTAATGCAATCATATTCATGAAAAAGTATAATTCATTATAGTACCTACGTGGTATCGAGAATGCAAAATATTACAAGATTAGCTAAAATAACAACAGAATAAAAAAAATCTCAAAATCAAAGTTTCATCGCTTCCAATAAAATGATATGCAAGATTACTGAAACATGAATTCATGCTGTATAATTATACTAACAAAATTCTACCAATTTGAGTAATGCACTAATGCCTCCATTGCAAGTTGCAGCCATACATACACGCACGAAACCAAAGCTCATTGAAATGGGTATATTTTTGAAGATATCAGGGAATGCCAAAGAGAAATGTGTAAAATTGAAATGGGTTTTTTCTATTCAAAACTGTAATGCATAAATGAGGAGCATTTTATTATGTTTAAACTGGAAAGGAGTAAATCAATTTCTTGGAAAGGAGGAGAGAATATTAATACCTGGAGTCGGAGGCTCGGAGCTAACATCAATACTGGAAGCGGCCATTCCAAGATGTGGAGAAAAGAAGGATGGATGATCAAGCGAAAATGGGTTCTCCAACGAACTTGAGCGATGCTCTAGGCTTTAGCACTCACGCGAAGAGGTTCTACGACGAGAATGATTCCGGTTTCGTGGGTTTTTTTTTTCTAATCAAATTTTATTAGGTTTATTACGTGGGCTTGCCACGTTCTATACAATTGAAATAAATAATTTTAATAATTATGATGATAATAAATTATATTTGAATCAGATTAAATTATTTATTAAAGTAAATTAACATTTTCAAATCACTATTTTCACTTGAACTTATTTTTAGGATAGATACACTTGTTTAGTTGGTTCAGAATTTGATGGTTGGATTGATGGGGTGAAACTTGGGTCGGATTTTAATCTGACCTGTATGACTTGATCTGAGAAATTAAGTGGGTTGAGTTTTATATTTTAAAATTAGGATCAGATTTGGTTAAAGGAAAAAAATCTAAATCGACTCGACGTAACCCACTCAAAAAATTTAATATAACATCTGAGTTGAGTTACGTCAACAATTTAGGTCAGTTGAGTTGAGCAATTTGGATCGGATCAGGTCGAGTCAGATTCAATAATTTTTTATATAGGTTGGATTGGATTTATTAAAACTCCGTCTCATCCGCGTGAGTATCAGCCCTAATCGATGGATGACATTTCATAGCTATTTTATTAAGTGTGTTCAAGTATAATTAATTTGAAATAAGATAGTCAATATGAAACATTTGGGTTTAGATAAATTAGTTGATTAGGTCAAAATTCACCACTTTTAAGCAAATATTGTGTGTGCTTTTGAGATGAAAATTTTAAGAAATATTTGATCTTGTTTAATTTTAAAAAACCCATTTTTTAGTCTTCTTTGATGTTAAGTTCATATCTTTTTATCCTCTTCTAAAGCACCGTCTTCTTGATTATTTTGAGTCACAACGTAAATGCACCTATTTATCAAGCGGGTTCAATAGTAGTACAACCCATTTTAAAAAGAATAAGAAACTAAGACCGAATTGTTTATTCGTTAAATTCAATAATAGTTGTTGTGTTCTTTCATAAGTTATGGACATAGGGTAAATTTGATTTGACAAGTTGAATTGTGTAAAATTCCAACTTCATTTAATTCATTTGTTAAACAAATAAGAAGGGGTCAATCCGTTTATTAAATAAGTAAAAATTTCTAATTCAAAACTCATTAAAACTTAACCACATCTTATATTTATGAGTCACATTATTCAAACGAACAATTTTTAAGGTCAAGCATCCATGTCGTTACCCTCCTCTGCAACACCTTAGATATCAGTTGTATAATGTGTTTCTAATTAAGACCTCTAAGTTGTGTTTTTTAAAACATCAATGAAACTATATATTATATTATTCCAAAGGAGTATTTACATTCTCTTATAGGGGTGGAAGTTACAAGGCAAAAAGATTATATACAAACCCATATATTTGAGAGGTTTGGTCCACCTTGATAGACTACTGGCCCAACCTGGCTAACCCAAAAGACCCAAGATCCCTTTGCTAACCATTAGTGTGAGCAGAACCCCTTCCCCCATGAAACTGACCTCTTTCCATACATACAATAAAGTTAGTATGAGTCTACAATAAGTCCTCCCTGAATGCCTTTCCCCTCTCGTTCATAGCCTCTGTGCAGCATTATTTACTTAGCCAAAGCAGATGTATGCTTCCTAGAAAGCCAGTCCTAAGATTTGAGCAGCAAGGTAACATGCACTCACATCCTGCTGGACACAAACAAATTGAGGCCTAAAGCAAAAGATCTAAATGGGATCTTCTTTGTATTTAATATATTATTACAAGTAGTATTTAATTAAAATTTTAATTATATATAATAAAAAAGGATCTGAAAAAAAAATTCACTCTCTTTTTAACACTCCCGAGGTCGAAATTTGGGCCTCCCTAATAGGGTTTTACAGTAAGGTTATCAATAATTTCGGGCCTTAAGTGGCCGCTTTTGTTGCCTTTGGATAGAGCCAGCCCTTCATGCAGTTGCCTCTTACCATCCTGGGCTGCCCCGTGACGTTCTAATAGTTTCTTTGGAGCAAGGATCATATTTCCTTTTTAATTAAACACATGAGTAGAACTCACCTTTAAAATTAGATATGAAAAAGACAGTGTCCATGCATTTATAAACTCCTAGATCCAAAGCCCACATGCGATGTGAGACTTTTGCTAATACTCTCCCTCGGTATCAAAGCTGGAGACACTCGATCTCCCCCTCCAAGTGCAAGACTGGAGACAAGAACCCGACCCATTCCTATAGTACCTTACTCTGATACCACGAAAGATTTCCTTAATGCATTGATCAACAAAATACAAAGAATATATACAAAACCCTAATGAAAAAAGATTAATTTGCCCCTATATATAATGACTAATCTGCCCCTATGTACACACAATAATACAATCCGTAACGCCTCCAATCCCCACCCTCAGTAGCCCCCAATTGGCACCATCAAAATTTAGCTCATAAATCCCTTTCGATGGTTAAACCCAAGCGGTCACAATTAGTCAAGGATTTGCAAGTTGCCTTGCCTGGAGATTGGATTTCCATCCCTCCATTGCTCAAACAGTTGATCGAATGATGTTGTCCTGGTTTTTCTGCAGCCTTTCAAAAATAGTAATGGAGCCTCCAACTGCAGACAATGCCGGTCTGCAGCTGGGAATTGATGACCGTTCAGGCCATTTAAAGAGAGTGAGGCTTGCGTTTTCTAAGAACCACAAATCAATTGAGTGTCATGAATGTTTCGTCAGCGTTTCTGATTAATCGATTATTTTTAGTATAGTTAGAAGAAATGATTTGTTATGAATTAGACAAGTTTTCCACGTCAATTAGTATATAATAATTGAAGTTTTTCCCAGTCATTAGATATTATGTGGTGTACATTTCTATAAATTAAGTAATGACAAGTAAACAAAAGTACAAACTTATCTTTTATTATAAAAAATACGTGATAATTGTGTAGTCATTTATTTTTTGGTTGCAGAAGACAACAATTCTTATTTTAACATTTCATGAGTTTTGAAAGTTAAAAAAAAAACAAATTTCAAATCATTAACTACAATCTCGTTGGGCCTCACTATGCATGTGATATTCACTTCAATTACAAATTTCAGTAGAAATTTTGGTTGAAAAGTTTTCAGCCTAGGTACAACTTAGATATAAATATTCGTAATATCAATATTGTAATGCCTCTTCCCTCACTTATATAAGTATTGTTCGTTTTGTCCGCTCATACTAGAGCACGAATTTTCTTTTCCCAAGTTTTCCTTGGGAAAATACCTCCATATAATGAATAGTCAAATAACTAATTTTAAATAGATTTTAATACAATAATAAGATCAATTATAAATGAATTAAATTAGTTAGAGAAGACGAGAGTGTAATGTCGAACATCTGCTCATATTAAATAAAGCCTAGCAAATAATTGATTGAAGCTGAAGTAAAGAAGTCTTAATCTTGAAAATAAGAGCGTGCGTCAAAGCCTTCACAATACCAACGAGCACCGTATCTTTTACATGGCTAATTTTTTTTTTTAATGTTGGATGAGTAATGGACCCTCCAACTGCAGAGTGCAGACAAGCATTGTCTGCAGTTGGGAATTAATGACAGTTCAAGCCATGTAAAGACAGGGAGGATTGGATCGGTGGATCGGAAGAAATAGAAACACACTGAAGTCTGAATTGGTCGAGTCCTTTTCGGCAGTTTTCTGAGAACAACAAGTCAAGTGGGCTGTGTTGGGATGAGGTGGGTATAAGGGTAATGGAGGTTACCACCCGATGCAGGTCAAGCTGCACTTCGATAATTTAGATTTGGGTTTTAAATGGAATCATAGATTTCAAGATTGAAATCCAAAGGACCACTCTCAAATCTCTCCATCAAGGAGGGACTAATTTCAATGGGATAGTTGGCAAAATCAACTCACGAAAGAAATTAAGTGTTCTTGAAATTAACTCAAATGAGGAATTGAGAGTTTGAATAGCGTAAACTCTAATCTGACTCTAATCCAAATCAAATATCAAATAACCTTATGAAGACTTAGATTACTTGTGGAATTTAATACAATACAATAATAAACTAAGAGAAAGTTCAATGCTTTTGATCAATTCTTCTGAATTTATAAAATAAAAATATCTGTCTTACAAATAATCGGCCACTCATGCATAAAGGCCTTATTTCTGACTAAATGAGAAATTAAAATAAATAAAGAAAATAACTAAAATTAAAATACCAAATCTCGTGTCCTCATTAACACACATTGGCAGCAAGATCTTTCCCATCTTATCTTTTATTTCCTTCCCTTCATTCCTTATTTTCTGCTTTAGCTTCCATCGATTTTTGCCTTTGCTGGCAATGGTCAATCTCTCCTTTCTTCTCTCTGTCACGAAAGGAATACAACCTTTCTTTCCTTCTTATTTATTTTCCTGCAAATAATACTTTGCACCAACTTTCCTTTCTCAAGGATTTGCCTCTTTTTCCATTGTATACCATGATTTCCAGCCACACTAATGGCTTAATTGCATGCAACGTTAATGGAAGTTTTCTATGTTGGGCATTTTCCAAATTAGATTCTCAAGTTCAGACGGTGGAACTTGAAGTGGAGTCCACATGAAGGTGGCCCAGCAGCTAATGACATGGCAGTTCGGAGTGGGCCCCTCTCTTCCCTCCATCGGATCGATCATGGGTTTGAAGGGTCAATTTCTCGATTTTGTCCACTCGGGCCTCGGTCAAGACATCATTGGGTTTGATGGATCTTATGCCTGCATCGTTTTTTATTTATTTCTTTTATCAATTCATATACAGTGGATTAGACCTTTGTGATGGAACCATTATAAAAAATAAATGTCAAGAGTAGACTTTGGTGGTCGAACCTTTCAAAACTAAGTGTACATTGTTTGAGTAGGTTAGCCATTCATAATGAGTTCCAGATAGTCCAAGTTAGGTGAGTCCAAGAGTGATATAGGTTACTCAACTAGTAATCTCCCGCCTCAGAAAGTGAAAGGTTCTAGGTTCGAACCCTTATGGCCTCACCTGATGTGCCCTAGGCAGTGGATAGCACCGGTGGGAGTTTTACGCTGGGTTTTTACACTTTTCCACACATAAATTTAAAACAAAAATAAAATTGTTGTGCATGTGTTTTGTTTATTGTTTGCACATTTTGATTATTCTGCTACACATTTGTTTAATAATTTTAAAAGGATAACAAAAATTGGAGATGTCTTATTAACCACCCTTTAAGACAGTGCATTAGTCTAGTCTCTACTTACAACTTCTCTTTCAAATTTGCTAAGGAGAAAGACTGTCAAAAGGTGCGCTGGTATTTCAATTCCAGCGAACGATGATGGTATAGCTTCAATTCAGTTGATTCTTATCAAATTAGTATCCGTGATCTGTGAGGGCCATTCTAGCTATATAAGAAATTGTTGATTAATAATAAGATAAGTCAATGACTTTAAAAACTCCATAAATTAATTGAATCAGTTACTATCTCTAAATCTTAAAAAGAGATAAAAATAAGTTGGGATATTATCCCATGGCTTGGTATTCGAAATACACGGATTAAAGTAGCGGCAAGTTTAGAAAGAGATGTTTGAAACAAAATAATTCCTTTTTAAGTTTGAATGGACCGTACTTCATTCAAAATAAACCTCTTTGGAGAAATGGACGGTGAACATACCCCTGGACAAGGACCACACAGATACTATTCCGGTATTCCCATTTTTATTATCAAAATGGTGACTTATATATATATATATATATATAAAAGGTTAAAACTCAGTACTTTTTTATAATCAAGAAAGTCCAAGCATAAACACACATTGCCACATAAACATACAACTTTGCCATTACGTTTACTAACTTCACCAGTTCTGTCTAAAGAACTGTACTTAATCCTAAGCAGAAATCATTACTCTACTTATTTTAAGTCGTACAACTGCTGGACATGAAGTAAAAGCTACATTAATGATGGTGGGTGCACTGCATCTTCCCCAGCTCCACCTTCTTCCAAGTAACGAGGCTCAGTAAGGAGGCTGAGACTTTGGTGGGTAAGCCTTACAACGTTAAAAGGAAAGACTGAGAACTTCATCAAACCGGCATTGCAGTGTACTCCACCTCGCTCTCCGCAAGCAAAGTAGTAAGGCTTTTTTCTCTCCTTCAATACAAATGCAAAGCCATGGCCACTACCTTGCATCACATTCGCCACTAACTTGGCCTTATCCAAGTTGCAGTTTATGAAGCTGGTTCGGTTCTTGAGCAAGTAAACGCTGTGAGGATAGGTAGTGCTGTTGGGTGGATCGTACTTGAAAACTGAAACCAAAAGAACAACAATAACAGATAAGAGATTACTCAATTCAATGCGTTCGGCTGGTATTAGGAGGAAGAAGAAGAAATTGGAAAGTTGTATCTCCATTTGGATGTTTGGGAAGAACTGATTTCTTTTCTTATTTATGATTCAATATTTTCTAAATGAAAATTGTAATGCCTTTCAGCATTTTCACTAAAAAATGACTTAGTTTTTAAAAAAAAACATTGATATCTCCGTTCCCATATTGGAGGTAAACTAATCACTTGAACTCGTGTAGACACACATTGGTTGAGTCTAAATAAAATGGTCCATTGGAGTAAAGCGTCATTCAACTCAAGACCCCGCGGAACTTGAAGTTAATAGAAGAAGAAGAAAGTTTCATTGTTGTCATGAATAGAAAGGGAATCTAAGCTAACCTTTGACAAACCAGAATCTGTCATCATCATTGTCAAAGAAAAAAATTAGAAAAAATCATTTTTAGTAATACTGCTAGGAAAACGTTCTGCCAACTTGTACAGGTAGAATCCCCTCAGCATTTGGTGAAGAGTTTCTCCACCAACGACGTCAAAACCTGCTTTTGCTTGTGAATTTCAGCAGGCAATTCAACTACGTTCAAGTCCAATGAAAAAAAAAAATGGGCAGAGAGAGAGGAATTCTACGATTGAAGGCAGAATACGCTTACGGCTTACCCAATGTGTCGTTTATGAAGAAGGGTTCGCTCTTGAGAGCCCAATCAGTGTAGTTGACGCCGAAGGTCCAGCGTGCTGACTCTCCGACGATCTTCGTTGCGGCCGGACTGACCATCGGAATGGAATGCGTTGCCAAGAGAGAGAATGTCAATGCAAAAGCAGCTAACCATCTCAAACCCATCTTCAGCACACAGAACCAAGAACTACTGTAGAGCAAAGAAACCTCAAAGATGGAGAAGACAAGGTCCTTCTCCCTTTGTTGATGGGTTACTCTCTACAGAGAGGAGAGACAGCGGACTTAAAAAGACTAACGGGCATCCGTAAATGAACTTCCACTTGATGGCAAGACGCATGCCGACATTTCTTTTTTAATTTTTCAAAATACTCACTATAAAGATGACGCGTGGCATGCGTGACATGACGGTAGATTGGTTAAAATTAGAAAATTAATAGTTATTTATTCTTTTCGACTGAATTATAAGAAGAATAGTGATTTTTGTACTACAAGTTTTTTCTTATAATGTATTATCTTTAATGTAAAATTTAATTATTTTTTTAGTTCTGAAAAAGTAAACAGAAATTTTTTTGATAAAATTAGAATTTTTTTTAAATATAATGTAACATGTGTCAGTGCAAAAATCACTATAAAATATTAAAAAAGTAAAATGGAAAATGGTGTTTTATTTAAGAAAAAGACATAAGTTGGTTTCTTCATTTCTACGTGCCTGGGCATCATTGGTCGGGTCAGTTGACCGGGCTTGCTGCCGGTTTTCCGGGGAAGAGACAAATGCACAAAAATGAGCAAACAAGTCTTAAGTCGGTGGATCGTAAGAAATAGAATCACTCTGATTGGTCAATTCTTTTTCAGTTTTACTGAAGTGCATGTGGCTTCAGTTTTTTTTAACGATCTGATAAGATTCATTCAAAACTGAAGAAAACTTCAAAAATCATATAAAAATGAGCTTAAATCATGAGCAGAGAGAAAATAAGAAAGGAGATCTCACGGTCAGAGTCAGACAAAGGAGCCTGAAAGAGGTTTGAAGAAAGGCTATAAATCAGTAAAAGACTCTAGTATTAAAAATAGAAAGAAGGGAGTGCTCAATCTATTAATCCAACTTTTAAATTAAAAAAAAAGGTCTCATTATTTTTTGTAACGTACACGTGTTTGATTTTAAGGCAATTGATGGGTCAGTAGCAGAACGAACATGAGTCTTGAAGCACCACTGGAACAAAGAGGGGAATGTAATAGCTGAGGGGGTCTTAGGGTTAGATATAAGGATCTGATCCACAAAAATGGTCCTCTTCAAGCAGAAACACAGAGCTGCTGGCAGGAGAACAGCGAGAACTAAGCACAAGTCGAGGGAGGAGAAGGGAAAGCACAGGAGCCAAGGATCAACGATTGATCGTTGCTCAACTGAGACCCAAACAAGGAGCAATTCTGAACCAAAAAGTCACCAAAAGTCAGAGTAGAAAGGAAGGGAGGTGGGTGCATGGTGGCAAAGGAGGGGGAGGAGGCTGATACGGTAAATGAGGCGGCAGATCACATCGAGCAGAGAAATCATTGTCAAGAGCAGAGAGAAGGAAAAGAATCCTGCTTCTGATATCGTAGGAAATGCACATGGCGGCATTTTTCTAAGAACCACAACTCAATTCAGTTGTCAAGAATTAGATAATTTATTTTTATAAAATTTATTTTAGATAATAAAAATAACCTAGTTTAACAATCTCTTTAAATAAGAAGTATGGCAAAAATTAATTAAAAAAATCATTTTAATATAATCTAAAGATTATTAAGTTCAAATCTTATAAAAAAAAATGAGTGTATTTTGAAATGGTTTCAAATTGAATAGAAATTGAACTTATAAAGTGAGAATATGTATGAGAGGAAAATAGTGTAAATATAGAGTTAATAAAAAGAAATTTATTCTTTTACATTAAAGTAATTTATTATAGATAATTTCTTCATAATTTTTATGAAAATCAATTTTATTAAAAAAAAAGAAATTGATATAATTGTGAATATTAATTTCTTTAGTTAAATCAATAAAAATGTCTACAATAAGGGGTTGGTCTGAGTTTCAAGAAGCTCCTCTAAGGAAAAAAGGTCTTGAAGCTCCCTTGAGGAAATGAGGTATTGAATTTGATTCATGTTCAAAACCCTTTGGACCACTTCTCATGGAATTACTCATCGCTTGAACCCGATATGTGTGAGACACGTGGACAAATTCGGTCATAAAAAATTTATAAATGACTTCTTTTTATTGTTAAATGGAAGAGATGCAGGTTATAACTTGAGTGTACATAATTTTAGAAAATGGTGATAATGATCATAATTATCATAATAATTTCAATAATAACTTTGTCTAGTTGATATTAGTATGTCTCATATTGCATGTGGACTTGTGAATTATGGGGTTTATAAATATATAGACATCCTCTCATTTTAAGCCACTTTTTAAGAATAAGTTCTACTCGTGTGTTTAACATGGTATTAGACTGGAGTATCACACGGATGTGTCAAGTTCACATTTCCAACCATGCGTGGATGGGAAGAGCTGAGTGTCTCCAGCCCTAGCGCTGAGGGAGAGTGTTAGCAAAGTCCCACATCGAAAGTGAACCTTTAAGTTATGGGATTTATGATCACACTGGTTCCCTCTTCTTAATGTCCAGTTTTTGAAAAGTTATACTCATGTATTTAACAGCTGATTCAATCTATACTTTATTTGAAAAATAATATTATTTAATAAAGAGTAGTATTTAGTTAAATCTTAATTCGGAGTACCTCAATTTAATTTAAAAATCACAAGATAAGTCCAATTATAAAGATGACCATGGTCGTTATCGAAGTTTATAGAAAAAAAGTGTCGTTTGTATTAAAGAAAACTTTAATTTTGATAATTTAGGCAGTGGTGTTTTGATAATATTCTAAATTATCTCACGGTGTATTGAATATCTCATTATTTTTTTTCTGATGAAAACACCGGTACACAAACACTCTTCTTTTAAAGAAAAATGGCATCATCCAGTAAATAAAAGTGGTGTCTCCATTGTTGAACTTTTTTTTTTATCCAAACGGTGACTTATATTTAAAAAAAAAAAAAAGAGAGAGTTAAACTCAGTAATTTTTATAATCAAGGAAATCCAAGCATAAACACGCATCAGCCCATAAACATACAACTTGAATAGCAGCATTAATGAAGATGAAAGTCACATTGCCATTACGTTTACCAACTTCACCAGTTCTGCCTAAAGTACTGTCCTGTTACCCTAACAAGAAATCTTTACTCTAATTATTTTAAGTCGTACAACTGCTGGACATGAAGTAAAAGCTACATTAATGATAATTGATGCACTGCATCTTCCCCAGCTCCACCTTCTTCCAAGTAAGCTCAGTAACGAGGCTGAGGCTGAGCTGCAGAAGGGTGAAGAGGAAACACTGAGAACTTCATCAGACCGGCATTGCAGTGTGCTCCAGCTTTCTCTCCGCAAGCAAAGTAGTAAGGCTTCTTTCTCTTCTTCAATACAAATGCAAAGCCATGGCCACCACCTTGCATCACATTCGCCACTAACTTGGCCTTCTCTAGGTTGCAGCTTATGAAGTTGGTTCGGTTCTTGAGCAAGTAAACGCTGTGAGGAAAGGTGGTACCGTTGGGTGGATCGTACTTGAAAACTGAAATCAAAAGAACAACAACAACTGATAAGAGATTACTGAAGTTGATGCGTCGGGACGTGGGTCTGCTTGGATTAGGAGGAAGAACAATAAATTGGAAGTTGTAACTCCATCTTGATGTCTGGAAAGAACTGAATTCTTTCTTATTTATGATTAAATGTTATTTAGGTACTCTCATTCTGTCCTTTTTTTTTAGGTACAGGAGTTTTCACTGACATTTAGAAAACTGATATTTAGTGTTTGTCTTTTGCTCTCTTGTAGGTTTGTTTATGGTCTGGTCCGGATTGTGGGCGTTTTGGTTTTTCTTGCTCAGGTTTTGAGCTCATTTTGTATATTTTTTCAAGATTTTTTCTCGCTTTCAATGAATCTTACCGATAGTAAAAAAAAAAAAAATTCTTTAAACGAAAATAGAAATGCCTTTTAAGTATTTTCACTAAAAATATGGTTATCTTTCCTAAAAGAACAAGAAAACTGAGGCAGAGAGAGAGAGAGCAGAATACGCTTACGGCTTACCCAATGTATCGTTTATGAAGAAGGGAGGGAGCGCTCTTGAGAGCCCAATCAGTGTAGTTGACCCCGAAGCGCCAGCGTGCTGACTCTCCGACGATCTTCGTTGCTGCCTCACTGATTGCCAAGAGAGAGAGTGCCAACGCAAAAGCAGCTAACCATCTCAAACCCATCTTCAACCAGACTAAACCAAGAAGAAACGTAGAGCAAAGAAACCACCCTCAGAGAAGTGAGTCGGTTGAGATGGAGAAGACAAGATCCTTCTCCCTTTGTTGATGGGTTTCTCTGTACAGGGAGAAGTGAGACAGCAGACTTAAATACCGTAACTAGCATCCTCAAATGAACTTCAAGTTGGTGGCAAGACGCATACGGACATTTCTTTTCTCACCTTTTTAGATGACACGTGGCATGCTTAAGATGGACTGTAAATTGGTTAAAATTAGAAAATTAGTAGATAAGCTTTCAAAGATCATTTGTCCTTTTTCCACTGAAGTATCTGAGAGTTTGAAAAGGTAAAAGGTCGAAAATGGGTTTTTTATTTAAGAAAACGACGATCAATGGGTTTCTTCATTCCTACGTGGCTGGGCATCATTGGTCGGCGTCTCCACGGAAAGCATCTGGTAATGCAAACGGCAAGGAATTCTGGGTCGGGTTGACTGGGTTTGATGCCGGTTTTGCATGGAAGAGACGAATGCACAAAAACGCGCAAACATGCCTGAGAAGACCGGGTCCGGGACACAGAAAAAAACAAATTGGAAGAGTTGTACTGTTAAAGTGATTACTATTGTTACATTTATATTTTGTAGAGAAAATTTGGGATTTTCTCCTCTTTCTCTTTATTTTAAATTGGGATAAATGAGAGAGTTACTTTATTTTCACTTCTCTAAAAATATTGGTTTATATTTGGATGAGAGGTAATTTTGCAAAGGTTTTATGCACGATTTCTTTTAGTGAATTCAGTGATAATAATATAAAAGGAAAAAACTTATTATAAAAGAGAAGTAAATTGATTATCTATTACACGGGTTTTCGGATTTGTATTGAGGATGAGAAATTTACAATTTTTTTTTTATAGAAAGAATGATATTAAGGCCTTACCTTGCTTGAAATTTGCAATATTTTTTTATAGAAAGAATGGACTAATTTTAGAAGGTGATTGTAATGAAGATTGTTATTTCATTGGCCCAAATTCATATATAATCGGTCTAGGGCCTTCCCTTTAGTGCGTGGGTCTCTAAAAACCTAGAGGATTTGTAAAAAAAAACCAACAACGAAGAGCTGACCTTCTTCTTTGAAGATTTTTTAAAAATATTTTCTTTCTTAATTTAGTTAGGACACATTTTATTCTATGATTGACTGAAATAATCTATAATTTTTTAAAATTTAATGTATTTGTGTTGGATTTTCACAAAATTAGACTCATTTGAAAGCATATTCACAGCTCTTTCCAACGAACTCAAATTTGTGCAATTTTGACACCAGTGCACAAAATTATTGATGTTTTCTGACAATTTGTCTTAAAGTGATGAAAATTTTAATTTTGTATTCCAAACACAATAAACAAAGGACCATGGACAAGTATAGGTTATAGTTGTTTGTATTTCTCAATTTAGTCATCTCTTAAAGTGAGTTATTTATTTTTTAATATTTTCTTGTCAAATTTAATTTTGCATTTAATTAGTGTGCAATTTTATTTTCTGAGAATTCATAATTTATTTTTCATTGATATTGCACTTTCACACGGGTATTTAGACAAGTTCGTGGTGGTCTATCTAAATAACATAGTAACATTAAGTCACCTTGGAGGAACATGAGAGCACAATTTTGATGTGTAATTTTCATAATAGTGTTGCTTTTGCCTTGATCTATTTACTTTTGTCAAAGAATTAGATTAATTTTGGATTTTATCTTATGGATTTTAACTTTAGGAGCCGAAATTTATTGGAGGTTTGTTTTTAAGTTTTGGTAAAATTCAAGGATTTTCCAAAATCTCCCTTAGGTAATTTGGTTGTAGACTTGTAGTTTTTCTATAAATCTACCTTAAAGTCATATAGATTTCCTCTAACTCAAATTTCCCGTAGTTATCATAAATTTCCCTTATCAATTCAAACCTTGGCCTTTGTCACAGTACGAAGCATACAAAAAACCACCTTGATTAGATCAACGTTGGAAGTTTAAAAAATTAAAAAATAATTTAAAATGATTAAATTTTGAGGAACTTAAAAAATGAGACTTCATTGATTTGATAAACATGATTTTGGTGGGCCACATATTCAAAGAAAGGCTTTCCACCATACTCATCACCACTTCATTTCGTGGGTAATACCATGCACACCAATGTGCGCTTGATCATTTCACTATTTTAAAGGCTATTAAATTTTAATGAGTTTATATTATTTTTTATTTACTAAACTGCAATGGCATGTAAAAGATGTGTGATATATAATCAGAATGAAAATGTTTATGTTTGAATATGAGATTTAGTGATTACTAAAAAAAAGTCCTATTCTTTAGCCTCTAAATTTAAATTAGTCTAAAAGTATCAAACTATTGTAGCTTCAAAATATGTGACTTCACAAGAAATAACCTCGTTCTGAAAGTTTATACTTTTGTAACAAAAAATTAACATTATTTGATTAATCATGTACACAAAATTTTAGAGATTAAAAAATTAAAAATAATTAAAATTTTGGATGCATAGGTGATATGATTTGATTGAATTAGTCAAAGTAATATTTCATAAGTTATGTATTCAAACATATAATTCTATAGTTGAGGAGATTTTTGTGGGTTAATTTTAAAGCACTAAAATTTTATGAATAAAAAATAATTCAAAGTAGTTAAAATTAAATAAACTATTTAAATCAAGATAATAACTTGTTAACTTAATATTTAGACTAAAAACTTTTCAATAAACTTTATGAGCATGAAACGATGTACAAACGGTTGATTATTAAATAAGGATTTTATATATCTTTTTTAAAAAAACGATGCCTGAGAAATGAGAGACCTATTTTTATGGAATGGTTACGAACACTTTTAAGGAGTCAATTAAAGAGCAGGTCTAGTGTAAAACTCACCCACCCAAAAGTCTCAAATCGATTGAGGACTAGGGTAGTAAGAACTTTATTCGAGGGGGGCAAACCCTCAATCCATCACAAGGCTTTTTGGGCCAGAATCCAATAGAAAGTCGTGAAGGCTCTTGAGGTCTAAAGCAGACAATATTGTGATAGAGTAGAGTCGAGTCGTCACAAGTGGTATCAAAGCACGGTTCAACACTCAGACTGTGTGGCCTCTACTTGGTTGACATTGCCTGCATTTGTGTGGACCCTTGTCAATGTGACATGACAGAGCTGGAGACGGCTTTGGTCTTAAGGGAGGGTGGATTGTAATACCCACCCACTCAAAAGTCCCACATCGGTTGTGAAGTTGCGTGGTGGGGGCTTTATGTGAGAGGGTAAAGCCTCAACCCATCATAAGACCTTTTGTACCAGGGCCCAATACAAACCCATGAGGACTTGTGATGTGGGCATCCAGAGACGTAGACAAAACTTTAATTTTGACCCGGGCGGGTGCATTATCAAATTAGCAAGTTCGGGCCCCGAGTCAAAAGATCAAAATTATATCTTCGATCCAGGCCGGTATCCGAGTCAGAAGATTTGGTGTAGTGGATCCAAAGCAAGTCTAAGATCAGGCCCAAACCTTGGCCCAACAAGCTGCCAAGATCCAAGCCAACCAGCTCTGTGCAAAACCTACACAAGCTAGGCCCACAATGCAGGCCCAACTGTCATAAC
Source organism: Chimonanthus praecox (assembly GCA_022113865.1). Classification (NCBI taxonomy): domain Eukaryota; kingdom Viridiplantae; phylum Streptophyta; class Magnoliopsida; order Laurales; family Calycanthaceae; genus Chimonanthus; species Chimonanthus praecox. Next base: position 9,848,153 of record CM039090.1, on the reverse strand, counting down.
TCAGGCCCAGTGTCATTCAGTCAACACGTAGTTCGGTGGAGAAGTTAAGTACTAATTAAATTAGGAATGTGTCCACAACAGTATAGTTAGTAGGTGTCTTAGTTGGTGTTATTGTTAGTAGGTTGTTTTAATTATAATTTGATAATTAAAAGGAAAGGAGGGTCGGCTCCTTGTTGTTAGGGTCGGGTTTTTCTTATTTAATACATTGTAATTGGCAGAATTAACGAGAGCAATTTATAAAATAAAATATTTTTTTATTTTCCATGGGAAAATTTGATTGAGGCTTAAGACAAGTAGACAACTAAGGTTGCAGCCAAGCCAAGCCAAGTGCTTGTCGATCCTCACCGAGTTGAGGCGTTTTGAGGACAGACTGAAATTCCCTCTCTAAGAATCAGGTATTTCTAAACTCTCTTAAATATTTAGAGTTAATTGAATCAAGGTTCTTTGTCGTTTAAAACCCGTGCTCCACGTCGAGTCTGGGCGTAAGTGGGTTAGAGTTTTCTTAAACAGTGTTTTTTTTAATTGATTTAAGGTCCAAAATCTGATTTTTAAAATCTGTCTGAAATTGGATTTTTCCATTAAACTGTAACCAGTTTTGGAAATGGTGGAAACCATTGGATAAATTGTTTGCAATTATTTCAATTGAAAGGGTTAATTCAATTTCCAAGTTTGGTTGGGTTGATTTTGTTGATCGCTGGGTACAGTTTTCTTACAGTCGTTTAAGTGAATGATTTACAACAATTTTTTTATATATAATTGGGTTTTTGAATTTGGATTTTATTAGGAACTTTACCTAGATTTTGTGCAGTATTATGGGCTGATTTAAAATGGAAAATTAAAGTCCAATTTTAATGTGATTTGAAAGTTGTGAGTGGTTTTTATATCAAAATTAATTGGGTCTTTTTTTTTTGAAAACCCGCTCGTGTAGTTTTTGAGTCAACTTGATTCAATTAATTTCATTGCTTAAAGAGTTGGGTTTACCATTTGATATTCGCGGGTTGCGTTAACCAATGTTGATTTTTATTAAGCTTCCCGCTTCCGCTAAGCGATTGAGTAGGTGTTAATCCTACATAGTCTACATCAATTTGTAAAACCCAAAACAGACAATATTGTGATGAGTAGGGTAGATTCAGGTCATCACATCTAGAACTCAGAAAGAGAACTTGATATGCATAAAATCATATGATTTTATAATGCCTAAAGTTTCATGCTTAAGCTCACCAAATTAGCATGAGAAAATATTAACGATTTATAATATTAAAGTTTTAAAAACTATAATTTGAAAGAAGAAAAAATATTAGCAGTGACTATCATCATTGGGGTTTTACGCTGAGTTTCTTGTAATTTTTCACACATAAATTCAAAAAAAAAAAAAAATATATATATATATATAATATAAATTCTTCAAAATAAATAACTGATTTTTTTTAAAAAGAAATTTTAATTTAAAAGTACGTTAAAATTTGTATTTCAGATTTATCTATCTATTTTTTAGGTAAATTTATATTTTAAAAATAAAATTTTATATTTAAAAATTTTGTGAAATCACTCCACTTATAAAACTAGTTTTTTAGGCTGAAAATCTATTTCTAATTGTTGTATCAGAGCTACGTCCTCTAAAATTATATGGTAGAAAATATAAAAATATATTAGAATTATATTAAAATAATGTAATTAGACAAACCTTACTTAATGAACTAAGAAATGAAATGATTAAATTAAGAGAAATAAATATTCTAAAATATACTTATTTCACTTGTTTCAACTATAGTAAGTGAAAATAAGTTGATATTATTTAAATAGACCAAAATAAACTGAAACATTTACCAAAAAATAGTATGTGGATATTTTATTTTAACTCATATTGAAATGAAGCGTCTGGATCTGTTTTGAGTGGAACAAAAGAAATTAATAACATTTGCTAATCATTTGATTTTTTTTCCTCATTTTTCAAGAGGTTTTGAAATTAATATTTTAAAAATAAGAAATAATATTGTAAGATATAACTGAAAGAGAATAACCCTATACATGTATATTGGCTAATGGTGATGAATAAAAAATTTATTCAAGATATAACTGTGAATTTGCATTGAACCAATTTACACTTCACATATTTTACAACATCAAAATATAAATTTGTGACACTGATAATTCATGTAAATCATATTTGTGATTGCATTTTTAATATATTGACTTGCATTTCTTTTATAGATCTTTAAATCATATTATTTGAATTATATTTTTTGATCTACTTAAATATTAAATTTATGTTTTATATAATATAAATCCATCAAAATAAATGACTGAATTTAAAAAATAAATATTAATTTAAAAGTACTTGAAAATTTGTATTTCAGATTTATCTATCTATTTTTAAGGTAAATTTATATTTTAAAAATAAAATTTTATATTTAAAAATTTTGTGAGTAGAGTATACTAGTATGGATGATCTGATTTGCAGGATAATGAAAAGACACTTATCAATCAAATGCGTGGCGTGGGAAGCACCCCATTCATTTCTAAAATACATGCAAAAGTACAGAAGGGTATTTTTGTAATTTTAATGGATTTTTTAATCACTTGCAAGTTCAATACAGTCGGCAACTGAAAACCGTAATGAACTGACGGCCACAAATCTCTGAGGGTTTGTGTTTGATCAGGTTCAACTTTTGTTTTTATAATATGAATATTCGCCTGTCACAGTACAACGTCTAACTAATCCTATAAACACATATAAATCTTCAATTTATACATTTTAGGTAAGTTTATAGAAAATAATTCATTGAAATTAAACATAAATTAAATTCAATATTTTATACTTAACTTTAAGAATCATTTTCTATAGAGATTTTCATATATTTTAAAGAATTAATTATTAGGATGCAAATTAGAGTTTCACATTGATTGTAAAAAAAAAAATCTAAAAATTTATAAAGGATAAATCACTCCACTTATTAAACTAATTTTTAGACTAAAAATCTATTTTTACTTACGTTCTCAAACTACAATATATAAATTCAGAGATTTCTTAACTGAAAAGAATGATTATACATAGAAAAATTTCATTTAAAATAAAATTGTAGAAGTGTGAACAAAAGTTTCACGTCATTCATAAAAAAAAAAAATTTAAAATTTATAAAAAATTTTGATTCACTCCACTTATTATATTTAGACTTTTGGCTCCAATTATTAAAAAAAAAAAGGCGTAATCGATTGCTTGTCTCCTATCTCTTCTACCATTCTGTGGACTGCCCTTCTTTCGGCTCTTCTACCATTCTGTTTGGCATGGACAACCCCGTGACCCATGTGGTCCAGCACTGAAATCTTTGCGGATCACATGGGTTGAGTCATAAGATTTTTTTAATCCAACCAAAATTTAGATAATATTTTAAATTAAAGTGAGATTCATGTGTAATGTAAAGTGCTACAGGTACTTTTGATGTCCATCAGCATTCAGTACTCTGTAGCAAGTACCATAGAACAGTTCTTTGCATTGTTGTTTGCAGGTTTCTGTAGCAACGACAGCAAGTGTGAACGTGGCTGGATTGTCCACAGTGCTTGTGCAAGATGTAGCAACCACAGAGACTCGGCAGTCCATGAGGGTTCGAATTTAAAATCGGCAACGTCTATACATGCACGTGCATTGTGTAAGATGTGGCAAGACGGGCAGACGGGACCCCTACCCTGAGACCTAGAATTGACATTTCGTCAGAAAAATGGACAAGTATCTGAGCATTTTCTGCCATCGAGATACGAGCATCCGGTATGGTGGCCCTGACCATATGGGCGTATTTTAGCCGTGTGGTTGTGGTTATGAATGGAGCTCGTAAGTCACAACAATTTTTTTTTAAATGGCTCGTCCCAGGTAATACACTGTAATCAGTCATTTAACTTCTCTCCTCTATTTTTTCTTTTTTCATTTTTTTTAATATGGCCATGGCTTTATATATAACTTGTATATATTTAATTTTTTTTAGTTTCTCTTTTTATTTATTTATTTGATTATTTTGGATTTTTTTTTATTTTTGAGTATAATTTGTATATTAGGGCAAATAATTATTTTTTCCCTTAACATTTGTAAAAAAAATATATGAGAAATAAAAATTAAATTTTAAAGTTATTTTTTAAGCATTATGTATTTTTAAAATTTTTCAAATTAAATATTCGGACTAATTATGATAGTCTGATAAAAATACTTTAAGAATTTAAGTTCTCTTGACACTTTCAAATGTTTAAAACACAGTGTTTTACAAATAAGGGTATCACTTACCTACGTGAAAAATATATTTGGGAGTGTTAAAAGACCTTAAAATCTTAAAGTATTTTTATCAGGTTATCCTAATTAATCCGGATATTCAATTTGATAAATTTTAAAAATACACAGTACTTAAAATAATTTTAAAGTTTTAAAGGAGATATCGATAAGATAGACAATTATTTTTTAGCACTGTGTATTTCTAAAATTTATCAAATTGAATATTTGGACTAATTAAAATAGCCTGATAAAAATACTTTAAACCTTCAAAGTCTTTTAACACTCCCAAATATATTTTTCACACAACCAAGGGATACCCTTATTTGTAAAACACTGTATTTTAAACATTTAGGAATGTCAAAAGACCTTAAATTGTTAAAGTATTTTTATCATGCTATCATAATTAATCTGAATATTTAATTTGAGAAATTTTGAAAATATATAATACTTAAAAAATAATTTAAAATTTTTTTAAAAAAAATTGTAAACAAAATATATAAGAAACAAAAAATTATGTATATTTTGTTAATTTATTTAATTAATTGTGAAAAAATATGTAATGTTTTTATATTTATTTTCTTTTAAATTTATTAAAAATATAAATAAAAATAAAAATATTAAAATATTAAAAAATAACTATTTTAATTAACATTATACTGTGTGAATTATAACCATGTTATAAAAAAATATTATTTAATTCTACGAGTGGCTATATTTTGGTTCATCATACCGGCTGCCTAAGATAAGGATCAGATTTATAAGGTCCCAATAAAATCCATTTGCCCATCCATCTCAAATTTGTCACTCGTGGTCATGTCGTCGTCTCCTTCTTCCGACATGGGTGTAGAGATTGAGGCAGGCATCCAAGAGGCCGCTGGGCCGGAGAAGAAGAGCAAGGCCACGAAGTGGACTCTACTTTTTCTAAATTGCGCAGTGTTCGCACTGGGAAACACCGGCGGCCCGGTGCTTCTCCGCCTCTACTACACACATGGAGGAAGCAGCAAATGGCTGTCCAGCTGGTTACAGACAGCTGGCTGGCCCTTTACGCTCCTAATTCTCTCAATCTGTTACATGAACCGACGTCGAAAGCAGGGGAAGGATTGTAAGGTCTTCCTCATCACTATGCGGCCTTTGGTCGCCTGTACTTTCATCGGCTTCCTAGTCGGCGTGAATGATTACTTGTATGCATATGGACCGGCGTATCTACCGGTGTCGACGCTGTCTCTTGTCGTCTCCACTGAGTTGGTGTTCAATGCTGTGTTTTGCAAATTCTTGGTGAAGCAAAAGTTTACACCGTACTCCGTTAATGCTATTGCACTGTTAACGGGCGGCGCCGTTGTTCTCGGCCTTTATGCCGATGGCGATCGCCCCCCACATGAATCCAACGGTCAATACTACTTGGGCTTCTTCGTTATTATCTGTGCAACTGCACTGGGTGGTTTTATTGTTCCCTTGATCGAACTCACATACATGAAAATCAACCAGACTATTACCTTTACCCTTGTGATGGAGATGCAAATGGTCCAATCCTTCTTCGCCACTGTCTTCTGTACCATTGGAATGCTGGCGGCCGGAGACTTTAAGGTGGGTTTCTCTCTCTATATATATCTATCTATCAACCCACCTATCTATACATTTGTTTATATGTTAGATTGTTTTTTTTTAAAAAAATTATCTTACCAAAATGCTTATTTCTATCTTCTCATCGTTGTAAATGTTCAGGAATTGACAAGAGAAGCAAGAGAGTATAGACTGGGAGAGACAGCATATTATCTTGTGATCATCTCTTCTTCTATCTTTTGGCAGTTGTTGTATATAGGAATGGTGGGTGTAGTTTCATGTTCTTCAGCTCTGCATGTTGGGGTCCTCATGGCAGCCCTTTTACCAGTTACAGAGGTTTTAGGTGTTATATTCTTCAAGGAGAAGTTCGAAATGGAGAAGGGCATAGCCTTAACGCTCTCTCTTTGGGGTTTTACCTCCTACTTCTATGGAGAATACAAGCAATACAAGAAAGGGAAACGACTGGTAGAAATTGAACCACGTGAAAAGCAAGAAATGCAAGAAATGGGTGACGAAGAGATTGACGAAGAGATTAGAAAAATCTAGTGAAGTTGGACATATTCTCGAATGTGCCTAAATATTTCGTCGAATGTTATGATCCCATAATTAATTTGGGAGGTGTTCGTGTCAGATCTTAGTACAAGGTTCGAAATAAACAAAAGGTGAGTAGTTATTGAAATTTGTAACCTGAGCAAGTGAGTTAATTTTCATTTAAACTCTCTTAATTGTCTAAAACTTGGGAAACTCACCTCCCGAATTGGGAGAATGCACATGCGGATTACCAAACTCGAAGCTCCTTATTTCCTTATTTTAATATACTTAACTTCTAATTTCAAGTTTATTTTAAATTTCACCATTAATTTTCTGATTGGATACGTCTCTCTTTAGAAATAAATTCTATATTTTAATATAGAGAATATATTTCATTTGACATGCATAATAATTCTCAAAACATTATGCTAACCACCAAATTTAAACTTGTATTTTGAGCTTTATTAATGTTGCATGCATCCCAAATTCCTTGATGTACGACCTGAATCATATTTGCACAAGTTCAAGGTTTTATCATTATCCATTTTATGTGTTTAATCATCATCATCGTAAATTAAAATCTTATTTATTTATAATCAACTTTACTAATTCTTATTCTAATGCTCCTTCGTAAACTTAAATCATCTAATATCTCAGCCTCATTCATGCCCATTGCTGATGGTATAAAATGTATGCTGGTGAGATCATCTTAGATGTTGCATCTCTCACAACCCGTCCCGTGGGCTCGAGATGCGACTAAAATATTTTTTTTTTTTTAAACGTTAACCCAATGAGTCACTACCTCCTTAACATACTATTCATGTGAGTCAAATAACTATATGAAATATTCGTGTCTTAAATATTCTTAAACATATTCAGGAAAATAATCCAAACAATTTTCACTCAAATACATAGAAGCAATATATTGAGCACACCAATACACAAATATATTAAATGGAAACACCAAACTTACAGATATAGGTTTTTATACCACAAGAGGCATATTTATTAACAATATATATAGAGTAGTTCATAGATTCATTTTGTTTCTTCAAGCAGGAAACTACGAGAAACATTCGAGTTTGATTCTCAGCGAGGTACCATGGGTTCTTCCATTCCTCCTTCTAGTTCATATCCTACAATGTGAGGGACATGAACAATAGCCCAGTAGGAAGAGTTCACCATTAAATCCAACATACAATATTCGTTAAATTAATAGTAATGCATGTTCCATCAATGAAATGCAGTTAATCTACTTAACTCATGTTTACCATAATATCCAACATAATATATGAAACCATAAATAATGCATGTTTCATAAATGCAATGTGGTTAATCTATTTAACCCATTGTCACCCTAAGATCACTTTCTAAGGTGTTTTATCAATTTTTTTAACCTGGGTTAGCTCCCATTTAACAACTTGCAAGTGGATAAAGTCTTCGCGACCTGGCCTACTAGCCCATCCAACACCAAAGGTTGATGGCGGTCGACCATGGCTTACTAACACGTCTAACCCAATGGTTCGCAGACAGTGTTCAGCCTAACATCACAAGGTCTCCACGACCCGGTTTACTAGCCTATTCAACACCAGCGGTTGATGGCGGTCGACCTCAGCCTACTAACACGTCCAACCCAACGGTTCGCAAACGGTGTTCGGCTAATCTCAGCAATTATAGCCCAACGGCCAATATCAGATTTTCAAATTTATTATTTTTCACAGATTTAATTTATAAACATAATTCTCAAATGCAAATGTCAAATGCATGATAATGCATGATTTCCATTGCCCTCCTTACACAGAGACTTATTCTGAGAGAATCATCAAATTCCAACCTTACCCTTTGATGTATCCACTGCCAATATAAGAAATCAATAAAATAATCAATGTCACACAAACATATAAAACTGGATTTAATAACACGAATGCCTTCACCGAGTTTTTACCCTACAATTCACAGACACTCTATGGGTCCATACTGCGTTATATGCTATAAGTCATCGACTCCCCAACACCATTTTAACGCCTACGTTCCAAACAGTTAGAACATTTACATCTCTTACATGTAGGTAGTGTCAGGTCTCGTATTCTACACCTAAATAGTTTTTTTCATCTTTAATTAACCATGGGTCTCATTTCAGTCTGGTGTTAGTGGGTTTAATATATAACACAATACAAGTGTTAGTTCGAGTCTCCTCATTTCTATTTGCAGAGATTATTACACAATCTGTAAGATAAAATAATAATATAAATTTCAAGTCGATAAAGTATTTACGAACTACTTCCTATCACCCGTGCATTTTCCAAGAAAAAATGATAAATGTAGTGAGTCCCCTTAATTCTTTCTACTCCATTAAGTCAACAGTTAGTTGTTAGCCAACCAAAACATCACATCAAAATAAAAATATAAAGTACTCAGTGCCCCGGTCTCGTATTTTTTTCCTGACAAGGGAAAAGTATTGAGACAGATCCCAGAGGGTACAATATAGGAAATTAAATAAAAGTACTCGGTGCCCAAATCCTTTAACTACCGGGCGACCAAGGCCATCTCAGATGGCCACCGAGCGGCGTTTCCACTGCGCTACAGGTGGAGATTTTCGGTCCAGAGAGTATAATGCAAGTAATATAAAAAGAACTCAGTGCCTCACTTCAAAACCATCGGGTGACTAAGCGCCTCCTCAGATGGTATCATCGAGTGACTAAACATTACTACTGATGAACCACCAAGTGACTAAGCGACACCTTAAATGGTATCACCAAACGACTAGCGCCACTACGGATGATAGTGTGACCCAGAGGTTATGATACTGAATTTAAACATACAATGCGTAAAAATAAACACACAATTGTTAAATGAGATTAATCTTTTCCCCTCTTTTAATTAAAGGCTGAAAAATAAGCTTTGAACTTAAAATAAAATAATTTTAAAGGTATAATTTAAAATTTAAGAGAAAAGTCTATCCTCCCTTTATTTTGAAAAATTTAATTTTAAAATTCAATACTAAACTATTGAATTATTAAAATTAAAAATAAAACTATTTTGGTACCTCACAAATGAAAATCAGTGAATTTTTTACCAAGTTTCAAAACCTGATGTTGATACGAGAATCTTTGAATTGGACTGTTATTGTCGCTTTTGTCACTTGCAGTTGCACCAATCTCGAAGAAATTAAAATAAAAGAAGAGAAAGGGACAGGGAAGAGGTGGCTTTTGTCTCTTGCAGTTGCACTGACTGTAGAAATGAAAAAAATGAAAATGAAAGAAGAGAAAGGGACAGCGAAAATATTGAACGGCGAAGGAAAGAGAAGAAGAGATAGAGAGACAGATGTAAGGGCAAACGCGTTGGAATAGTGAGTTTTTTTTTTCCTCTTACTTCTTCTACTTTTCTTTAACGGATGAAATTCATCCCGCTGCCTGCAGGCAGCTTAATCCTTATCTTGAACGGATATTTTTATTATTTTATTATTATTTTCTTTTTAAAAATTCTTTTGATATCCTTGGTTAAATTTGACTATTTTAAGTTCCCTTTAATTCAATCTAAATAGTTTACTAGGTCAAATATTAAATTATTAATATAGTATTAAATTTTGGATAAAAAATTCGGTCAACAACTCAGTATTTTAATAAAAAAATACCGATTTGATAAAATTTCTTAATTTTAAAGAATCTCCTCGAGAAAATTTAATTTCATAATTAGGTAGATTAAATTAATTTGATAAAAATATTCTAAAGTTTTAAAGTGTTTTGAAGTAAAAAATCACTTCATCTAAATGACAGAGTATTCGATGGCTCACATTTCTCGACGTAAAATAACTATTAAAAATTCGATATTTTGAAAATTTGAAGATACAAATGGCTCACTTATATTACAGATTGAATATTAACTTCTTTCGTATATTTTTAGGATTTTATCTTCTCTATCCAAGTGGGGTTTTGCTACCTATAAAATTTTAGGTAGTGAAAATAGGTATAATTAGGTCGAGATTGGCATTCCGTTAAGTTCGGATTTTAAAAATAGTGTAAGATCTAAATTTGAGGTTGAAATGAAATGACATGAAATGACTGAGTTTCCAAAGCAGCCAAGTTTTAACCCTAAAATAATATTATTAATAATCATAACTTATTATTACACCTTTAAAATTTAATTTGAAAGAGTTTTCGGACTCGGATTGAGTCAAACTCAGACTCATTGAAAAGCTCATTCAAAATTCTTCATGATCAAAATAACAAAATTTATAATTATTGGCTAAAAATATTTAGTCAATTAAAATCTATCTAAATTAACCACTAATTTGGGCTGGGGTATCACAGCATCAATGTCCTTGAAATGAAGGCCCTCACTAGCACATAGGAAATTGGTGGGGCATGGGTTGCCAATAGTAGCCAAACATCTGCTTGTAAAGGTATTGATTTCAAATTGGAGTGTTTATTTTAACACGGGCATTATCTTTTAGGAGGTACGAGTTTTTCGGATTTCTCACTTTGTCTATGCAGAAATTGGTTCACTTTCTAGTGAATCGATTCACTTGTCCGGTACACTGATGAGTGAACCGATTCACTTGGAAATAGAAAAAGTTCAGTTTGTTATACCGATCGGTGCACCGATGAGTAAACCGATTTATGCAGATAGATGTGGGGTAAAATGAAAAGTTCACTAAATCCCACCTCTCCTAAAAGATAATGCCCGTGTTAGGATGAGCTCCCAATTAACATACAAGCATGCATGATTTTAAAGGGCCAAGGCTTGGGCCTTTTTTAATGCCCAACAGGCTCGGGTTTTACTCAAAGCATGTTGAGGCCCGTTGGATTTTTAGGTCCAACTAGGAGTAAAAAAAACTGGGATTGAAATCTCAGCGTCTCGGCCGAGATCTCGGGTCCACGAATATTGGTCGATATTTCTCTCTCTTTTTTTTTTCCTTAAATCTCGGTGAGATCTCGCCTATACGACCGATGCATCTCGTATCGACCGAGATTTAGACCCCTGGGTTCAACTTCCACCCAGGGGAATAAATTTTGCGTCAACTTCCACCTAGGGGAATAAATTTTGCATCAACTTCCACCCAGGGGAATAAATTTTGCGTCAACTTCCACCTAGGGGAATAAATTTTGCATCAACTTCCACCCAGGGGAATAAATTTTGCCCGATAAGCACAGTATTGCCAGAGAAAAAATAAATTTGGCCGATATGGCCGAGATCTCGGATGATTTTTTTTTTTTAAAAAAAAGAATATCAGTTGTGGGCCTGACAGATATTTGCCCATATCGGTCGATATTTATATTTTTAATTTTTTATTAAAAAATAGTCTTTTTATTTTTTTAAATAAATTTAAAAAAAATTGAAATTTCTCAAAAAAAAAAATAAAGAGAGAAAAAATCATGGTCCCGATCGAAAATTCAGCAGAAATCTCGGTCTAGCGGCCCCCCTGCCCCCACCTCACTTTGCTTGAGTTTTTCTTAAAAAAAATAAGTTACAAAATAGACAGGCTTTAAATGGGTGTTTTTAGACTTTTTATATTCTAATCGGACAGGCTCGAGCTCTGGCCTTCAAAAGCCCAAGGGACTTTAGATGGGCTTGGCCTTTTCTTAGCAAAACCTGGCCCAAACCCCGCCCATGGACATGCCTAGTTGAAACAAACTATAGAAATTTCTCCCTGGAATCCAGGCCTATTGTTACTTCAAAAAAGACTAAAGTTTCTTTAGGGTTTGGTGGCCAACGAGCAGCCTAAAACAGTCTCCTAGGGTCTAACCCCTGTCGCCAGCCCTCGAGGTGACGTTTACCAAGTTTTGTACTAATATTGAATCTTTAAAAACAAAACAAGTTTTGTACTAATATTGAATCTTTAAAAACAAAACTTGTGTACTCCTCCTTTTAGGAGTTATTTTTCAAGTAAAAACGTTAATAAACTTAATTTAAGATGTTTATTTTAACACGGACATTATCTTTTAGGAGGCCTATTTTACCTCTCTTTCATCGACAGAAATCGATTCACTTTCAGTGAATCGATTCATTTATCGGTGCATCGACCAGATCACTTGAAAATCGATATACAGATCAGATCAGATCATTTTACATATAAATCGGTTCATATTTCAATAAATCGATTCACTCATCGGTGCATCGATGAGTGAACCGATTCAGTGAAAAAGTAAGTCGATTTCTATAGATGGACGGGCAAAGTGGAAAATTCGAAATACCTATGTCTATTAAAAGAGCATTTGCATGTTAGAATGGCCACCCTAATTGATTGTATAAAATGATCATCAAATGTTTTAAAATAAAGGGGTGACTAATGAAATGTACTTATAAACTAATTTCCAAGTAGTGAGGACATGGTGGCCCACATGGATGGACCCTACTGCCCACTAAAGGGCCCGTTGGGACCTATTTTGCTTATAAAAGTATAAAACTAATTTGGACTAAAAGCAACCATGAAGTATCATCTAGTTTGCATCTCCTAATGAAAAAAGAAAAAACTATGAGTACCTCATGTAAGCATTTATTTAGTCTATTATGAGATCTATAAATAAATATTTGCAAGAATGTCTCATGAAAGCTTATCTTAAGATAAAATTGTCATGTATAGAGTTGTTATTTGTGTTTTATGTTGTTATTTTGTTAAGCCATTTGTTAGCATTTTATTCTTTTCAAAATCAAATATTATGTATTTTTTCTATTCAATGAAGAAGGGCAAATAACTTTTTGTATTTTTATTTAAAGTGCAAGTTATAAAAATTGCATATTTAAAGCAATAATTTAGAGTGTCTTGATCTTTCCACCTAAACACAGAGATATTTAATTTAAGACCATAATAAAAAAAGAAAAAAATAAATAAATATAAGGAAACATGGAAGAGAACACAAGAGTGGAAATGACAAATAAAAATATAAGCAAATTAAAATGAAAGGAAATAGTTTGAGCGAAAAAGTACTCTCTAATCGAAAAAATCTACTCTTGTCATTCAATTAATACCTTCTTATTAAATTTTCAATTGTCTTATTTAAAAATTAACCATAAACCATATGAATTAAATTACATTAAATCAAATTTTATCTCCAAACTCAATTTTAAACCAATTGATCTTAATGGTCCAAATCACTAGATGTGATACCCTACCCCTCCCTTAAGAGTCCGTGGGAAAGAAAGGGGAGGGTGAGTTTATTAAGAAGCCACCTATGTAACTCAAGTGTGAGGCCTTTTGGGCTGGGCCACGTGGGCCCAAGCCCAAATCCAAAACCGTGTTGGTTTGAGCTGTGTGCCAGGTCCAAAGCAGACAATATCATACTGAGTCATGCCCTAAGTCCTGTGTTCGGGTCGGGTCGTTACAAATATGGTATCAGAGCTGAGGTTCTACACTCGGACTGTGTGGGCTTTCCTCCTTCCCCTGTAGTTGCTAAGCTGGACCGAATCGAGCTGGGGACGGCTCGAGACTTTAGGAAAGTGATTGTGATACCCTACCCCTCCCTTAAGAGTCCCACATCGGTGGAAAAGAAAGGAGAGGGTGGGTTTATTAAAAAGCCACCTATGTAACTCATGTGTGAGGCCTTTTGGGCCAGGTCACATGGGCCCGAGCCCGAATGCAAAACCGTGCAGGTTTGAGCTGTGTGCGAGGTCTAAAGCGAACAATATCACACTGAGTTATGTCCTAAGCGCTGTGTTCGGATCGGGTCGTTACACTAGATGGCATTAAATATTTTTTAATGATGTATGGTGATTTCAGTCATTGTGATCATTTGGATAAAATTGATTTTGATGTTGAAATTTGGTCCTTCTATATATCGAGTCTAATTTCAATAAAAATAGTTAGCCTTTTTAAATAATATTTATAAAGAATTTAAAAAGAAGAATAATAGAGCAGGTATAACCCATTATTTTTCTCTATAGAACTACATACATAATTTTTTTAATGTATGTACAAACAAAAAGTTACTTTTCATACTTTTAGTAGTGATGATATGTTTTGATTGTTATAAAAAATTTAGGTTTTTAATTTTTAAATTTATAAAAGAATTCAATTGTTAAATTTCTCGAGACTCATTTCTTAAAAAGTAATTTATTGATGGTAAAAATTATTTGACTTGTAATATGCATTATTCTAATCATTTTATTTTATTTTTTGTTTATTGTTTCAAATGGACTCTAAAAATTCCTTCCCATCATCTGAGAGACTGCTTATGTAGTGGTGAAAATGTCTAATGCATGGAAACAAATTCACCATATCTCGGCCGATATATGATATATGTCACTGGTATCGGTCGATAAAGGTGGGTTTTTTTTAAAAAAAATAGGAGAGAGACAGATCCGAGATTTAAATCCCTGGTATAATGAAAGATTGCTGGGAAACAGGGAATATCATAAAATAATTTTAGTAGATAAATAAGAAACAAAATTTTATGAATATCAAGTGGTTATACCACATTATCTCATCATAAATTTCACTTATATGATCTTAACTTTTGGAAGGAAAGTTTAAATTCATTATCCAAAGTTGAGTATGAGTCCAAGTTGACTTACTATTAATTCAGATTCTATTCAAATTTAAAAATCGGAAAATTATAAATAATTCAAATTAATTAATCAACTCAATCTTCGTCAAACTTACTGTGATTTAGAGACTCACTAAATAAGACTTGAATTAAAAAAAATTACCATGTTGTTGTGTACTTTTAACACATTCAAAAATTGACTCTTATAAAAAAATGATAAAATCTATATTAAAAGAAAAACAATAGAGATATCATTATTTTTTTAGGGTAGCAATTTAGACACCTCACTTTTCTTTTAAGAGACATCCTGTTTCAAAATTTATATAAAATTATCATTTTACTCCTCAGTTTTGTACGGAGGAATCATCTTTTTAAAAAAATTAAGGGGCAAAATTACAATTTTTATACAAAATTTTGAAATGAAGTGTCTTGTAAAAGAAAAGTGGAGTGTCTAAATGGCTGTCATTTTTTATTGCAAAGAGTATAAAATCACTGTACTTTTTTATCATTTAAATGATGACTAAAGAATGACAAGTAGATATTTTCTTGCCACCTGCATCTCTTCTTATCAAAGTTAAAAAACACTGATGTCCTATCATTTCTTATGTTAAAATTGTATAACAGTACCCTAATTTTTAGTATAGTTGTATTTACAAAGTCTTCAAACTATTTATCATTTAGTTGAATATTATGTTTTAATTAGTACTTCTTATTGTTTTTTATTTTGTCAGTTGTCACCACTCATACTTAGGATAGAGTTGCAAGTTTAGTCAGGTTTAATTTATATTAACCAATTTAGAATATAATTTAAAGGGATTGAAGTGATATTCATAAAATCTGTTACATGAAATAGGAGTTCCGAGTTCGATTCCTACCACACCCACCAGTTCTTGATTATTAAAAAAAAACCGGTACAATCCCAGATACATGTAATATCCATCTTTTGAAAAGTAACTAAGAGAAAATACTTAATATCCAAGAATTGGAATTGAGAATCTAATATTTTTAATAAATTATTAAAAAAAGTAGAGATTACGAAAGAAAAAAAATATCTAAGATTAGAAATAAAGATGAAAAATTAATAAATAGGCCCAAATAAATTAATAAAATATTTTATATAATTGTATGAAAGAGGCAATTGGGATTTAAAAAAGAATTTTATGTAATTATGTACAAAATATATGATATATTGTATTAAAGTATTTCAAATTGGATTTCGGTTATATGATATATTGTATTAAAGTATTTCAAATTGGATTTCGGTTCTTGAGTTCTTTTTAAGTAGGGGTGAAATTTGGGCCGGGTTTTAACTTGATCAGTATGACCTGACCCGAGACATCTAGTGGGTTGGATTTTACTCTTTTAAAATTAGAGTCGGATTTGGTTAAAATCCCAAATTAAATTCTTGGTGGGTTGGGTCAAGCTTTTTTAAAATTGACTCGATTTGACCTAAAGTGACCTAATACGACTCAATCAAAAAATTTAATGTAACACTCATATTGAATCGGATCAGTAATTCAGTTCAACATTTGGGTTGAGTTTGGTCAACAATTTAAATCAGATTGAATTGAGAATTTCAAGTTGAATTGGGTCAAGTTCAGTAATTTTTTTATGAGTTGAATTAGATTTATTAAAATCCAACCTCTAACTTTTTTTTATGAGTTAAATTAGATTTGTTAAAATCAGAATTCATTCACCCGAGTTTTAGCCCTATTTTTAACTTCACCCTTAAAAATTTCGGATCTTTTAAGACTTAAAATACTTCCGAGTCCGACTCTAACTTTTTCTCGGGTCGGGTTTATGCGGGTCCATTTTCGCACTTGCGCCCTCGCCTCTTAAAATCGTTCGAATCGCTTAAGTTTTTTCAAATGTTTTCACGAAGATAAGGGAACTATTCGCATTTTCCACAGATTTAGATAAATAATTCCCCTGGCTTCTGTCTCTTCGCCCTTGTGATAAACGGGAGCTGCTTTCTCCGAGAGATAGAATTGCTATCTCTTTCCATATTTTTTCTTCATTTGTAATCACATCCCTTCTCTCTAGATTTCGGTCCAATTGCCCCCTTCGCATTGGTTTTCTGCTTATATAACCATTTCCATAATTCCATTGGTTTGTAGATAAGGTTTCAGGGGAGAAATGGGAGAGCAGAAGAACAGATGGAACTGGGAAATCCCAGGATTTGAACCCAGGAAGTCTTTCGAACAAGACGATCAGAAACCCATTCTCGTCAGGCGATTTTCCGTCTCTACTGCGACCCCTTTGGCCCATCCGGAGCTCTCTAATCGTTCCACCTCTGCGAAGATTCAGAAGCTCAAGGACCAAATCAAGGTACCCGCAAATGGCAAGGCCATTGTTGTTAACTTCCCTAAAATTCATTGCATTTTGACTGCTTGAAGGTCTAAATATCAGGAAGTTCGAATATCGTCAAATGAGTGGACATTTTCATCAGTTACAGTATGCATTTTAGATGGAGCAGTAATCTGAAATGTCCTCAATGTTTTTTTTTTTTTTGGCCTTTAAAATTAAGAGTCGCCATGCACTTGACATGATTGTGTGAGGCCCACCAACCATATCAAATGGAAGGGGAATAGGTAACAAATTTTAACCCTATATGGAGCTTCGCTATAAGGCTGTGAAATGGATGGTTGTGACGTGATTGAAAGTCCTCAAATAGCTAGAAACTTTCAACTTTATGCTCTTGTATCAAACGACCATGAACAATTTCTTACTTGCTAAGTATGGAGGCTTTCATTTAATTGTCACTCTCTAATAGTTGCTCTCTCCAACAACCATTCCAAGTCCTCTTAGAATATTTGGACTCTTTTCTGTTACAATTTTATCAAAATTCTGCCCCAACTACCAGTTTTGATTGCTGGTATCTGCAGATGAAAAATCAGAAGAACAGAAGTGTTTTTAATGCAATTTCACCAATTCATATGCTACCTCAAACAAAACTAATGCATAAGTTTAGACGAGAAATAAATGGTTGGATGCATATCTATACACGCGTACGCAATTATCATCTTCATTGAAGCTACTATTCCCATATATCTGGTGTTTGCACAGACATTAAAAAAAACACATTTATAAAAATATAAAACAGAAAAGTGTGCGAGACAAATGGGAAATCCTAAGCTGAAGGGGTACATGTTTAAGTGTATCTCCATCTTCTGAATTTAGAGTATTCAGTTGATAACCCCATCTAACAACCTTTTCCACTTTGGTGATGACCAATTTCTCCTTTCCATGATAGCCAAACAACAAGATTTCAATCTTAGTATATTTTCTCCTAAGCTCCTAAATTCAGAATCTCCGAGTTTAGAGTCTACCAATTGCCAAAGACACTTGAATAGAGCAATGACCAAGACAACACTCAAATTTTTGGAGAACCAATTTGGTTTATACCAAGGAGATTAATAATGGAAGTTATTTCTGTTTCAACACCATTCACGGAGAGGTGTAGGTGTAAAAGGAAAGATTACATATGGATTTTATTGAATTAGGAAAGGCCTATGGCAGAGGTTTTTTTTTTTTTTTGCAACAATAACAAATGGTTTCATTAAATGAAGAGGGGGATACAAGAGAGAGAGACCACGTATAGGAGAGAAATACATGGCTATTAGAAAAATACAGAGAAAAACATCTAAGAACTATGTGTAAGTAAATTGTATACAATATAGATACAATGTGGAGTTCCTCAACACCCCATAGACCCAAAGAGAGGCATGATTAGAGAAGCCCCAATATAGGTCTATGCTTTTGAACTCCCAATTTTACTAGAAAATCAACAATACTGTTCGCCGACCGAGGAGCGTGTGTGAATGTGATATCTCTCGTCCTACACAACCTTCTAATGTGTAACTAGTTTCCATGGGGGGGACTTCCTATTATTAGCCCAGGAGTTAGCATTAGTCGAATCACCTTCAACAATGAGTTTACCATTCCCAAACCTACACCGAATCTGAAGCGTCCTTCTAATTTCTTTCAATTCTGCCTCATTCGACTCCATGATACCTAAGGACTCAGAAAAAACTAATAACATCCTACCCCCATCATCGTGTAACACCCCACCTATTCCTGCCGGACTCGGTTTACCTCTAGCTCCCCCATCCACATTAAATTTAAAACAGTCTTGAGGTGACTCTACCCAATCAAGCCTGGGTTTTCTATCTTTCCCTACACCCCCCATACACCCTTCCCATGATAGGTAGAAATCTTCTGGGGCAATCCATAGAACTCCTTACAAACAGAAAGCCAACCTATCAAGTTCCATTTCTCCTTCTTGAAAAATTCACCTATAGACCCCCTCTTGTCCTCAAAGATCCTCCCATTGTGCTCTTTCCAAATAGCCACATGACTGCAGAAGGTACCATCTTCCAAGCCGACCTAGCTCTACCCCTGAAGGGCCGCCCCGACCACCCTGCGACCACTCCCTCCACGCCTTTCCCTAAGGCCCACGAGCATCCAAATAGCCTAAAAAAGGAACCCCACGTGAACCGACACTCGCTCAGTAAATGATCCACTGACTCCTCTTCCTCCCCGCACAAAGTGCACACAACCGAGGCGCTTTCTGGGAGGATACCCCTTCTCATTAGATTGAGTCTTACTCAGGTCTTCCTTTTTAGGGCACCCATAAAAAGACCTGGATTCTAGGGGATACCTTGTTATTCCAGGCGAGATTAGACAAGGGCGGTGGGTTCAGGTTAGCGGCATATGCTGATTCAAGGATTGATTTTACAGAGAAGGATCCAGATGGTTCCTTGGACCAAATCCACTTGCAGATTGCCAAGTAATTAATTTGGCAAATGTTTAAAAGGAAGTGTATGCATGATACTTATGTTGAAATTAATATGGGATATGTATGAAGGGACAATAACTAGTGTCAAAGCAGTATAATGTAAGATGGTGGATTTCCTATAAAAGTAAGACCTATCCAAGGATTTGCTTTGAGGCGGTATTCATTTGCTTTAGTTATAGAGAATTTAACATTAAGTATTCAGGATGAAGTACTATATGCTATTTTTAGATTATATAGTACTAGTTGGTGAGACAAAAGTTCAAATAAATAGCTATTTAGATTTTAAAACAATGGAGGAGAGCTTTAGAAACAAACACTTTGAAAATTAGTGAAACAAAGATATAATGCATGGAGTGTGACTACAGTGGAGCAGAAAATAATGAGGATGAACTGTTTAAAATTAGAATTATCTCTTCTAGGGAGAAGGACCACACTAACTAAAACAACAATGGCCAATCCCTTATAGAGAATTTAACATTAAGTATTCAGGATGAAGTACTATATGCTATTTTTAGATTATATAGTACTAGTTGGTGAGACAAAAGTTCAAATAAATAGCTATTTAGATTTTAAAACAATGGAGGAGAGCTTTAGAAACAAACACTTTGAAAATTAGTGAAACAAAGATATAATGCATGGAGTGTGACTACAGTGGAGCAGAAAATAATGAGGATGAACTGTTTAAAATTAGAATTATCTCTTCTAGGGAGAAGGACCACACTAACTAAAACAACAATGGCCAATCCCTTAGTGTATTACATGTCCTTGTTTGAGATACCGATGGAATTGTGAAGAAGTTGGAAGAAATGATGTGATAAGAAAAAGGTGCATCTCATCAAGTGGTAGGAGGTGAAAAGCTTAAGATGGAAGGAAGATTGGGCATAAAAGGCATGAAGGATATAAATGGAGCTGCTTTATGCAAATGGCCCCAGAGATATGGTCCGTATGGGAAGGGGGTCAGTGATTTATGAAGGGAATTTTTTGTTACAAATATAGGAGAAGGTAATAGGATTGGAAATGGGTATAGTGGTGAGGGAAGGGTCTAGTTTGTTGGAGCCATTTTTTTATAATGGGGAATGAGTCAAGTTGGGTGTATGAGTGCATTTTGTTATCAGGTTCAGAGATTGAGTGTCTTTTTGGAAGAGTTAAGGGTGGGGAGGGTGTCATTTGACAGAGTCTTTTCCAAGATTGTATGGAGTTGTAGTTTGAAAAGAAGCAATGATGAGTTAAGGAGGTCATTATCAAGCTTAAGCATGATGAGTACATAAGGTTATTGAAATTTCATGATGACATGTTTTCAAGGAAGAGGAGGATTCTTGAGTTAAGAGGAGGTTGATCATAGAAAATGACCCATTTAATGCTATATAATGGGAGCTAGGAGGGAGTAAACACCATCATGGAGGATAATGCCAATCACATGGGAAATTAAGACACCAAGTAGTGGGATGGAAGTCTAATTCAACCATGTTAGAAATGAATGAATACTATTGATGACTTTTTGGCAAAACATGTGTATAGAGATGAGTTGAATACTAGGTAGACATTAGATTATGCGTGTGCGTATGTATGTGTGTGCAAGTTGAGGGAGAGAGAGAGAGAGTCTTAGATACATGTGGATATATGTTCTTTAAGCTAAAATATCAGCAATAAATTTTGTTGTTAGACAAGTTGTTCTCCTATTGGTTGTCTTTTGTGTGAATGTAATACATGTGTGTAAAAATGGTGACATGACTCAAATTGACTACTTTTTAATGTTAGTGTAATAAGCACTCTCCAAGGGATATTACTTTTGTGAAAGAAGATGTTATATAATGGGGCACTTTTTTTTTTTTTTTTTTTTTAAAATTTATTATTATTATTATTTTGTTCATTTAGATATATTGTACCAAAGTTGTTAATCTGTTCAGGTTCACTTCTCTAGTAGAACATTCTGGTGTTCTAGTCGTTCCTGAAAATACAACTTGCAAAATAGAAAATTAAAAAATACAATAAAAATGGAAAAATAATGAAACAAATATTTTTTCCTTTTAAGAATAATCTAAACAACAGTTTCAAAAATTTAAGAATTAGAGGTTGCTTGAAGCTCATTGGCTTGCGCTTCTTTTGTTTGTTATGCTTTGGTTTTCCTTGATGTATTTTTTGGGTCTACCCCTTTTAGGCCCCCTTATTTTTGTTGGTTTTGTACTCAAGTTTTTCTCTATTAATATAATTCACATTTGTTACTGCTAAAAATAAAACAGTTTTTAAAAAAAAGAGAGAATAATCTAACCAAAAAAAATTACCTAAAATGGTTAGCAAATGCACTTTGAATAAAATGGTAAAGTGGGGAATGCTCACAAATTTGTTAAGAAAAGAACATGCTTTGGAATGGACTCGATTTGGTTGAACCAGTCTAGTTTGAGCAACAGAACAGAGTTTGTTATCATTCTGGATTTACCTATTGGAATAGAATGTTTTGGTAAGATTGGAATTAATCAGACAACTTAGCATTGTCTTGATATATATATATATACACTACCATCTCAAAGAGAAAAGGAAAAAAAAACGAGTTTAAATGTGTGAAACTATTACTTATTTGCTTTAGTATGTAGTTTTCCTCGTCATTTGTTTTATAATTCATATGTATTTACAAATTGAGATCATCCGCTTAAAGGCTGAATGTGTACATTTTTAGGATTTCATCTTTAGATCATTCCGCCCAATTTTTTTTTTCAGCTTTAAACAAGCATGACTACTAATACAACCTTTATTTTTGAAGATTAATGCAATACTAAGTTGCATGGGCACGGGAACAAGTGTCAGAGTCTGAAACATGGGATACGGGGACATGGAACCATATTTAAATAAATTCAAATCTAAATCTATTTTAAATGAAAACAAGGTATGAAAATAACTCTAATAGAAAACAATGTACTAGTTTTACCCAAAACACTTAGGTTACAAACATATTGATAATTTAATTAGGTTTTAAGAGGAGTATTTTGTTCACTTTAATACATGACTTTATAGTGCACAATATTTGGATTTTAGAAGCTCATATGAGGACCCATCAATTTATTCACTTGTTCTGATTGGTATCATGTTGATCCTCACCTTTCATGAATCCAAACCTTTACAATCCCTTACCCCCAACAATAATATGGTACACTCTTTTCCGACACATTATCCATGCATATTTTTCAATATATATGATATCAGAGTTATATCATTATGTTTTTTTGAATGGTCAGTTATATCATTATGTTACACATTATTTGGATATCTTTAGCAAGGATCGTATATTATCCATGTTACTGTTGTTGTGGGACCCAACTCAGGAGAAACTGAATTGACTATGCTTATTTTGGCAAGTCAACTGTATAGGTGTATAATTAGGAGTACATAAGTTGTACTGATTGTACTTTCCTTTTTGGCCACCTTAATTGTCTCTCTCTCTCTCTCTCTCTCTCTCTCTATTTATACCTGTACCCTCTAAGACGAAATACATCTCAATACAATTCTGAGAATCATTATTCTCTAATCTTCATCTCTTTTCTTCCTTTCTTTCTTTTTCATTATTAGAATCAACATAGTATCAGCCATAACGAATTTCTGGACGCTTTAGGAGGTTTTTCTTATTCTGTTTTACTGTTCCTCGCCGGAGTTACTGTTCATCCTTGGCCTTTGGCCTCTTCTCCAACTCTCCAAGGACTTTTGTTGCGGATTCTCCCTCCTTTCTTCTTCTGCAGATCTGGCCATTTATTTGTCTCCCTACTGCTTTGCGTTTTTTACATTCTCTGCAGCTCTGAGTTCTCGGCCTTCGATCCGTTGACCGGAAAAGATTTTGCAGGCGGGACCCCACCATACCCCTTCCGTTTTTTGATGGCCTATCCATATGTCCCATTGGATCTCTGATCTGATCCGTTTGGGCCCTCAGATCTATTGGTTTTTGACCTGCTGCTTCGGACGCAATAATCTTAGCTTTTGCTGGTTTTTGGGCCAGATTTACTGGCATTTTGCCTGGTTTTGCTTGGGACCAGGTCACTTGTATTCGCCCCTACCTCTGGATCAAATCGCACCTGGGTGCTCCACATTTCATCAACAATGGAGCCCACTTTTGGTCCTCTGCATACAGCGACGAAAACCACTTCTTGGAGGTTTTTTTTTTCGTTCGATCTCTTCGGATCTGACCTCCTTGCAGTTCGGCTAGACACTACTAGCATCGTCCCTGGCCCACCTTCTCGTGCCATAGGTGGACCTAGGATTTCGGTCCAAGGTGGGGCCCATTTTCCAGGTCTTCATTTCCGCTGCTTGCAACGTTTGTGACCAGTTTTTTCTAGTTTTTTGACTTCATCTGCTCCACTATGCTGCATCTGGTCGAGTTTTCTCTCCCAGCTGATGTTGCCTACCACTCCTGCTTTCACCCTTCCTGCCAGTTACTCCATCCTTCATCGGTGGGCCCCATTATTGTCTCTTTGGTTCGTCGGATCAGCTTCTTACACTGCTATTCTGCCAGTTTTTGCTGCCTGTGATCTCTCTGCCACTTTTATCCTTGCTTTCTACTACTTGAAAGCTTTCTTCTTGGGATAATGGCCGCATCTACGGAACCGCCGAAGACCTCTGGGGCCTCTTCTTACACTGAAATGGCTTCTTCTGGCCCTCAGAATATTGGCAAGATTACCACTGTGTTCTTGAATAGACCAATTACTTTCAATGGTCTCATTCGACTAAAATGTTTCTTATTGCCAAACAACTATCCGATTTTATTGATGGTACCACCCTTGAACCAGACCAGAGGGGCTCCTCATACCGTACCTGGAAAGCTAATAATTCTTTGGTGCAGTTTTGGCTCCTTCATTCAATGGAAGACCATATTCGTGGGACTGTCTATACACTTCCCACGGCCAAGGATGTCTGGGACACCATTAAGGCCTTGTATTCGGACATTGATAATTCTGTCTGACTCTATGAGCTCTATCAGACTGCTTCTCACCTTCGATAGGGGGAATTTTCCCTCATTCAGTATTATCCAAAGATGCGGACTTGTTGGCTTGAATTGGATCAACTTGAATCGGTTCAGTTTGTGGACCCTGTTGATGTTGTTCTCTATACCCAGATTCTTAATCGACGACGGATTTTTGAGTTCTTGGCTGGCCTTAACCAGGACTTTGAACTTATTCGGGCCCAGTTGCTTGGCTAACGCCCTCTTCCCTCTCTGGAAGAGGTCTACTCTGCCTTACTTTGAGATGATAAGCGCCGCTTGGTTATGACTCCTATGCCGGTCGAACGGTCTGCGTTGGTGACCACTCATCCTTCCATGCCTCCTCTCGCACGTGGGGCGTTTGGTTCTTATGACAAAGACCCTTCTTCTGACTAGCGTCGTGACACCAAAGGTCCCCGGAAGAAGGGGTCTCGGTTCTGCACTTTTTGTAAGATGACGAACCATGATGTTGATTCCTGCTATAAATTGCATGGCCGTCCGAAGCAAGCTACTATCTCCATCGCCTCGCTTGTTACCTCCTCCACTGATGTGGTTAGTGACAGTGCCCCAGTCACTCGACATGACTTTAACATGCTGTTATAAAAACTGGATCGCCTTCAACACTCTGAGGTTTCCAATGCTGTCTCTTCTACTTCAGGTACTGAGTCCTTTGCTAATCATGTCTTTTCTCATTCTTGGATCATCGATTCTGAGGCCACTGATCATATGGCAGGTATGTCTAATCTCTTCTCTTCCATTTCTCCTGTCTCTTATGGTCAAGTTAAATTAGCAAATGGTTCCTCTACTACCATCGCTGGAAAAGGGACCCTCCCTCTCTCTTCCACCTTGCACCTCCCATCTGTGTTACATGTACCTCATTTATCTAGCAATTTGCTTTCTGTTAGTGCACTCACTAAGCAATTTCATTGCTCAGCTACCTTCTTTCCTTCTCATTGTGTATTTCAGGATCTGACCACGAAGCAGGTGATTGGTGGTGGTCGTGAAGTTGGGGGTTTATATCTGCTGGATGATCCTGTTGGTGCCTCTGCATCCTACTCTAGCTTCTCTTCGTTTGATATATGGCTTTGGCATTGCCGGCTAAGACATCCCTCTGACTCTGTCCTAAAGAAACTTGTTCCTTCTTTATCGTTTAAGCATTTTGAGTGTGCACCTTGCCAATATGGCAAAAATAAAAGAACTTCTTTTGCTGCTTCTATGAATAAACGTGCATCTTTTTTATTTTCTATTATTCCTTCTGATGTTTGGCAATCACCCTCTCTTTCTCGCACTGGCTTACGATACTTTGTGTCATTTATTGATGATTATTCAAGCATGACCTGGATTTATATCATGAAGCATGAGTCTGAAGTGTTTGATCACTTTCGCACATTTTATAATTGGGTTGCCACTCAATTTAGTTCTAAAATTAAAATTTTGCGTAGCAATGATGGGGGAGAATATTAGTCTCATTGTTTTGTTCAATTTCTGCAAGAGCATGGTGTTGAATCCCAACTGTCTTGTCCATTTACACCACAACAAAATGGTGTAGCTGAACGAAAAAATAGACATCTTCTTGAAGTCGCTCGATCTCTCCTCTTTTCCATGCATGTCCCACAGTCGTACTGGCCTGAGGCTGTCCCAACCTCATGCTACCTTATCAATCGCATGCCATCCCAGGTTTTGCTGGACAAATCACCCATTGATCTTCTCTCACTTTATAAACATATTCCTCTTCTTCCCTTACATATTTTTGGATGTGCTTTCTTTGTTCACCAATTCTCTTGTGATAAACTTTCCCCCCGTGCTGTGAGATGTGTTTTTTGGGATATTCCCCATTCCATAAAGGCAACAAGTGTCTTGATCCAGTTACTGGCAAAACATATGTGTCTATGGATATCACGTTCTTCAAGACAGTCCCTTACTTCTCTTCCCATCGGTCTCTTCTCCAGTTCTTCCTCTCCTCCCTCCTGACTTGAGTCCTACTAGCTCTAACGTGCGTCCCACTAGCACTGACAAGCCAACTCTGGTATATTACCGCAGACAGATTAGGCCTCAGCTCCGTGAGAACACCACCACGTCATTTGTTCCCAGCCTATATCCTTCCCTTACTGATGCCTCTGATTTTCCCATTGCCCTCCGAAAAGGTAAACATACATGTACCTCATATCCCCTTGAACATTATGTGTCTTATCATGTTCTCTCCTGCCTATCACAATTATCTTGCAGCTTTGGATAGCACTAAGACACCCAAGCGGATTAACACCGCTCTCCGTGATCCTTTGTGGAAGGCAGCCATGGAAGAGGAACTCACAGCGCTTGAGAAGAATCACACATGGGACATGGTTCCCCTGCCTCGAGGAAAAACTCGAGTCGGGTGTAAATGAGTTTTTTGCTTTAAAACGTAATCCGGATGGCTCCATTGCCCGGTATAAACCTCGTCTCATTGCCAAAGGATTCACACAAACTTACGGGGGGGACTGTCAGGAAACCTTCTCCCCCGTGGCTAAGATTACTTCTGTTTGCATCTTGATTTTCATTGCCACCACTTATGACTGGCAGCTGCATCAGTTAGATGTGAAGAATGCCTTCCTTTATGGTGATCTCCATGATGAAATTTATATGCTTCCACCATCAGCGTTTGTTAATCAGGGGGAACCTCAGTCTGTCGGCAAACTCCGAAAAGCTCTATATGGCCTCAAGCAGTCTCCACGTGCGTGGTTTGATAAGTTCAACAGTGCACTGTTGCCTTATGGTTTCTCTAGATGTCAGATGGATCACTCAGTTTTTATCTATTATCTTCACTTTGTGGTCATGATTCTAGTGGTGTATGTTGATGACATTGTCATCACCGGTAATGACGCTGTTGCCATATCTACCTTCAAGGAATATCTACAGCGCACATTTGCTATTAAAGATCTGGGCCATTGCGTTATTTTTTGGTATTGAAGTCGCTCGTTCTTCTAGAGGACTCTCTTTATCTCAGCTCAAGTATGCTCTTGACCTCCTTCAAGATGCTGGATACTTTGGGTGCAAACCTGCTGACACTCCATTAGATGTCAATACTTAGCTCTCTGCCACAGACGAGACTCCTCTTGATAGTCCTTCATTCTATCAGAAGTTGGTGGGAAAATTAATTTATCTCACTATTACACGACCCGATCTCTCCTATGCAGTTGGTGTGGTTAGTCAGTTCATGCACGAACCACGGGATACCCATCTTCATGTTGTCTTCCGCATCCTTCGCTATCTTAAAGCTCATCCTGGTAGGGGTTTGTTCTTTGCACGGCAGTCTTCCCTCTCTGTTCGTGGCTATTCAAATGCTGATTGGGCCGGCTCTCCTGATGATCGCCGCTCAACAACTGGCTACTGTGTCTTTTTGGGTTCTCATCTACTCGGCTGACGTATTAAGAAACAATCTGTTATTGCTCGCTCCAGTGCTTAAGCTGAGTATCGTGCAATGACCAATACTATAGCTGAACTTCTTTGGGTCCGCCAGTTTCTTCAGGAATTGGGTTTTGCTCCACGTGACCCACTCATTATTTTTTGTGACAATCAGGCAGCTATCAACATCGCCTCTAATCCAGTCTTTCATGAGCGGACCAAGCACATTGAGGTTGATTGTCACTTCCTATGACAACACATTTCTAAAGGCCTACTTGTTACTCCACATGTGAAATCTAAGGATCAATTGACAGATATCTTGGCCCAGTCTGTTCCTTGTCACCAACTTACTTCGGTTATTGACAAGCTGGGTTTGATAGACATCTTCGAGCCAGCTTGAGGGGGAGTGTTGTGGGACCCAATGGGACCAACTCAGGACAAATTGAACCGACTATGCCTATTTTGGCAAGTCAACTGTATAGGTGTATAATTAGGAGTAGATAAGTTGGACTGATTGTACTTTCCTTTTTGGCAACCTTGATTGGCTCTCTCTCTTATTTATACTTGTACCATCTAAGAGGAAATACATCTCAATACAATTCTAAGAATCATTATTCTCTGATCTTCATCTTTTTTCTTCCTTTCTTTCTTTCTTTTTCATTATTAGAATCAACAACTGTACCCTTTATATAATATTTGAGTAATATTAGACAATATTTCTATAACATTTAGTAAGGATCAATTATTCAAAGGAAAAAAAAGAAAGAAAAAGAAACCATTTAGCAAGAATCATTTAAGGACCCACCAAGTTGTTCACTCAGTTTGATGTGTTATGTTGGTTCACCTTTCATGAATCCAAACCCACTATTGATTTTTTCTAACCAAAAAAAAAAAAAAAAATCTAAGAATAGGATGGGTATGTCAAAATCTAAGAAATCCTTTTGTCTCACCATTTAATGTGTCCCCTAGACTTGATGTGATATGCGGTCATTTACCAATCATAGGGAGGAAAAGGAAGGATGGATGATGTTGGGGTAGTTTATCAAGACAACTTAATTCAATCTAATTGTTAGATGGGTAGTTGATCAATGGAAAACAATTCGTGAATTCAATTTATGAGTGCCAACCCAGATAAATGACTTTGTTAATGATGATGATGCTAATATCTTATTTGCTAATGCAACGTTTTGTGTTATTTGTTCTCTTTGTTTTTGCATTCTTACAATTTTGTCGCATCTAATCTAATAGCATGCCAAAGAAGATTACTTGGACTTGAGACAAGAAGCTAGTGATCTACAAGAGTACTCAAAGGCTAAGCTTGATCGAGTTACACGTTATCTAGGGGTTCTTGCTGATAGGGCTCGCAAGCTTGGTGAGGCATTGAAATATTGTTTTTTTTTCTGTTTGGTCATTCAAACAACTTTACAGGATTTATGATGTTTTGGAATTATAGCTTGGTTGGTTGGGAATGTTGTTGGCACCTTTCTTTGCTGGTGGTGTTTCTGAACTTTGGTGTTTGATGAATAATCTCTATAGCTGCAAGAGTTAGTCATTTTGAGTATTTCTCCTATGCAATGGAACCTAAATACGATATGTATAGTTATGAAACTGATTAATTTGGGCAAAAAGTGAATGATAGTTGGAGTGTATTATACTGTTTTCCATTGCAATTTTCTTTCCTTTTTTGGTTCAATTTGAAGATGGCCCTAGTAAATCTTATAGATGATAAAATGAGAGAAACTCTTCTAAGGTGGTTTGGTCATATAAGTAGAAGACTGGAGATTGCTGGAGTAGATAGAGTTGAAAGGTTGGAAATTGCAGGCACAAGGAGGAGAGGTAGACTACTGAAAATGTGGAGAAAGGACAAAGAAAGATATGATAGATAGTTAAGTGGCTGACTTTATGGTTTATGATGGGGGTTAAATGAGAACTATAGTTCAAAAAGCAAACTCCAGATAAGTGTGATTTTGCCATGGTCGAAAATAAAGCAGTCTTCTCTTTCATTTCCTTCCAGTTTGATGTCCACATCATAAACCTTTAGGCTGTTGACCAGAATTTGTTCTCCATTACCGGAACCTTCTCTTTACCAGAAGTTCCCTGCTTACCGTCTCTGCCATACAGGGCTATTTGAGCCATGATCTTCCTACCTCCAAACCAGCGTCCTTTAGAGTCTTGAATGGCTCTCAAAGCTGCTCCTTCCCCTAACGTTCTCACAAAAGCAAACCTCTGCCCCGTCTGATTTCTTTTTTCTAGAATGAAGACATCCACTACCTGTCCCCATGCACTGTACACCTCCATCAACCAGCTTCTGGAAACTGAGTCAGTGAGGTTTTCCATGAAGATTGTGACCACTGCCGAATTCTGCTGCTTCCTCTGCTTCCTGTTGATGACATCCTGCCACCTCTGCTCCTTGAACTGATGATTCTTCCTCCATGCTTGCCGGATCCCTTCACCTAGGTTAGCTCTCTGTCCCTGCTCTTTCTCCATCTAATTGAGAGAAAGCAATATGCAATCACACATTCTCTAATCTTAGATTTGAGAAGCTTTAATTTCTTATGCAAAATGAAGCCTGCCCAACCCTCAACCTGGGATTCCGACCACCAAGTCCTCACTCTATCAAGGAAGTCCTTATTATTCATCCACGCATTTTTGAATTTGAAGGGCCGGGGACCTCAATATTCTTCATCTTTACTAAGTAATACCGGCCAATGGTCAGATACCGGTGTCCTTAGCTTTGATTGGGTCATGTCCTCAAATGGTTCCTCCCCCTGAATGGAAACTAAAAATTTATCCAGGTGACTCATTGAAGGCTGATTCCGCCCGTTTGACCATGTAAAATTCCCTCCTAGAGTGGGTAGTCAACTAGTTGACAAGAGCTTATTAAATAAGAAAAACCTCGTGCTTCCACCATTTCCTCTCCTTTCTGAAGAGAATCTAGTGGCATTAAAATCTGCACCCAGACACCAAGGTCCACTCCAACTCTGTTTCAAGTCTCCTAAACTCATTCCAGAATGCCTCCCTTTTTGCTGCGGAATTTGACCCATACACATTTGTTATTAGCACAATCTCATCTTCAGTAATCAGCCTCCCTTTAACTGACAACGTTCTGTCTCCGAGCAGTGTTTCTTCCACCTGCAGAAACTCCGGAGACCATAATATCAACATTCCTCCGGAACTACCAACTGAAGTCTTAAAGCACCATTCCACTCTCCGTACACCCCACAATTCTTTGATGTCTCTCTGAGTCGCTTCTTCCCTTTTTGTCTCTTGAATCGGTACCACGTTTTTGTCAGTAGTCTACATATCGTACTCCTCTTCAATCTGACGCTTTTGCCTCACACATTCCATGTTATTATCTTCATTGTGAAACTGCATTACCTTCCTTCCTCTTCTTCATACTCTTCCTCCTGGGTCTGAACGTCATCAAGAATTTAGAAGTTCCAAGCACTGGTTGTCACCTGTTAACTTTCTTTGATTGTCTGGTTTCCAGAGATGATCTGTCTCTTTCATCGTTCCATTTGAGAGCAGCGTCAGCAAACTCTAGATTCAGAAATTTGATCCCCATTCTGCTGCCTATCATCCGATTTTTTTGCATCACTTCTGTCACAGCCTAATTTATTTGCCAGCCCAGCTTCACCAACTGAGGATTTATCTCTCCTTTTGTTCTCATCAGTAGCCTCCAAGGACCTGCCCTCAACCTCAAGATCAGGCCTAATATGGTGGCATGACTTTCGAAAATGCACTCCAAGGGTTATTACATGAATTCTTTTAAAAAACAATGATGCCTTTGGCTGTTCCCTCCTCATAAATA
Source organism: Chimonanthus praecox (assembly GCA_022113865.1). Taxonomy (NCBI): domain Eukaryota; kingdom Viridiplantae; phylum Streptophyta; class Magnoliopsida; order Laurales; family Calycanthaceae; genus Chimonanthus; species Chimonanthus praecox. The sequence continues at coordinate 9,816,374 of CM039090.1, read as the reverse complement.
AATATCCTATAACTAAAGAAAATGGATCCTAAATATTACAAGGAAGCTTTCAGGTGGAGAAGATCAAACTTTATTGACAAATTTGGTTATTTATTTTATATTTCTACTTGAGATGCCAAGTGGATTGGTGAAAAGGCTGGAGTGGTTACAAAAGGCTTTTCTTTGGGAAGGATTGAGAGAGACGAAAGAGATTTATCTAGTCAAATGGGAAGAGGTGAAATCTAAAGAGGTAGGTGGATTTGGTTTGATTAGTATGAGAACTGGGTATCATACTTTCATGTGCATTTGGAGGTTTGGTCATGAGACGAGTGCTTTGCTGCAAAAGGTTTTAGTGTTGAGATGTGGATCAAAAGGAGTTGGTGGATGGAAACTGGGAAGCAAAGTGGAAAAGGAAGCATGAGGTGTGGTTAGGTCTCTATTTAGGATAGGTCAAGCTAAGATGAGGTTGGAAGGGTGTTTAGTGTTAAACTTAGGTTTGTGGCAGGGAATGGTGATAGTTTTGGCACAATGTTTGTTGAGGGTATACTAATTTGAATGATCTTTCATGGACTCTTCATTACTTGTGCATGATCAATCTTCCATCAATTTACTGTTGTAAACTGTAGTTTTTACTTTATGTTATTTGTCTCTTATCTCTGAAGGTTACAGAAGGACTTTGAATTTCAAACTAATCCCATAAGTCTGGGATTTCGTTGTATGAAATGTGTATATATATCTCTGCTCTCATAGGGAATGATACAGAAAAAACATTCACTCCATCTATTTTATTCTTCTTCCTTTTTTTCTCTCATCAATCATTTTAATGAAGGTCATGGTTTGAATGCGGAGAAACAAAAATGCGGAACATCAAACCTATGGACTTCAATCTATGAGGAATTGAATTTAGGTTCTAAGGCCTAGAGAAAAGTCCTAAATCAATTTACCAAAACAAAGATGGGATGGACAAGTTTTTAAAAATCACATCTAGGGTGGAAATAAGGAACCGAAGAAAATTGCTGAAAGGAATTGAGAAACCCAATTTTCACCTAAGGTTGAAATTCACTCTTTGGGAATTCTAGCTAAGGTTCAAGAAAAACACCAAGTATGGGTATTGCTCAATGGAATCCAACCACACTCAAGGATCAAACAACATGTAGAAATTGGCCTCTCTAATTAGATAAAATCTCAAATTCACAAGGGCTAGATTCTGATTTTGTTCTCTCTGAATGGAAAATAAATTAAATCTCACCAAGAAAATTAAATGCCAATTCACTCATTGGAGCATTAAACACTCAATTGATAAATATGAATTCTTGGAAAATTAATTTGCACAAAGGGAAAAAAAAATTCAACAAGAAAACAAAAAAATAAATAACTCACCTCACTAGGGAGATATGCAATAGGTAAACACCAACAACAATGTCTTGTGGTCGATCATGCATTCTTATTTATAGTTGAATTATTACAAAAATTAACAAAAATAAACCCTTTTGATTCTATCACTCTAGGCCTTATTACAACATGGGTCACAACTTTGTCTGTATATATCAAAACTGCACAAATCTGGGCTTTTCAAAAAGGTTAATAATAATAATCTAATGAGTTTTTATTGATAGAAAGTTCTCAAGAAGAGAATCAAGGAAAAGACAAGGAAGGAAACTAGAAAATGAACAAAATAAAAAGCGAAGATACAAACCATGGAGTTGAAGAAAGACACCCAGCTTTGGCTAATGAGTCTGCTAACTCATTTTCTTCTCTAAGAATGTGATGGACATTTTGCTAGCCCTTCAAAAGATGTCCTTGACTTCTTCAACTTGGTTGGAAAGGTTATTTAGTAAGCTTTCTGTTGAATCCAATTTCATGTAAATCCAACATCGTTTAATACGTGAAATATGACTATTATAATTTTTTTACCAGTTAACAATTTTTGCTGGCTTTTGCTACATGTCTGAGTTACATTCTCTCCTTGTGTTTGGTGGGGCCAACGGTTCTCACCAACATGATCCTTGAGTAAAAACCAGGTTGAATGATCCACCCATGAATTTGTTGTGGAGTGGGTTTTTTTTTTTTTGTTTTCAGTATTTATTTAAATATGATTTAATACTTGTTGATTCTACTATGTTTTAAATTTTGCTGGTTTATATAACATTGTTCTTGTCTTTTGTATTGGATTTTGGTCTTGATCCCAGATTCAGCTGCTTTGTCTTTGGTCAGTATAGGAACTGTTGGTCATTGCTGGTGTTGTATATTATTCTTTTAGTAATCAAAATTCATGGTTATGTTTTTTTTAATATTAAATTTATAGCTGGCTTTTGCTGATCTTGTGTTTTAAAGGAAAATAAAGATCTTTCTAATTCATAAATTTATGTAATTTCAGATCAAGCTTCCTTTGAAACTGAAGCTAGAATTTCTCCATTGATCAATGAGAAGAAAAGATTGTTTAATGACTTATTGACAACCAAAGGTACAGATTATTTTTATTAACCTTTCTCTATCTACCATTGTCTTTGATTTTTTCACTACAATGTTTCCCTTTGCTGTTTGTTGTGGATTACTTTTTGTATTTCAGTTTCTATACGTGCATGGAAATTAGGTGGTTTCCTATTTTGAATTGTTGAATGGATGATTACAGGAAACATCAAAGTATTCTGCCGCACTAGACCCTTATTTGAAGATGAGGGCCCATCTGTAGTTGAATTTCCTGACGACTTCATCATTCGTGTAAACAGTGGTGTTGATTCCGTAACTAATCCAAAGAAGGATTTTGAGTTTGATAGGGTCTATGGGCCTCATGTTGGACAAGGTAACATAAGTTACTTTTATTATTAGCTGTCAGATACCCTAATCTCCATAGATGGTTCTCTTCAGAAATTGAACCCAGGTCTTCCTGAAGCTTGTTCAGGTCCTTCATTTTATGTCAGGTCTGTTCATTTAGGTGCATTCAGGACTGACCAATTTGGCCATTTAGATGTGGACTAGAAAATAGGCATTGGCTGATTCATTGGCCTAAAAGAGCCCAAATCTAGTCCTAGGTAGGCTGGGTCTATGGTGGCCCAATCCAATTCCACTCTTGTTTTTCTTTCAATGTTTATGTAAGTAAATGATCTGTCCAACGTCCTGTTGTGCAGGGGAACTTTTTCATGATGTCCAGCCATTTATACAGTCAGCCCTTGATGGATACAACGTGTCTATGTTTGCATATGGACAAACAAGTTCAGGAAAGACACACACCATGGTATGCCTCTCTCTCTGTGTGTGTGTGCGTGCGCGCGCGAGTGTGTGCATGTACGTCTGTGTGCGTGTGCATGTGCATGTGCGCTCACCATTTAAAAAAAGGTTACTGTGAAGGGTTCCCTTTTGAGGGTACTCATGGGAACAAATCAAGTGGAGATGGGGTGGGGCTTGTAGCTTAGGGGATTAGAGCACAAGGCCATGAACCATGATCCAAGTTTCTGAAAAGGCTTTGTTGCATATACATTTATATATTTGTCAGTGGATATGATGTTTTCTCATGTAGAAAGAAATAGCTTAAGTTCTATGGGACTTGTGAATCTGATTTTTTGCCCATATTTTCTTTTTGAGTGGCAACAAAGAGAAATTATATTAATAGAAGAAGAATAGGTAGAGAGAGCAACAACATTGGGTCTAAGAGGCTTAAACCCAAAGCTGCAAGAAAAAGAAAAAGCAAAATACATGTCCAAACATCAAAGCTATATAACATAATAATCAATTCTCCCCGCGTCTGACGGGGAAATCAGAGATGGAAACTGCCTACTGATGTAGAGTCCACCCCATTTTTCGCGAAGAAGTCGGCCACTCCATTTGCTGATTTCCTAACTAGTGCAAAGGATACCTCACGGCCTGAACAAAACACCCTAATCTCCCTTACAATTGTCACCAATTTCCAAGGTATGTTGACATTTTGATTTTTTTTTTGAAGATTTTCAACATTTCCAATATGGGCAAAAAAACAGATTCTGAATTAATGTATTTCTTGTTTGTACTATCTGGATAATACTTCACACAGTTGCTTGTTCTAATTGTAGCTTAATTAGCAGACTGCTCATGGTTGTTTTTGAAATCTCAGTGTTTTCTTTCTTAATAGTCAATTCTCTGTTTGATCATATGTTCTGAAAGGTTTACTAGAATGGTTAGTCCATGGTGGTCTTATGACCATAGACAATGTCGCAAGTGCAAATTGTGTTCCTTGAGATAAAAAATTCATTTGGTTGTCACCTTCCCTTAAGTACTTATTGAAGGCTTAAAAAACATATTTGTTTTGGAGATTTAAGTAATTTATCTTTTAGTACCAGTGCCAAAATGATAAAGCTTTGATTTTGATATTTTTACTTTTGATTTTAGATCCTTTTCTACTTCCCTTGTTGCCAGTTTCGAATCATTGATTCTTTGATTCCATTTAGCTACATTTCTTTTTTTGTTTACTACCAGTTTTGCTAAATATACCTTGCAGTTGATGTTTAAGATTTCATTAACTTGAAGTAAATACTCAAACATCTATTGAAAGAGAAGAGTATAACTAACCACGCATTCTCTCTCCACCATTTACATTTCTTCCACTCAGTTTTCATTTATGTCTATAAGCATATTGTATTCTCCAGTTCCACAATACTTTCCTATTAGTTGCTGCTACAATTTGTCTCTTTTTGCAGGAAGGCTCTAGTAATGAGCGTGGTTTGTATGTGAGGAGTTTTGAGGAGCTATTTGATCTATCCAATTCAGATACAACTTCCACATCTCAATACAATTTTTATGTGTCTGCCTTTGAGCTTTACAATGAACAGGTATCTATGCCATGCTCATGTACTTGTCTATCAACTTTCTGATATCAACTTCATGTACTATTTCATCTGATTCACCACTTTCTTTTTGAGATTTGAAGTTGTTGCCATATCACTGATGATGGTCCCTTGTTTTATATAGGTTCAAGATCTGCTCTTCCAGTCTGCAAACAATGTATCAAAAATTCGCATAGGACCTCCAGATTCTTTTGTAGAAGTTGTTCAGGAGAAAGTTGGGAATCCATTGGAGTTCTCTAGAGTCCTAAAAGTTGCATTTCAGAATCGAGGGACAGATACTTTGCGAAGCAATGTCTCTCATCTGTATGACCTGGACCGTTATATTGGTTTCATTCATATCGTACCTTGAATTGTTGTTAATATTATTTGCATTTGTTTAAATGTATAAACTTTTAGATAATCCTCTAACCATGAGTTTACAACCTGTTTGATATGCTGTATTCTTCTGTTGACTTCTTCATTAGACTTCTGTCACTACTATACACAGAGGGATCCATAATCACTACAACTTTTATGGCACATTCAGGGTAATTATGATTCATATACATTATAGCAATTGGGTGACTCGAGAGAACTTGTATAGCAAACTTTCTCTTGTGGACTTAGCTGGAAGTGAAGGTCTGCTTGATGAAAATGCTAGTGGGGATCGCATAACAGATTTACTGCATGTGATGAAATCACTTTCTGCGTAAGTAATCACTAAATGGGTTTAAATTTGCACCTTTTGTCATCTTAGTTTCTATTTTTTTTAACATACCTTAGACATTCCTTTTAAGTAGATTATCTCCCTTCTTTAATATTCTGTTGATTCCCATGTGTGAGGCAAAACTCATATTGTTCAATAGATTGTCAATTCACAGCCTTTTCTACTAAATTTTTACTGCTTTAGTCAATTCACAGCCTTTTCTACTAAATTTTTACTGCTTTAGTCAATTCACAGCCTTTTCCACTAAATTATTACTGCTATAGTCAATTCACAGCCTTTTCTACTAAATTCTTACTGATTTTGCAATTTGGCATGTAGGTTGGGAGATGTTTTGTCATCCTTGAATTCAAAGAAAGAGATTATACCATATGAAAACTCAAGGCTCACAAACATACTTGCAGACTCTATAGGTAATCAATTATGCACTTTACAAATGTCAACCATTGGCTGTAATTGTCCGACTGTAAGCAACATTGGATGGTTGGATCATTTGATAAGGGCATGTTTGTGACTAACCCTTACACATGGAGGACAATTGGTGAATAACATAGATTTTGAAGAGCTCACATAACAGTTGATAAAGAAAATCTTATGTCTTGCACCTTATTAAGCATGATAAGACTTCTTACCTTTCAAAAAAAATATGATATGAGCTTTTATCTTATTTAGTGATGAGATTATCTCTACCACTATAAAAATGGGAAGGCTGTTTTTTCATCCTTGCATACACTTGTATATATAGAAATTGATAGGTTGCACTTGGTCCATTTCCCCTTTTTTATTTATTATTTTTTTTTTTGTGAACACCATATAAAAAACAATCATACGGATTGAAGGTAGAGTTAATTATATACAGGTAAGCCAAATCTTAACCTCAAATTCAATTTTTAGCCACTGCATCTTAACAGTCGAAATCACCAAACATCCTTAAAAAAAATTTCAAGGCTTATGGTGATTTCAACCATTAAGATAAAGTGACTAAAAAATGAATTTAGGGCTTAAATTTGGGCCACTTGTATCTCATCAAGTCTATTTTCAATTCATACGGTTAGTTTTTTTTTTTTTTGAGCACTAAGAAAGATACTTCATTCATAATAAGAAGAGTACAAGGGCTAAAGAAGGTCTAAAAGTGATAGACTTGAAAGAGAGACAAAAAGGAAGAGAGAACAAAAGAAAACATAAAGAAAAAAACACAAATACAAATAAAGTAGCCGATAACCAACATACCTCAATCCAAAAAGCAATCACAAAGGCGTTCTCAAGAATCAAAGTAGGAAGACTCCTGAGAAGCTATTATTAACTCCCAGCTTAGCAAAGTAATCTGCTACGCGATTAGCTGTGCGGCTAGTGTGAACAAAAGATTAATCAAGTCCTGTCACCAAAGCTCTAATCTCCCTAACCGTAGTGATCATTTTCCAAGAGGGACACCTAAGTCCCAAAGCCCATTTTGTTGCATTTGCCGAGTCCCCTTCAAGAACATGATTGTTGTTCGACCCTCATGATTCCTCAAAACTCCTCCTATTCCTGCTGGCCCAGGTTTCTCCCTTGCAACACCATCCACATTGAACTTCATAACACCCTGGTCCGGAGGAATCGAGCTCTCCTCGAATCTCCTTTTCCATCTGGAAGTGCACATACACCCTTCCCAAGACAATAGAAGATCCAAAGGTTGAAGACCCTTAAACTTTGTGTTAGAAAGGAGCCACCCACAAAGTCTCCACTTTTCTATCTGAAAGAGGTCATTAACATCCATTGATTTGCTTTTAAAAATTCTACCACAATACTACCCCCGGTATTGTGTTCCAAGCCAATTTCTTTCTAGGATGTGACCCGAACAATAACCATGAATCTACGCATCCCCTGTAGGTTTTATCCAGGACTCACGAAACATCTAGAAGGTTGGCAAAGTTCATCCACAGACTCTGAGCGATTGTACACTTAACAAATAGGTGGTCTATATCCTCCTCCTCTAATTCACGCAAAGGACATAAAAGATCCTCGTCATTTCTTAGCATTCCTCGTCTCTTCGACTCCACTCTAGTCAACACCCTCCCTTTTAAAACACACCATTGGAAGATTTGGACCCTAAGAGGGGCTACCCTTTCCAAATCATGGTGGAGGAAGATTCATCATTAAGTTGAGACTTAAGAACTAGATCTACAATTGTTTTGATAGAGTAGAACCTTTAAGCGAGTTGATCACTCCTTAGACCAAAGGTGATCACACCAAAACCACACAAATTTGAACACACACAAGATGGAGAGAAAGGACCACGCTCTAAGACTTGAACAAAGGAAACATGCAACTATATTGAACACCAAAGAAGTACAAAGGTTGCTTGAGCTCTTGCAAGCAGTCACACTCTCTAAGCTAGAACTTTGTGACTAGCTTAGAAGACCTTGATGCTCTCCACAAGCTTGATTCATGTTTTCAAGTTTTCAAGGTTGCCTACTCCTATTTATACTTGCACCCCTAGCACATGAATGGCTAGGATTTTGCCACATGTCGCCATCCGACAATTTGTGAACTTTCTATAAACCTTTCTAGAACATTCATGGAATCTCTAGTATTCCACACACTTCAAAGGTTTCTAGACTCTACTGCATTCCAAAGACTTCCACACAAACTTAGAACATTCTATGCAACTTTTTGGACTTCTACAATACTCCATACATTTCCACACTCTTCCACATGACACTAGATAATTCTATATTATTCCATAGAACTCTGCATGTCTCTAGCTCCTTGAAGAGTCTTATTAAACCATCTGGAACCTTCCAGGATCTTCTTAAGTTTTTCAGAACATTTTGGGCTCATCTTGAAGCTTCTAAAATCTTTACCATGAGAAAACCTCCAATTTTTTAGCTGAGCCATACTTTGTGCACATTTTTGACACTAAAGCCTTACCATTTTCTTTCTCATTTTTACCCATAAATATTTGTTCATCTCTTCAAAGATGTAGTGGAAGCCTGCATTTGTATTGGGAGTTATCTAGTGAATATATGCAAATATCTTTTCCTAATTTAAACTCAATGGCAATATTTTTTATAAATATTGTTAGAATGGTAATGTGCTGTATTTTACCTAGGTGTTATATATACTCTCTCTATTATTATATTAAGTGTGACAATGTTTGATATGTTTTGTAACTCCCTCTCTTTTCTTTTTCCCTTCTATATGCAGGTGGAAACTCAAAGACGTTGATGATTGTGACTCTTTGTCCAAATGTTTCTAGCCTATCAGAAACCTTGTCTTCTCTCAACTTTGCTGCAAGAGCTCGTAACACTGAATTAAGTCTTGGAAATCGAGACACCATTAAGAAATGGAGAGATGTGGTAATTTCTCCTGATATTGGTTTCTTATTTGTTTTGTGACCTGTGAGTAGTGTCTTTTACCTATATCATTCACTATCTTTTATATTTGGTTGAGACATTTAATCTTAAATAATTTTTTTTTTTTCATAATTCATGATGTGTTTTGAAGGCTAATGATTCACGCAAGGAGTTGTATGAAAAAGAAAGGGAAATACATGATCTAAAGCAAGAAGTTTTGGGATTAAAGCAAGAACTTAAAGATGCCAATGATCAATGTATTTTACTCTTCAATGAAGTCCAGAAGGCTTGGAAGGTTTCTTTTACTCTCCAGTCGGATTTGAAGGTTCTGTAGAATTGCCTTTTTGAATATTTTAATCTCTATTTCTTCAACTTGTGGTTAATGCATTTAGCAGTTCTCTTTATGTTTTCAGCAAGTTAGTACTGCAAAAAAAAAAAAAAATCGTGCTGAGTTCAAGTTTGACAATCGTGAATCTCTAGAGATTGGAGATTTCAATCTTAGCATTTAGCAGCTTGTATATTAGGACTGATTATGTTAAAAACTGGATATTCTCAACTTGGATGCTGCCTGAAGAAAAATTTGGGTGGGGTTGGGGGGGCCGGGGGGGGGGAAAGAAAGTGGGGAAGGGGAAGGGGCACCAAAGATACTTCGTGCATGTACGAGTCCCTAGTGATTGGAAAGTTCAGTCTCCAGAGAACTAGAAATTTCAATATTAGCCTTTGGCAGGTAATAGGTTGGGACCAAATATGTTTAAAAATAGGAGATTCTTGCTAAGAGGGGAACCTATTTATTTGTTGGGAACCCCTTCTTATTTCCACCAACCCTCTCTATTCTAATTTCAGAATCCTCCCACTTGTTGAACATGTTAGAGAAATTTATATGATGTCTAATTTCTTGTTGAAGGTATTGACTCGATTTAGCTTGAATGAGTTTGATGTGTAGTCACCATTTTCTTTTATGCTTCCCAAGAAAATATTAGTGGTCAAATCTGATTTTTCATCTAGTCTAATAATAAGTTTTTTTATTTTTATTTGTTTGGGGGGGGGGGGGGGGGGGGGGGGGGGGGGGGGGGGGGGGGGGGGGGGGGGGGTTTTTTTTTTTTTTGGCTTTTTGTCTAGGCTTGACGATAATGAGTTTAACCAATTTCTTCTTTATAAAGGTCGAGTCAGTAATTAAAAAAATTGGCTCGGGTTGGCTCGGGTTAAACAGAAAACCTGTTATAACCTATAGCTAACCCCACCGACCCATTGCCACCCCTAGACACATGCACATGTGGTTTATTTTATCTTATGACATTTTATTAATTTTGGAGGTTTCTTTACCCTACGATATTTTATCAACTTTAGACTTATATAATGTTTGAAGATTTCATAGATATCAAGATCATTGTTGGCTAAAAACTATAGTTGTTAGATCCATTTCAGAACCCATTCTAGTTTTGTCTCTATAGCTGAATGTTCTGGCGTCGACAACAATGGGTTTAACCACATGTGATATTGATTGATGCATAGTTTGATTTTACATACCATTGACTATTCCTATTGATTTTTGTTTATATCCATTATATAACTTTATAAAGACAATTTATTTACTCTCTTGCTTGGTGATTCGAACCTTTGTTATATTTACACCATACTTTTGATGGTTACTATCTTTTATATTAGTATGCTACACGTCGGTGGGATTTGTTGAATTTTTGTAACTATTGACAATCTCTCTCTGTATCCCCTTCTCCACATGCACACACACACACACACACACACACACATGTAGGGGTGACAATTTTGGCCCGACCTATGAACCCGCTCGACCTGATCCAACCTAAGAAAAACCGGGTTTAGGTCATACATTTCATACAAAAATTTTAAATTGACCCGACTCAACCCAACTCGTCTTGAAATAAATTCGGTTGGGTTGGGGCATAGGGGTCTTAAATTTGAACCCGACCCAAATTGAATTAGGATTAATATTTAACTAATTTATTTATTTTATACCTACTAATTTTAGTCTATGTATCCCACCTAAGTTAAAAAAATTAGCTTATTGCCTCGGTTTTCCATAGCCCAATGGGCTCACATGAAAGGGTAGCCCTCTTTATCTTTTTATTTTCTATTTTTTTATGACATCTTTTTGTTTTCTATTAAAATAATTTTACTCTCATTTTTCTTAATTTTAATTTGTTTTATAGAAAGTCGTGTCGGGTTGAGTAAGTAATTAAAAAATTTGGGTCGGGTTGGCTCAGGTTAGACAGAAAACTTGTTATAAGCTATATAGCCAACCCAGCTAGACTTATTGCGAACCCTACACACATGCACATGTGGTTTATTTTATCTTTTGACATCTTATCAATTTTGGAGGTTTCTTTACCCTACGATATTTTATCAACTTTAGACTTATATAATGTCTGAAGATTGCATAGATATCAAGATCATTGTTGGCTAAAAAACTATAGTTGTTAGATCCATTTCAGAACCCATTCTGGTTTTGTCTCTACAGCAGAACGTTCCGGAGTTTCGGTGTTCTATTTTGGAAAGACGACATAAAAAGTTAAAAAAATAAAAAATAGTAGAAAATTATAAAAACGTTGCAATTACTTTTTTTATTTATTTTATCATATCACTCTAATCTAAACAATTAAAAACATAAATTGACAGTAAATACCTACCCATGTTTGTAATCTCAAATCATAATAGTGTAAATATCAAATAGTTATTCTAGGGGGATTGAATGTTATTCTAATAGGAATCAAATTAAAATCCAATTAGACTACTTCTCCCCACCAAGGATTACCCAAGAAATAAACTTGAGTTGCATATGCTCAAGCCTAGAAAACTTGGATATACAGTTGGAGTTTAAAATCTGATCAGGTCTTAGCACTTGTTGGTAACTTTGAGATTCATGAGCCACTTCCCATGGGGTTTATTCTCCATTGAAGAACCCGGCGTGTGTGTGCAGGGAGGTGTGTACACGTCCCGAATGAATAGTTGGGTGAGACGCCTGGACACCTTTGGTCGTAAAAAAAACTCTGAGATTCATGAGATTTACTTGTATTAAAGATTGAAATCTATGGCCATGACATATTTGTGTTAGGAAAAATCTCTCATTTACATCAGATTTGACATGAATCTCTTAAAAATTGAGATTTTCTTGTGGCCCCACCCAAAGATATATGTGAGAATGCATTCTCTCTCTCCCTCTCTCATATTCAGATGTCTTAAAATGGATTGTGGATAAATTTGATTATGGATATAGTTGCATTGTAATTGATGTTAGTTAATTCATATTATGATTGATGTTGATGATATTTATATTTTATATTTTATTAGTGTTTATTTTATTTCATTTTTCAAATTTTAGAGTAAAATCCATTTAAATATCCTTTTGCAACAATATTCAATATAGAAGTATTTTCAAGAATATCAAACAATTGTTGAATTGGATCAGTTTTTTTGAATACTAGTAGACAACATCATGTTGAATTGCAGAGGTTCATAATTTTGCAGTTGCCAAACACAACCTTACACAACAAATCAGACCGATTTCAGGTTTGACTAACAGGCCATCCTGGGCTTGGGCTTGGTCCCTCTAACTATGGATAGGGCCTAGACCCTGGCAGGACCAAACCCCATCTTGTTCCATCCAAGGTGCAGCCTTAGGCTTGGGTTGGTTGGCTTGGTATCAAGCTGGCCTAGTTTGTATTTATGAAAGCATTCTCAATTTTAAACCTCAATTGTAAATTTTGGCTCATCTGAGCTTGAGCTTTTCTTTGGTTATAATATGGCTTAGCTTGGATTTTTTAATTTAATATTATATAATCAAATTAAAAATTAAATAAATCTGAGATTTATAGATAAAATATAGGCAACATTAGGCTTTTCTCCTTTGTCAAAATTGGGCTTTCAAGCCATACTTAGGCTTGTAGAGCACTGGGCCTGCTCGAATCTAAATTCAGGCCTGGTTTAGGCCCAAAAATGAGCCAGATCCTAACCTGAATCAGCCAAATTTCAGCCCTACACATCAGGAGGAGATTATTAGACTCCCCTATCTACTCATCCTAGATTTGTGAGATTTCCATGGAAAATCGATGGCTTATAAGCTTCAAATTTTAGGGACCAAAATCATGAGGCTATGGGATGAGTTATTGGATGTGTTCCTATATAAATCCCATCCAACCTTGTGGGACCCAGCCCAAAAATTGGTGGATAGACTACTACCTTTTCTCCTTAATGTGACTCTTGACTCACTGCCATTAAGAAGCATCATTGTTGACTATCTCAATTATAAGGCTCCTATGATGGGCTAACACAAAACTAACCTGTTCTGGTTCCTTTGTTTCTTGCAGTCAGAAAATATAATGCTGATGGATAAGCTAAAAATTGAGAAAGAGCAGAATGCTCAGTTTAGGAATCAAGTTACTAATCTTTTACAAGTTGAGCAAGAGCAGAAAATACTGGTACAAGAACGAGATTTGAAGATTCAGGCCTTGCAGGTAGAGCTAAGGTTTTTGGTTTTCTGCTTTCAACCTTGAATCTGATTTTTTTTTTTAATGAAATATCAAATATGTTACTCCTCTTACCTTTGGCAATGTTTGTACTTCTGTGGGGTTAGATCATTTATTTTGTACTTCTGTGGGGTTAACCATTTATTTATTATAAACAGTCATAAGACTGGTCAACTAGTTATTGGCAAACAATTCTATGCAGTCTGTGTTATGGGGCTGCCATTGGATGATTATGGAGGAGGCTCTCATTTTGCACTGCTTTGGAAAAAAGATCAGTCTGTTTGGATTATCAACAGTATACAATCATGTGCACATAAATTTTACAGTGGACTCGCTGTTCATTTTGCATGCTATGAATATTTTTTGGTCTTTCATTATAATCATCATCATCATTATCATCTTACTTGGGGCTGGCTTGCCCTCACAATGCCATTCACATTGTCCTGGGATATGGATATTGCTGCTGGTTGAACTGAATTGTCCCTCTCTCTGTTTGTGTGCCTGTGTGGTGTGGTGTGTGTATGCATATGTTCCCCCCTTAACATATAGAAGCGCTGTATGCTTAGAATGCCTTATGTAACAAGAAACATGCTGTGCTGGGCAAAACACCTGTATAAGTCTGTTAAGTGAATCTGTAATCAAGGCAAAATTTTGGGTGATATTATCCTCATGTAAATTGATAAGTCCTTAAAAAAATTTGGCCATATCCTAGGCCTCTCATGGTTAACTTTATTACATACATTTGTTATTTGGACATGCAGCCTCAGATGCCCTATATCTTGCTACAAGAAAAATAGTGGATATCAATATTCATCATAAAGTAATCATTCAAAAAAAAAAGTCATTATAAAGTAGTTCCCTACCATTTTAGATATTCAATCATTAAACCTTTTGTCACAAATGTCAATTTTGGATAATCTTATGTGTTATTTTATTTTTATTATGAATGTTTTACTCCCATGTTTCCCTTTTCCTTTTCACGTGACTAGACCAAAGTTAAAAGTATCGAATCACAACTCAATGAAGCCATGCATGCTACCGAATCTAGGTCAACTCTTGGGTCAGATCTAGGTCTAATGGAGTTTTGTCCACTCCCAAGTCAGCAGGGGAGAGCCTCGATACTTCTGTAGTTACCAAGAAACTTGAAGAGGAACTTGAAAAACGTGATTCACTTATTGAGGTATGCAGTACCTTATATTTAACTCATTTTATCTTTTTCCCCTTTCTATCATGGTTGTAGACTTTACAAGACTATAAATAATCTAGTAAGTTTTTTTGAAAGGTAATAATCTATTAATTATTTTCAATTAGATTTTGAGTTATTTGCAACATTACTCTGGACTTTAATCTAACATCTATTTTGACTTTGAGAAGAGCAATGTATTCATTTCTTGTTGTTTACATTTTTTCTTACATGCCTATTACTATTTCTCACTGAAAGTGGTTCCCTACAAACATTTCTAGTTTTTCACCTATGTAGTAGTTCTTTACTTTTGTCCTATTTCTGCAGAGATTGCATGAAGAAAATGAGAAGTTGTTTGATAGATTGACAGAGAAAGCTTCACTGCAGGGATCTCCTCAGGTTGTCCTCTTCACTCAATTAAATATGCCATTTTTAAGAGGATATGCATCAACGTACAAGTGGTTTTTCTGGCATGTAAAGGTGTTGTGTACATTATACATAAAATTCTTTGGCTGCGTATGATTTGTCTTGTTTTGTTAACATCCTCTTGGATTGAACCATTGATTCTATTTTATCTTTAGTCAGAGGTTATCAATTAGAGGAATCTGACCCATTGAGAGAATTTATTCTCTCATCTTCGATGGTAGTTGGAGGCGCACCTGGGTGCATGTCTAGGCCATGCAGTTGGCTCTAATTCTATTTGTGTCTCACCTAGTCCTATGGCGGGCTTAGTTTATTCAGGTGTAGTCTAGAAAAAAAAGAGAACAGGAAGAAAAAGAAGAATAACAAAAGGCTCTCTACCAGTTAGGATCTCTGAAAATTTGAATTTCTCTTCATGTGCTTGTCCTTCTCAAACCCTATATATATGGATTGAGATTCTTCCTAGACAACCGATAAAAGGCTCCCCTAATACTTCAAAAAGAACTTTTGTTGAGAAGATAGGTTGCAAGAAAGAGATCCGTTTTAGGGTCTTAAATGATAATAATAAAAGGCTGTTGGCTCTTGAGCCATTGAGGCTCTTTGCTCTTGTAAGTGGGTCCCAAGTGGGTCCACGTATTTCAACATATTGCTCATGTGCACACAGTAATATTTCTTAAATGGAATTTGGTACTGCCTAAACAATTCTAAATAAAAAACCTAGATTAATATTTCTTTGCAGCTGTTAGAGGAAACCTACAATTGGGCAGGAACAACTACCCTTCATTAATGCTTGAGGATTGTTCAGCATTCAGCAGACCCCCTTGTCGAGAATATCTTCCAAACATTTGCCTATCCAGCAACTTGATGAAAGACAAATTCCACTACTCATTAATTCTCCTCTTCAACCTGAGCTTGTTGTTTCCATGGACAGGTGCTTCCCTTTGCATATTGGAACGCACTGGGAGAATATAGACACACAATGATAAAACAGTCCTTTTATTTCCCTGTCATGTGGTTGAGCTTGGTGTTCTATCAACAACATCTGACAGTTAACCTGGTGATTAATCACTTCAGCAGAACTCATATGTCCCATTAAAATACTTATTCATGTGCTTGTATTTTGTAGTCATTATGCATTTAATGAGCTACCCATCATCTATTTTTTTACTGAAGGTGTTCATTGAATCATCGTCATAACCTGGACCACATGGTTGCTGCTTCAAGTCAGTTTACCTATCCCCATCCCCATCCATCACCGCCACACCCCCACACGAAAAAAGAGAGATGGAATTCCTGTCAGATCTGTACCACATTGTCATGATATAAGAACTTTCTGTAGAAATTATACAGTTCATATTATGGTAGAAATTTCTAATTATCTTTCACTGCTGACAATTTTTACAGGTATCTAGTCCATCTGTCAAAGGAGTGGTGCATGTTGAGTCAAGAGGTCAGGGAAGGTATATCAAGCAGCCAATAAAAAGTGGAAATGTTTTACCAGTTTGTTTCATACTTATTTTTACAGTAGCATTTATAATTAGGCAAAGGGCTATGATTTATTCTCTCTTTTTTATGATGGGGTTATTCACTTCTAAACCCATTACATGTGAACCCTTGTGTGAACCCCCATATAGAGTTATATGCATAAAAGTCTATTTATGGATAAGGGTTCCCTAAAAATCAGTTATAATGGATGATTTTGGTAGTGGACTCTTAATGCTTCAGAAATCAATAGTGAAAAAGGTATACTAAAAGGGATTCAATCAAATGATGGGGGTGACATGGTTGTGGTTAGACTTGGTAGGGTCAGCAAGGTGTCAGTGACAGTGGTGTGATGTGGGGCTGGCAAGGTGGTTCACCTGGTGCTTATACTCAGTATGGTTCTAGTGTGAATTTTTTTTTTTTCATATGATGGCAGGACTGAGAGTAACAAAGGGCTTGTTATGGATGTTCTTCCATTGGCATCAGCTACCGACAACAATGACAGTACAGTTGCTCTAGTCAAATCAGGTTCTGAGAAAGTAAAGACGACACCAGCAGGAGAATACTTGACTGCTGCACTGATGGATTTTGATCCTGATCAATATGATAGTCCTGCAACTGTTGCAGATGGAGCAAACAAACTTTTGATGCTGGTAACCTCATGCTTGTAAAGCTGATTTATTTATTTATTTTTACTTTAAAAAACAGTTGTATCTATTGCATGTGTTATTTCTTAGAGGAAGATGTGATCACTTTTGTCTAAGGATGATCTGAAGTTATTTTACCTGTCACCTTTTGGAGTACATGATAGATTTTGGTATTCTTGCATATTGTTGTTGTTACTTTGATATGGTAATGGAATTTCATTAAGAGAGGATTTTTGTGTTCTAGTATTTGATTGGGAAGCATGCATGACAATATTCCAAACTCCCAGCATGAAAGAATGTAAAACAACTTGGGAATTACTTCTTTTTTTTCTGATGCTTAATTTCCCTTTCCATTTAGTTTAAGACAAATGCGCTATTATGAATGTTTATAGGTACTGGCTGCTGTTATAAAAGCAGGTGCCGCGCGAGAGCATGAAATACTTGCTGAAATTAGAGATGCTGTTTTTTCATTTATCCGTAAAGTAGAACTGAGGAGGGTAATGGATACAATGCTTGTTTCTCGTGTTAGAATTCTCTATATAAGATCTTTGCTGGCTAGATCACCAGAGCTGCAATCAATCAAGGTAGTAAAACTTTTTTTTTTTTTTGAAGTTTTTATTCTAGACTTATTTTCAGTTAGGGTCAGGACCTACACAGCATTGGTTTTTTGTGGGAGGTAAAAGTGAGAAGTTTTATCTATTTTCTATTGCGACACAAGGTCTCACCTGTTGAGCGGTTTCTAGAGAAGGCTAATACCGGTCGCAGTAGAAGCTCCAGCCGGGGAAATAGTCCTGGCAGGTCTCCAGTGCGTTATGATTCCAGTGGGAGGAATTCTTTGATTGATGAGCACATTCAAGGCTTTAAGGTGAATATAAAACAAGAGAAGAAATCCAAATTTTCATCTATTGTCCTGAAGCTTCGAGGGATTGATCAGGTAATGGTACCCAGCTTTCCTATAGTGATTGTTAAAGAGTACTTGGCTAGTTACAATAGTCAGGGTTCATAAATTGTATTTAACATGACCATTATTTTTAGCAAATATTGTGTTCCCATACCACCAAAAATGGTATTGGATGCTTATATTGTGAGAATGCCTGGATTTAAATGATCAGGAGACATGGAGGCAGAATGTGACTGGTGGAAAGCTCAGGGAAATAACTGAAGAAGCTAAAAGTTTTGCCATGGGAAACAAAGCCCTTGCTGCCCTCTTTGTGCATACTCCAGCTGGAGAGCTGCAGCGCCAAATCAGATCTTGGCTTGCAGAGAACTTTGAGTTTCTCTCTGTTACTGGTGTTGATGCCGTAGGAGGAGCAACTGGGCAGTTGGAACTACTTTCAACAGCAATTATGGATGGATGGATGGCTGGTCTTGGTGCAGCGCAGCCTCCAAGTACAGATGCATTAGGGCAGCTTTTATCCGAGTATTCTAAGCGAGTTTACACATCTCAGTTACAGCACCTGAAGGTACTTCCATGACACCATATTTTTCATAGATTCTTTGAGATGGGTGACATGCCCATATTGAACATGTCTCTACATTGGATATTAGATTCTTCTAGCATTCTTAGTACCCTTTACTTGTTTTTGAAAATGAAACCACTGTCATGCACTTCGTCCTCCTGTAACCTAACTGAAATATTGCAACATTATTTACTAGATTGTTTAGAGTAAAAATTGTACATTGGTGTTATTTTTACATTTCTTTCATTTAAATATATATATTTATCTAAATTTATACAAAGATTATACTGAATCTATGAATTCTATATTTTGTGATTGGCTGAATCAAACTCCTTGTACTGTCTTTGCACATGCTTTTCATACTCATGCAACGAAGCATTAATAGAAATTTTTATTACTAAAATTGTTTTATTTTTAAAGAAAGAAATGGGGCTTCTATGCCAATCTGATGGTTGTTAAACTTCTTCTCTGTTCTTGCTACAGTAGTGAAAAGCACACCTTAGTTGCGCCCGGGCCCTTGCCTGTGCTCTTGACTAATTTATGCACCTCGCCTAGCTCTAAGGCAGGATTACCTTACTTAAAACCTAGTTTTTTTTAGAAACTTTTTCTATCATAATGTTAGATTCCATCATATTTGCATTTCAATTATGCTAGCTACCTAGGAATACTGTAGCTGTGAAGTCACTTTCATTCCTTTTTTTAGCTTACAGTAAGGAATGACTAAGGAGCATTTACTGATAAGAGAGAGAGAAAAATGACTCAGAACCATTTGGTGAGGCAGAGTGGTGGACACAGCATCCACATGGCATAGAGCTTGTAAAGCATTTGGTAAAAAGGGAAAAAGTGTTAGGTGATCACTGTTGCTGCCACACCTAGGCCACACTAACACCCTCTTGCCCTCTCACACCCATATATCCCCCATGAATTGGATCTCAACCCAATTTGAAACTATTCGATGTTAGAAGCTATGATTTTCGAAGGTCCAAAGGTCAAAGGTGAAATTTGTCTCAATTTGGAGTGAATTTCAATCCAACAGTGAGATTAACTCAAAATGGCTTCAAATTGAATTGGGATCCTATTAATAGGAGGTAGATGGGTGTGAGGGGGGAAGGGTGCTACTGTGGCCAGGTGGTCCCTGTGTGGGCAAAATAAAATTGTCCCTCAGGAAGGACCTCTCTTTGGAGATAAAGTTTCTATCTATCTATCTATCTATATATATATCTGTGTGTGTGTGTGTGTGTGTGTGTGTGTGGAAAGGATCAACTATATACCCCATAAGGAGCCCACCCATAGTCATGGGGTTGGGTGGGTTTGAAAGATTTTTGTGTGCATATCACACTTATAAAAAAATTGCCTTGATTGAATGACTCTAGCCATGGGATTGAACTTGATAGAATTGCACTCTGTCTACTGTTGATTTTTTAGTCCTTCAAAACCCTATTAATTTCATATTAGTGCTCTTAGAAAAAGGATGCAAAGTTGCAAGTTCAGCATTGTACTGAATTTTGCAGTATTGGAGTATTCTGGTTGAAGAAATTTTAAATGCTTCAAAAAAGAGTTGGTGAATTTAAATATTTGCACCATTTGGCAGATGTGAGAAAAACAGATTTTAAATACTGTTTTAGAATTTAGATATTTAACTGAGTGAAAAACCATGAGATGTTTAGTAATCTCGATGAGCCTGAACAGTTGGAAGGTGTTCGCTATCTTAACAACAAAGGATGTGGGTTCAAGTCCTGTTACATTTGAAAGATGGCTTTCCACCCAAATGTAGGCATTTTTAAATTGATTTTCCATGACACTCTACCTGAACCAAGTGGTTGTGCGTTGCTCTTTTGTAGGATATTGCAGGTACCTTGGCAATGGAGGCAGCAGAAGACTCAACGCAAGTAAATAAGCTGCGGTCTGCCCTTGAATCTGTTGATCACAAGAGGAGGAAGGTAGCTATTTCTACTTGATTCTAAATGTTTGTATATGGATTCTTGTTAGTTCGATTCTTCTCATGTGGCCAAACCTGAAAAATAATCATCCAAGATGTTGTCTGGTTTTTTTTTTTTGAATTACTTGTGGGAAACCGCGGGATACCCAGCGTAAAACCCCCACAGGTGAGCCACTACCCCTAGGGCACACCAAGGTTAGGCCATGGCGGTTCAAACCCGCAACCTCTCGCTTCCTGAGGCGGGAGTCAACCAGATGTTCTATCTGTTTTTTTTTTTTTTTTAAATTATTGTTAGTTTCAATTTGGCTGCTATTTTGAGGATATTAGGTAAACAATGACTCACATTGGAGCCTTTGTCACCATTAAAGACCTGATGCTTCTTACCCTGTCTCAGAATGAATGCTGGCTATATGCTTACTGTATACAAGTCAAATGCATCTCAAAATCTAAATGTTTGATTTGGAGTCGTCCCTTGTGAAAAGTGTGGAAAGTTCAAAGACGTCTTGATGATTGGTTTGGATGAACAGAATTTATTTTTCCTCATGGTGGTTTCTTGGTTTCAACAAATTTTGTTTTCATCTGTAGAACGCGGCTTCACCCTTGGAAAGTATGGAATTCTCTCCTAGATAGGAACTCACAAGTTGATTACAAAGAATTATGACAAACTTCCTCACAAATTTTTATTCATTTACTATTTTTTTTTATTAAAACCCAACTTATAATGAGCAGGATAAGATCATTTCTAGTCAATATTTCTGATTTGAAAATGCCTGGTAGTGATTTACCCCGATTGTCTCTTTTCTAATCATTGATTGAAGACGGCACTTTTTCCTCCTTTTTAAGTCTCTCCGTAGTTCAATTATGATGCTGCCCACTGTTTTGTTCAACCAAGAAAAGGTCACTGCCCAACATATCAGAATTGAGATAATTGTATAAGCCAGTCTAGAGCTCTGTAAAGTTCATCTGTTTATTTAATATGTATCTTCCAGAAATGTGGTTTCTGCAAATCTTGTATGCTTTTTTCTCATTTTTGAACTACAAGTCTGTGCTCTGCTTGTTGTGGACGTCTCGTTATTTTCCCAATATGATCTTCATTCTTTACATGGTTGCTAGATTTTGCAACAAATGCGAAGCGACATAGCCTTGCTAACAAAAGAAGAAGGTGGTTCACCTATCTACAATCCTTCTACGGCAGCCGAAGATGCACGGTTGGCATCCCTTATATCCCTTGATGGAATCTTGAAGCAAGTCAAGGTCTAGTTCTTATTCTCTTACCTTTTGAGACTGCTTTATTTGATTCCAGGGAATGAATTTCTACTTTGTCATTTTACAGGATATAATGAGACATGCATCTCAAAATGCTTTGATCAAGAGCAAAAAGAAAGCATTGCTTGCCTCTCTGAATGAACTTTCAGAAAGGATGCCTTCACTTCTAAGCATAGATCATCCATGTGCTCAGAAGCAAATTGCAGATGCCCGCAGTATAATTGAGGTACATCCTTATCACCTAGTGGTGGATGTTATTTATTTATTTATTTTTAGTTTCTTTTCACAACGAAATTTGAAAAAACTCAACATGTAAGACATTTACTGAAAGTTGGCTTGTGCACTCTCCAGTCTCCTCCATTAAGAAGCATATTTTGGAAATTAAGCAGCCAATTTAGTTCCCTTGACGACATGCATGTTGACATTTTATCTTAATCTCATTAATTGAGATTTTTTTTTTTAAGACCAAGGTGTCCACATCCACACACTGGGTAACACTGTAGAGAGTGGCTCTTTTTTGTTGAGAGTGACTGAATCCAAGGCCTCCTGCATCTCAGGCGGGTTCTTGACCACCAAGCCAACCTTCACGAGTTCAAGCTAACAGATTTAAAGTTCACAGAAAATGGTGATAACTTATTCATCACCACCTCTTCTTTGTGGAGCATAAAAATATTTTTTATGGTTTCTCCGTAGGTTACATTAAGAGGACATTTGAGCTGTTATTGTTCACATTATTGTTACTGTAGTAGTGATCTTAGAGGGGTTGCCATTTAAGTCAAAAGAATCAGAACCCTTTGAAGTCTATAATCCCAGATAGACGGGAAATTAGCTTCAACAATTTAGTGTACACTGTCTCTGCATTTTTTTAAGTTCCTAATCTATCATATTGATGTTTGAAAATGGAAAATTAGCTATAGAACTTCTACAGCATTCTTTTCTAACAGCAACCCACACGAAAGGATGTTAATTCGACTTCCTGTAATCTATGAATGGCAGTCTATACCAGAACAAGATGACCAACTTCAAGGGGAAGCCCGAACCACCCAACCATCTGCAGATTGGGTTTCTGGAACGGAGACCGAGGTGTCACAGTGGAATGTATTGCAGTTCAACACTGGTTCAACAGCACCATTTCTCATTAAATGTGGAGCGAACTCCAATTCTGAGCTGGTCATTAAAGCAGATGCTCGAGTGCAGGACCCCAAGGGTGGTGAGATCATAAGAGTTGCTCCAAGGCCATCTGTCCTTGCTGACATGAGTTTGGAAGAGATGAAGGAAGTGTTTAACCAACTCCCAGAGGCTCTGAGTTTGCTGGCTCTTGCGAGGACTGCTGATGGAACTCGAGCCCGTTATTTAAGACTCTACAGAACTTTGGCTATGAAAGTTCCTTCTCTGAGGGAAGTAGTTGGTGAGCTTGAGAAGTTGGGAACACTGAAAGACACGCGGTCAACGATGTCATGAATGTGAAGTGAGTAGATTGTCATGTATGTTTTGTACAACAGATGCCTTTTCCAACTTAAAAGGTTTCATTCTGTTAATATTATTTTTATGGAGATAGTTCTTACTGTAAAATGAGATGTGTTCTCTCTTTCTTTGTTTATTTTTTCCCGTTAATTTAATTCAGTTTAAGGATGAATTGTATGTCTGGATGTATTAGAATTTATACGTTATTCCCATGCACCTCTTCAACGAAGTCTGTGTTAGCACGTTTTTTTCTCTGCAGATATTTTCAACTCTTGGATTTCGTTTTAGCTTGTAATCAGCATTAGTATTCTTACACACAAAGCAGAAATTTGTGATAATCCTAACATGTTCCTATGGTAGTGTTAGCATTCACTATAGATGTGCCGTGTGACACTAGCTATTTAACCCCAAGTTTACCTACATTTCTTCTTTTTTTTGACAGTGTCCAGATGTCTCACCCATAGGGGACTTTACCAGACTAAATCCTTCGGAGCATGTGCACCTCCCTACACACACGTACTAGGTCTAAATGATGAGAGTAATCTCATGGGGAGTGGCTCAGAGGGATTTGAGCGTGAATCGAACTCAAGACCTCTCTTCATTAGAGGCGCTTCTTGACCTTCAGGTCAACCCCCTCTGGATTCTCAAATTTGCCTACGAATTGGGTTCCACAGGGTTGTGTGGCATGTGTGCGATCGCATGGATGGGAGGGAAGGACCTTTCTCCATTTGATCATTTTAGATTTGTAATATGTACCGTGAAGAATCAATGGCTTATAGTAGTTAACATTCAGGGGCCACGATGATTGGATGGAGTAGAAGTTTCACTATCCATATGACTCGCTCAACCATGTGGGATCTAGCGAAGTTTGGTAGGTCAATTGGGCTTTTCTTTTCTTTCTCTATAGAAAGAGTCAGGTGCGACTTCATGAAAATTCAGGACAGACGCTTGAATACTTCGGTCTTCAAAGAAATTTATGATGTTCGATTGAACATGAAAACTATGTTTTATTTAAATCATCATCAACGCATGTTGGATCTAAATCTTGTGAAGACAACATTTTGAACGGCTTAGATTCATTGACAAATGGACCTCAAGGAGGGGGAAGGAAAAGGTGGGGGCGGGGGAGCCCGGGGTGGGGGGGGGGCTACGGTAAAATCAGGTTTCTCACACAACGGTGCTTATTATCATTCGTTAGAAGGATTCTAAATTTCTAATGGTTGGATTGCACGGCTAATCATCAAGGTCCAACCGTAACTTGGACTGGTCGAAAGGGCCTCAAGTTTTGTTGAAATGGTCTTCACATTGATCTTCAGTAATGGTGCCCTTCCTCACGGGTAGAGTGGATCGTCAGTTACGTATCAAATCGGCAGATACACAAGATGTTGATTTTGTTAATATTATTTTTAAATTGATTTTGATCCTTTTTCATGTTATTTTTACCTTTTTTTTAATTTGAAAAGATTTAAAAGTAAGTTATTCAATTTTTGAATTATTTTCATCTATTGTAACTATTTTGTGTTATTTTTTAGTTTTAGCTATAAGGTAATTCCAAATTTTGAGTTTGTTGTGAAAGCCATTTTATAAAATAATATTAAATGCTTATGAAATTCAATACAGATATGTTAATGTCATTCATATAGTTTGTAGGGTATTTGTTTGATTTTTCAAGACTTTTTTGAAAATTTGATAAAAGTTGAGATTTTTAAAATACTTTTCATTTTCGAGTTTCTTATTGAAAAAATTAATGGAATGATATACAAATATTTCTACAATTAAATGAAGATTTGTTAATACGATTGGTAGAATTTTTATGGTCTTTGTGTAATTTTTAAAACTCAAGAACTTATGATGACAAAAAAAAATAGAAAAATAATTTCAACCATTGACAAGTGTGACTTTGATTTAATTGCCAAGTTCAACACAGGTAGGTGTGACAAGATCGTACAAGTTATATAAAGTACAATAATTTTAAAGAAAAAGTTGAACTTTAGATAACATGGTCAAAAGGGCCATTTTAGAAATTTTATCAAAAGTTAAAAGGATCTTTGTTTAAATTATGAAAATATTCTTTTAAATAAATCTAGATATAAAATCTTTCTTTTTGGAGAAAATTCACATGCATATTTAATATTCTTTATTATCAAAATTAATCAGTGTATTATTACCTTTATGGATTTTTATCTGATCAGCTAACGTATACACAATGGTGGATCAAAATTTCTTCTCCACCAATAGACATAAAAGCTGTGATCGATGGATGTACAATCATTTTAAAATCTGTCTAATCTTTAGTTTTGGATCACTATAATTTGAATATTAATATGATAAACATATTTATTTTTAGTATTATTAATCATGAGGTTCAATCTTAAAGGTATAGTCTTGTAGTGAATTCAGATTTGAAAGTTGTTTACTGGCTCACACGATTGCATGGGTTTATCCCACATATCAGGAAAATAATTTTTATTTAAATATATAACTAATTAAAAAATATTTTTATTGATTAATTAAATAATATTTAAAATTGTTTTTTTCTTAATTTTCCTTTTTAATTGACTTTATCATATCAAGACCTTTATCTGTGGTGGAGTATATTATGTAAATTATGTATTTAAAAAAAAAGAAGTGAAAATGATGTGAGTGAAATTATCCCTGGAGACATCATATCACCATCCAATCTTGGTCGGGTGATGATAGTGGGGGCCCACTAACTTTGGCCTTTTAGAATGTCACCAAGTGAAGTGGGGCCCTGCTTTTCTGTCGCCATCTGATCCTAATTCATTGTGATTGGATTGCTGGGGCCGAAAATCCAAATAGTAATTTAGTGCTTTTAGATTAAAAAAATAAATGAAAATTATCATACCCTTTTAATTGATTAGCATGATCAACGGAGGCTGACCATAGAATGGCTGCCAGAGCACTATGTCAGTCTTCCACCTCCTACGGTGGAGACACCGGGTCCCACTTGTCCATTGCATGCGGGCCAATTAAAAGAAAATGGGTCCCACTGTTTGAACCATTTAATGTCAAGTGAGTGAAACTGTCATCTACACTGTGTATGCAACTATGCATAGTCAGACTAAGGTAATTGTTTTCTTTTTCTTTTCCTAATTTTTTTTATTTTTAATTTTTTTTTAATAAAAGTAAGATTTTTAACGGAATAGAAATTTAAGAAAGGCGGGGTGTTTAGATGAGGGGTAAAATTTTAGAACGGTTATTCGAGATTATCTTTGACCAAAATTATTCTAAATATTTTTTAAAATAGGAGAAGGGAGATGAAAAATTAATTTTTTATCCTTATCTCTTTTTATCGAATAAGGGTAATGAGCCGTAGTTACCCATTAATCTATTCTTAAATATACCTTTATCCTTCAATGCTTGGTAGAAGAAGAATTTATAATAAAAAAAATACTAAGCAAATGGGCGAGAATAACCAAAGCCAACCAGGCAACCATGGTGAATGATGATTATGGTTATGAGATAGTCATCAACTTTCGCATGCATTGTAGGATAAATAAACAACCAAATCATGCAACAAACTTATCATCTGCATTTGGATCAGGACCCTTAATCTCAGCCATTTAATGTGTTGAATACCCATGTGAAACATGGATTAAAGTCTATAAAGGAAGTGTTGAGTATGTTCAGAAACTAAATAATTTCAACAGACAAGACCTTCATTTGCTGTTTTACATTTGAAAACTTTCATTTTCAAAAAAATTCTGGCACCTACAAAACGCAACCATGTATACGAGGAATCAAGGGTTAGAAAAATGGCCTCGATATTTTTCTCTCTCTTCAATGATAGTAATAATTTTTTCAATTTTTTGGACTGACATATCTCGTAAATATTGTCGATATCTCCTATATACAAGTATATAATATATTATCTAGCATGTTTAGACATAAAGCTCATCAAGGAGTCGTGTGACGGGTCTATTGAGAAAGTTTTTTTGTTTAACATGTGATTTGTAAAAAATATATTGATTGGATTAATTAAATTATATTTTTTTAAAAATTGACAAACTGATCACTGTTCAACTTGGTCCGCTATATACATGGGTAAAGAGGTTGATGCAGCACTCACCAACGCGTGAGTGGTCATTCATTTTATGTCTTTCTCTCTTTGAAAGTATCATGGACAAGTAGTTTTTTCTTTTTTACTTTCGTCCATACTCTACTGTATTATTGTATTCTACCCACCTAACAGGGTAAAACAATGACTCTGTTCTACCCACCAAACACTCCAAACGGGTAAAAAAGCAAAAGGGGAAGGCAAAAGCAAATGCAAATGCAAATGCGTTAATATCCAACTAGTAAATAGCAGGAAGAATTTCGGGTACCTGATAACTTTGAAAGAAGCTGTAAATTTGGGTGTCGTTGAAAACAAGTGAGTACAGAGGAATTGACGAACACACGTCTTTTTTGCAATTTATATATAGAAAATCGTAGAAAACTCAGTATAAAATTACTACAAGTGATACCAACTGTCTTTAAAACACACTAAATGAGGCTATGAGTTTCGAACCTGATATCTTCCATTTCTTT
Source organism: Chimonanthus praecox (assembly GCA_022113865.1). Lineage (NCBI taxonomy): Eukaryota > Viridiplantae > Streptophyta > Magnoliopsida > Laurales > Calycanthaceae > Chimonanthus > Chimonanthus praecox. The sequence continues at coordinate 9,788,626 of CM039090.1, read as the reverse complement.
TTTTACCGCTTTTAAAAGTTGAGACAAAAGTGTTTTAGTTGTTCGCCAGCTATTCAATAAAAGTATATTTATGTTCTTTGATTTTAAGTATTTAAAAATTAATAGTTTATATTTATCAAAATTTAAAGGTTAAAATTATATGACTTCGATCAATTCATTGATAGTGAAATTTTTTTATAATTCATATAATTGAGTATCAAATGAATTTAAATTTAAATGATTCACACTTAATTAATATAATTTAGTTGTCTTATATGAATTTTACAATTATCATAAAATAGTTATCTTATTCATATTAGAGTAGTATAAAGTGGATTAAAAATATATTAAAGTTTTAATATATATATATACGTAATTTGTTAAAAAATATAAACATTTTAAATGAACAAAATAATATATTTGATTAGTATCGTGATGTGACGTGCTAATAGGAAAAGAATTCGAGTAAGAGGCTGGTTTTTCTGTCTTCACAGTCAGGGGATGTTGAAGTCGTGACTCAGCAGAAGGTCGGGTTGTGGGTCCCACCGGTGTGGGTCTCTGACTACGGGGCAAAGTGACCTAAGAGACCCGTCTGTCACGGAAAGCAGTTCCCCTCCTTTCTACTCCTGTGTCAACATTTTCCTTGAAACGACAAGATGTACGGCTGCCTATGGAGATCTGGATTTGGTTGTTGGATGTGGGACCCACAGACCCTGAACATAGATAACATGATTTGGATCTTGGTGGGCACACTATTATTTCCTAATTTTAGAGGGACATTCATTTACCTTCTCCATTTCATGTAAGATTATGAAAAAAATAATTTAAAATTGAGATTTGACTTGCAAACCGATACATGGAGATTAAGTTTGATTTGACTTGATTGAGCTTCATTCGATTTACTTTAACTCATCTTTGAATTATGACTTAAGTATTAGGCATTTGTTGTAACAACTCATGTTTTAAGTGTTTAAGATTAGAATTAAAATTTCAATGTGTTAGGATATTAACACAGCTCATCCCAACTTGGGAATATGCCAAAAGTCTCAATTACCAATTAAAAGTAATTCTTAACCTTTCCCCCAAACTTGAGATCCAAGCCCTCCTCTATTCTAATAGTACTAAAGACTTTTCCTCTTCTTACCCTCAAGATTTCCCTAAGTACAATAGTGTTCCTCCTAATTCAACCAAGGTAAACTTTCTTCATCCCCAAACAAGCTTTTTATCCAAACATTTCCAGGAAAATTATCTCGAAGGAAGAGAGGTCCAAGTGAAAATGATGGTGCTCCGATGAGGAAACCCAAGAGGAAGAAGCTTGATGGAGGAAAAGGTGCGATCTATGCTCATGCAAGAGGAGGATAGGGAGAGGGCTTCTCAAGCATGAGTTTTGTTTTGGGTAGAAGAAATGAGAGAAAGATGCTCTCTAAAAAAAAAATGAGTTTAAATACTAATTCTACTTTACGATATCGATCAAACCAACAAAGGTTCGGCTTCTACCATCAAGTTTTTACTTTCTATCAATTGGACATAGAGCATTTTCATAAATACTATCAAATCTTATGGCTCTCTGAAGGTGCGACCGACTCAAACTATCAATCCCACCAACACTAATCAAACTGACAACTCCAATCGATTTGACCGACGCCAGCCAAGAACAAAATCCTCTAGTTTTTCTACTGCCATAACCCAAATCCAAATCTTGGGGTTCAGATCAGGGTAAACTTAGGCTCTATAGGCAGCCCAAACTCCATCACACACGTGTAAATTCACTAAATTTCTCAAAACATAATCCGAATTATAAATGATTAAAGGTTGAGCCACTACATTTGTTTATACTGTTTTTTCAAATAAACAAATATTCTCAAAACATTCGTCTACATTTGTTTTGGATTGTTTTTTCAATTGTTGAGATCATCTAGATCTATCAATCTCCTGCACTAGAATATCAATCTCTCTCCTTCCACTTCTCCATTGTGGTATATTGATCTGCCATCAAATCAACCATCGCATCTCTGCCATTGACCCATTTGCGCTTCACCACATGGTATCATCCACCCGTTCGATTTGCCTATCCAATAAATTCAGACTCTAGTATGGACTGACTTTATTTTGAGAGAGAAGTTAGGATTAATATCATATATTTCAGAGAAAGATTAGGATTAGGACATAAAGATAAAAGATAAAAGATAAATTTCTTAAAATTGTGAGATCATATCTCTATGTTGTATCTTCTATAAAAGGATTATTTATTAATCATGAATTGAAGGTTTATTAAACTCTATTTTTAATATCAAAGCTCTATAGAAACTCATAGGTCATTTACTTCATTATAACATTTGAAGGAGAGATTGTATTTTGTGCAAGTTCTCTTGTATCTAAAGTCTAATCCTCCTAAATAGGGTGGCCATTTAGATATTCTGTTTTTCTTTTAAGAGATACGTCATTTCGAAATTTTGTGTGAAAATTATCATTTTGTCCCTCAAATTTTTTTTTTTTTTTTAAAAAAAAGACAATTTCTCTACATAAAACTGATTGGCAAAATGGTAATTTCATATAAAATTTTGAAACAGTGTCTCTTAAAAAAAAATCGAATATTTAAATAACTACCCTCCTAAAAAATTGATAGTTTCAGCCATTTAACACTATCTTAATCACCTTTTCTCAAATTTCAAGTGAACACAAGTGTGGTACTTGATGCTAGGGGTCGTCTATGAGTAACGTACAAATTTTCACTTTGAAGCTTTCACTTTTCATTGTTATCACATCCATCCACGGCGTTGTGATCAAGAGACTTGAATAGGGCTGTATATCTTAAAAAATAGTAATGCCTCAATGGGAGTATTATATTATTTATATAGCAAATTTCTAAGAAGTATCACCCTATCAAAGATTGTAATTCTTCATACAATTGTGAGTGATATACATACATAGTATTTTTATTTATTAAACATATAAAGCAATGCAATCAAAATTGTGAATTGAGTCATAAAAATTAATAACATACAGAAATAAAATCATTAAATTTAAAATTACAAAGCTAAAACAGTTAGACTAGCCACAAATTTTACTCTATCTTGTATTTATTATGTGATTGGTGCGAGGCACTACCGGGCTACAACACTAGTAGGCTATTATCGTTGGTGGTCATTAATCCCAAATCGAAAAATAGACTCGTCCAACCTGATGTTCATAAGTAAGATGCTTATACTTTATTATTTGGAGCCCTTTTTCTGAAGGGAAGCTTAGGAAAATGAAACCATGCATTAGTATGGGCTGATAGAGCGGACGATATTCATACAAGTGATAGGCGGGCTGTTACAAAATAGTATCAGAGCCGAAGACAACTTTAGTTCCCAGGCGGAGGATTGTGATGAACGTCATGTGTGGGCGAGTGTATGTGGGCAGGTGCGAGTCACTGACATACTACAACATTATCAGGCTACTATAGTAGATGATCATTAGTTCCACATAAAAAACGAACTCGTCCAACATGAGGTTCATAATTAAAATGCTTACACTTCATTGTATATAGGCCTTTTCTCAAAGGAAATTTGGGAAAATAAAAACCGTACGTTAATATAGACCGACAAAACGAGCAATATCCATACAAAATGGATAGCTCACTTTTAATGATCTATATCACTCCTGGCAAAACGTACAATATCTATACAAATGAAATGCATGTCATTACATATTATTTGTTACATATCTCATTCAAAATAGATAGCTCACTTTTAATCAAACATATCCCTCGATAAAAGTCTCTTTAGAATTTTTTTGTTTTTTATAATCAAACGAAGGAATGTAGATCCACTGTAAGGCTAAAAATCAACTAGGATATTCAGAATTTGAGAGAAGCTAATATTCAATACAAAGGAATAAGGATAGGATGCAACATACAAATTATACATAAGTAATAATGGTGTTTACCACCAAAGTAGCAAAAAAGGAATTGCTTATCACCAAGCGTGAAGGATCCAATGGTCTTGCCGTCCTCAACTGTCGAATCACCAAACCTCTAAGTGGAGGATTTCCTTTCGAGTATCAAGATTTGAAAACTCTAATCTTCTTACTGCGACTGCAACACAACTTCATCCTTAACCAAAGAGCATATAATCGACAATGACAATCATTGAACTGAAATCACAAAATTAACACACTTTGATCGTAAATTAGAAAATTGAAAATTACTATTAAGGGCTACTATTTGATAACATGATTTATTTACTCCTTGATTGATTTTAGTTTGGTGGAACCAATGAATCCCATCACCTTTTGCCCAAGTATTCTATTTTTTTTTTTCTAAAAAAAGGAAAATGTCTAAATCATTATTATTAAGGGAAAGAATTTAATTAACTTTAAAATACTAAAGTCTTTTTGAAAATTGCTAATATTTCTATCTTTAATTTGTTTTAACCTTTATTTCAAACATTGAATTTGTGAGTCTAAATGCTAATAGGTAATTAAATTAATTCTTTAAACAATATATTATACATACATCACTTGAGATTTGATATCAAGATATTTGGAAGTTCTGAGTTTGATTCTCACTGTACTCTAAAAGAGCACTTCACCTAGATTTATTCGATATATATGATAGGAAGACATACACATGCCTAATGATTAGACGAGTGCTCTAAAATATCTGACCACCTCAGTCATAAAAAAAAAAAAGATGTTTAGTAGAAAATTTTATTTAAAAATATGAGGTAAACTATGTCTAAGTGCTTAAAACTCATGAATGACAAAAAGAATATCTTTAGATTTATTTGATATTAGAAGAATGTACTGATTTTTAAGAGAAAAATGAGCCACCTTGATATCCTTTTCTTTAAAAGTTTAAAATAGTAGAAAGGTACTTCATCCATGAGAAAGGTAGAAATCAAGATTTGTTAGGGTATATTTAGATATTAAATATATTTAGAATTTACTAAATATTGTATTTCTCTATTATCTATATAGGGATTTTCTACTAGAAAATCTAATGTTCATCCTCTTCCTCTCCAATCATAAATGTCCATCATGAACCCAGTTAAGATTTCCAAACAATTATAGACCAATTAGATCCGTAATAAATTCTTTTGTTACATGGATTGATGGGCATTCATATTCTATATTGGAGCTGAGACTAGTCACATGGACAGGGCCGGCCCTAACTATAGGCGGCGTAGGCCACGGCCAAGGGCCCCCTAAAATAGGTCTAAAAATAACCTGCAGTAGGGCTCCATTTTAACAGTTTTACCTATGGCGTCTGAGATTTTAAGGTATCTCAGGATCGCACATGGATACATAAAATCACCTGCACATGGATATATAAAATCACCTCTAAATCTTATGTATTAGGTAACTCTAAGGAGTGTCGAACTTCAAATCTTCAATATTGAACAAGTGAAAAAAATAATTAGCAAAATTTATAAATTATAAATTTTTCTTTAATTAAAAAAAAAACATATTGCAAACATAAATTCCACCAAATTTTGACCATCGTTGAGGCCAAGTCAGCTTGGTCAAGATTAACCCTACCAAATCATTGTCAACTTTTGGGTCAACCAAGTGAAGCCAAAACTAAGGCCAAATTTGAACCTCTTTATTCCAACCAACCTGTCCTTGCACAAGTGATCAAGACAAGTCCATCAATGTAGTCAGAAAACTATGATATAAATAGTTAATGGGCAAAACTAGCAAATGCCCCGGCATTTTGTGCATCTAGTCGCAAGGGCTCTATGTTAGGCCCACTTAATGTTAAATTTGAATTGTTAAATTTGTCATTTTCTTTTGTAAACTTATATCTAACTTCTTGTGTCTATTTGATGTTCTCACTGTTTGATTCATTACACTAGGTAAAAATAATTTATTTTTATCTTTAAAAATCAAATATTACAATGATTCAAAGAGTTCTATTTTAGAAAGTTTGATAGCCTATTTGACAATCTATTCACTCTATCTTTTTCTTTTTTTTCCTTATAAGATGAAACTTGTTCTCGAAATACGTGAGTCTCTTTGCACCATAATATCTCGACTCTCTCATAATTGAAAATCCAATGCATCATAGAGTTGAATGAAATATGGCGCTTCTGATTAAAAATTATCATATCAAACACACTAATAAGATTTTTATGATTTTTTATAACATAATATCTCCACTCTATATTAGAAGTGAAATTAATCCTAAAGATACACGACACTACTTGCATATCTTCTATATTAATTTAAGAAAAATTGAATTTAAGATCTCTAGTTTAATACTAAAAACTTAAATCAATTCAACTACCTAGACATCGAATTATTATTAGAGATTAGACCATATAAAATGTCACGCCCCGGTCCAAAAACGGCATGTGACGCGGATCAAAATTTTCTTTTCCAAATAAATTTCATATAAAGTAACAAATATCACACATGGGAATTCACACGTATGAACATATTTATATATATAATTGTATTAGTCTAAAAGGGGTAAGTCTCCTACCGAAATTTTGGCAGAGTCTCTCCTAAAACATGAACAGTTGGGTCTATGATGACCTCTACAAAAAAATAATCACCTGCTCAATGTTTACATATCCTAACATAATGGATTCCATTCACCAAATATTAAATGCCCCAAACTTCAAATCTTAACTGGAGTTCCCATAATAACATCCATACCTTCATAGTCATTAAAGTTTATAGAATAATTACATCAATATTACATATGACCATGTAGAGCAAAATATCAAAATCTAGAAATTGCAGTGTGCATGAAAAGCAACTAGCAGCATAGACTAAGGTCGTCCCCTTGGTCCCTCGGACCCCGCCTGAGCTTTAATACCTGCAGTGCAAGGAGGTGAGCATCCACAAGCTCAATGAGGAAATCCATGCATGCTACACACACCCATATGATGGTGTATAAAATGGAATATAGATACAGCTATGCAAGACACAATGCTAACTAGTCATCCATTGGGAACCAAGTCCTCAACGAAATACTTGTGTATAATAGGAGAATCAATATCATAAATGGACCACGACCCCTACCAAGACTTAGGGTCCATGACTTACTAAGAGGGAGACTCACGACTGGCGTGACTATGTCTACCTCGCCCTGCATCCCTTCACCTCATTGGTGATTCAGTCGAGCTTAAAGGCGGTTGGAACGCGTCTAACGAAGCTAGTACCACTCCTATAGAGATAAAGAGTATCTAGCTCTGCGCAACCACACAAAACAAGTGTGCGGAAGATTAATGAGAGTACCCCACAGTATCAAACCCGTAGGAGATTCACCTTACAATATCAACCACACAGGATTAAGTCTCCGTGGAAAGATACCACTGTTCTGATAAAGTCCACTTCATAGTCTTCATTTGTGCTCTTTACCAACTTATCCTAGAGAGTTGGATTATCACAATATTAGGGATTCCAAAAGAGAAATGGTAAAATCTCATCACCCTTAGACCGAATCCCACATCTTTTATTGGTAGTGGACACAAATCCACTTTACCCCATTCTTCACACTCCCTCTTAGGATTAACTCAACTAATTGAGTAGAGCATAGGAGAGACATATTTTACATTGTGACATAAATAAGTTATACATACATTAAGGACTTACATCATTAAGATAGCATGCATAGCCTATTCCATGCAATTTTATACCTTACTCAATTCTCATATTCATGTTTGGCCATGGGAAAAAGGACAACAATATAGGACTGTTTAATTGGATTTATGAGATTGTCTCTCCTTGCACATAATCCAATTATAATCAATCCCTAACAAAAAAATACCATATTTAGTCCTCAATCTTCTCACCATATCAAATCATAATCCAATTCTTCTCACCTCAACCCAAAGGATTTCACAACAACCATGTTCCCCAAATTCATTCATACACTACATAAAACACAATGGAGATTTCATTCAATACATGTAATGCAATATAGAATTCATATATGTTTAGACATCCCATTTATCATTCATAATATACTAATTAAATTTTGTCATGCATATGCTCATGAGAACATCTCAAATAATTTTAATAACTCAAATTTATTCTCCAATCATTTAGATAAATAGTGTAGCATTCCTCACCTTAACCTTTTATAAAGAGCCAGGTTGATTTTAGACTTGATTGCTCCCGGGTTTTGGATTAGAAGGCTCTAATCAACACAAGAACACAGATAGAGTCCAAATAGTTCATGTATTTAGCCCTAATTTGAGTTTAAAAGTAAACTCCCAAATTTCTCAAACTCTATCATCTTCCTTTGGTCTCCAAACCCATTTCCAACAAGATTTATGCCCATGTAAATCCCCAAATTGGAAAACCCCCAATATTTTCTATGGAGTTTTCTCCAAATATGGCCCTATAGCCATCACCAACCCCAATCTCACTTGATTTCATAAAAAACCTCATCAACATAGAGGAAAGGGAGTAGAAAGTAAAGAAAACCTTACCTTTGAGACAAGAAAATCGGCTCCAAAGGAAGCTTGGGATGAGAGCTCTTCAAATCTCACCTATGCACGGGCATAAAAATCGAGTGGGAAAGGTAGGAAGAAGACATTAGGATCGGCTGGTAGGGTTTTCTTGGAACCGTTGGAGAAAGGAGGGATGAAGGAGAGAAAAGGCAACACTTAGGTTGGGGTTTCTAATACCCCAACTTAAGTTGTGGTGTCGGTCAACTCGACAAACAGGGTCGATCGACCCGACACTGTGCACAACTCAAAAATTTATTTATTTATTCTAATTTATTATTTTTATTTATTTATTTATTTATTATTTTTTTAACTCATTCTCAGCTGGGGTGCTTTCTTAAGGCCACGCATACCCTGACGGGAGCCACATGTGACCCTCACACTACACACGTGTAATCCTTATTATTACATCATAAATTTATTAATCTGAGAGGCCGGACCATTACATATAATTTCGTCAAAAGAAATGATGAGTATTTTCAAGAGCTAAAACACCTCTTCCCAGCTTATGTGTTTTATAAGCCACGATTTTGGAGGACTTAACTCCACCTCTAAATTTATGACTCAATAGTCACGGACTTGGCCAAGTTATAATAGTACTTCACTGCGAGTAACCACCATCCATCATCCACCATCCATTTTGAGGGCCATCCAAGTATATACTTTTTAAAGCTCATCAGCAATCCAAGGCTCAAAGATGAGATGTTGGGTTTTCATCACATTTGGATACATTTGTGCACAATATTTTTATAGAAATAAATTATAATATCTATGTTAAAATTATTTTTATTATTCTATGCAAAACTTTGTCATATAAAATGGTTTCCCCTACTTGGTCTTTTTCCACGAGAGGTGTATTAAAATGGAAAATAAAGTCTTAGAGGGAGAGGTCCAATCCATGGATTAACTATGGCTCAATTGAATCTGTGACACAAGATTCAATCCAAACTTGACCAATGATCTATTTCATGATCTAATTAACTCAGTCTATTATCCAATTCATGACTCAACCAATTCAACTCTTATCTCACAGTCAACTTAATCAAACTTATGAACCAATCTACAACTCAAAATCTAGTTGATGGTCCAATTTAACCAAAAATAGTATTTATATTCTATTATTTGACTCGTAAAACTCAACCCATATCTTGTCATTGATCGATCAATGAACCTACCAAATCAACTTAGTTTATGAATTTCTATATAAAATTGAGGTAAGTTAAGCTAAGATCTAAACAAACTACACTTGTTATTATATAACATTATCATTTTAAATAAAATATAAGTTGAATCAAATATTTAATCATATAGTTGGTTATTGTTGTTATTATTATGATTATTATTTAATCATCTAGAATTAGTTATAATCGAGTTAAAAAATATATCTCTCCTAGAACTAGCAAAATTTGACTCGATCCGATTATTTGAACAAAATCTTAGTATTTTAAATGGAGTATCAACTAGTTATTTTCCGCCTCAGAAAGCGAGAGGTTGTGGGTTCGAGCCCCCATGGTCTAATATTTGTGTACTCTAGGGGTAGTAGGCTCATCCGTGAGGGTTTTACGCTGGGTATCCTACGGTTTTTCACATGTAAATTCAAAAAAAAAAAATTTGTGACACGAATTTGAAATGACTTGAAACAACTAACCCATTTAATAAAGAAATAAGTAATGGATTGAAAGTTCTTGATCCGAATTCGAAACTCACCCGAATTGACCTACACGTTGGTAAGTCTATCTTAATCTAGACTTGGAATTTTTTTTACCCGAATTAAACTTAAGCAATTTAAATAGATATGAATTAAAAAAATTGTGACCTGAATTTGAAATAAGCTTGAAGTAACATACTCATTTAATAAATAAATAAATAGATTAAAAAATATTGATCCAAATTCGAATAAAACTCAACCCAAAATTGACCCATTGTCTGATCTCTCTTACCTAACAGTAGAAAGAATTTATTTATAAATTATTGAAAATTTTAATTTAAAAAAAAAATTATAGACAACCGTACCGTTACATGTTACAGCTGTAGAAAGGTGGAATCGAAAGAAAAGAGCAGTAAACAAGACCGAGAAAGAGATCAAAAAGCAGTAAAAACATGGGAAAGGTAAACGAGCAGAAGAATGGGCAAGAAAAACATGTCATCAATGGAGTCTGCAGTAGATTGTCGGTTTACGATACCCATCTTCTCCTCCCATTTTCCCCTCCCTATTCTACAAAAGCTGTCGCAGCCGCCTTAATACCCCAGGAAATGATTGCTCTACGTTCCTTTTCTCCCCCTCGGGAATATTCTTCCTCCTTTTCACCCCTCTCCTCCTCGGTAAAATCCCATTCCAACCCTCAGTAAAAACTCACCCTTTTCTCCCTTCTGAGTTCTCACCGCCACATCTCCTTTTCAAATTCTCCACTCCAACCCAGCATCCTTCACACCCAAAAGTTTCCTTGCTCCTTTTTGAATTCTATTTAATGCTTTGGAATTAATGTTGGTTCTAGGCAGTTTAGTGGATGATATCTGGTCTTGATTTGTTTCCCAAATACAGAATACTCTGTCTCTTCTCTTCTGCAGCTTCTCCCTCTCAATCTCCCATTAGAAGAATTGGGATCTTATTCTTGTGCAGAGAATCTCTTGGCTATATTAAACACTCTGTACAAGGAAAGATATCAACAGATATCTCGGCTTGAAGATTGCAGGAGTTGTTCATTGTTGTTTGTAAACGGATCTGCTGTTTTGGCCTCTTTGTAAGTCTTCTATCCTATATATTATTTCTTACTCTCTCTCTCTGCTTTTGCATTTTCCTTGCATCTTTTTGACTTGTCCCAACTGGGTCTGTGTTTTTTAAATCTTGTCTTTTATTATATAGAGATAAAGAGTAGAAAGGAATCAAGGATGCTTCCCTTTCAGAGCTACTACGGGTTTGGAAGAGAGCAAGGGTTATTTCAAGGTCTTGGGTTGATGGGGATGGACGGTGGAGCTACGACTTTGAGTCCAAGTTCGACGGAAGAAATGAAAGCAATAGCAGCAAGTAAGAGCCACAGTGAGGCGGAAAGGAGGAGGAGACAGAGAATCAACGGCCACCTCGCTACACTTCGCACTCTTCTTCCAAATACTACCAAAGTAAGTCTATCTACCGATTACTTTTATCTTTACTGCTTTTTCCCTCCTTTATAAGCCCACTTTTATCTCTACAGCATCCTATAATTTTTTTTTTTTTAATGAAACAACTCAAGTAAGAAGAATAATTGAATAGGACTGTCTCCCTGATATTTTTCTTTGTACTTTCATCTTATATTAAACATTCTCCACCTGTTTGTGATAATGCAATTTTGCTTTTGATTTCTTATAAAGAAGTAACGTAACTATTAGTGGTATTGTTTTCTGATGTTATCAATTGGGTGACTACTGTTCTTTCTTTTTTTACCATTCCATCAATCAATCGCTGTGTCCAATGGATAAAGCTGTGGCCTTCCTTGGGTGTATAACCAAAATAAGAAGCTATGGAAAATATTTTCTGATTTTTTACATCTGTTGATTTTAAATGAGAAATACATCTAAACATGACATGCTTTGTTTTGTATATTTATGCAAAGGTCATCTCTATTTGAAATGATCAACAAAATCAAATACTAAAGGTGTTTTTTTTTAATTTAAATTATATTTATAAATATAGTATTTCAATGAAAAAATAATGGCATCTCAACTAACGACTACATTTATATTCAATTTAATATATGATCTTTGACATTTATTATCTATAATGACAGTGAATAAATTAAACTATATTCTTATAGTAAATTGAAATATGTTGAGAGAGAGAGAGCATGGGCAGAGCTGTCCCCCTATGGGAAGAGGAAACAATGATACGGTCTTATTATAGAGAAGTTTCGTTAAGTTTATAACAAGGAACAAAATGGTCAGAGGGTCAGATAACTGAATTGGATTTGGATGTTATTTGCAGACGGACAAGGCGTCGTTGCTGGCGGAGGTGGTCCAGCACGTCAGGGAACTCAAGAGGCACGCTGCTGACGTGGCGCCCATCGACATCACCAGCAGCAGCGGCAGCGGCAGCATCTGGCCGTTCCCCGGTGAAACGGACGAAGTGACGTTGGATTTTGACACCGAATCGTCGCTCATCAAGGTTTCCGTCTGCTGTGACGACAGGCCTCACCTCCTCTCCGACCTCAACACCGCCATCCGCTCCCTCAGGCTGCGGCCAGTCAAGGCGGAGATTGCGACCCTGGGAGGTCGTACCAAGAGCGTGTTTCTGATCCAAGGGGTGGAAGGAGAAGACGACTTGTCGTCCATCCGTCGCGCTCTGAGGTCAGTTCTCGAGAAGCCGACAACAGCAGCGACGGCAGAAGCGACCTCTGCCTCGGGCTCCGTAATGCCGGGGAATAAGAGGTCGCGTCTCTCTCGGAATCTCGCCTTCTAAAGCATTTAGGGGGACTGAAAGGAAAAAAACAAAAACGAAAGGGGGTTGATTGCAACTTTGCATGCGCATGCCATTTTTTTGGCTGCGTGATGGAGATGTTGGAATTTGTTGGATCGAGTTGATTTGAGTTGAGTTAGAGATTTTTCACTTGATGTTAGGATAATGTTATATTATATTTTTAATTTTATTAAAATACTCAAGTATGATTAATTCAACTTCAAAAATTTTGACTTAATGATTTCATTAGACATTATTGACAGCTTCATTAATCTATAAAAGGCCCCATTCATTATGCATGGTGGATTTCAGTTGAAAGAAATTTTCAGTCACTACTTAAATCATAAAATTAAGTAATAGTTTTAAAAATTAGCTGATATTTATAAAAATATAGATTTTGCCTTTGACCTGAATCATTTCAGTCAAAGGAAATTATTATTGTGTGTTGAACTATCGAAAGCATAAAGTATAATGATCATACTCACTTTTCGTTTGTATGTGGCTCACTTATATTTTAGTAACACTTTTGAAAATTTTAAATTTTAATAAATATACAATTTAAAATTTAATAATTTAAGTTTGAAGAAACCACAACAACTTTTTGTCTTTTATAAAATAATTTTGGCTTATAATTTGTTAGAAACTAAGGAAGGTTTTGTGTGTTTTCATTTTAAAAGGACACCTCTTCTACTATCATATTAAAAGGTGAGTAACATGTAATCATGTATATAATGAAAAATAATATTTTTAAATAAAAATATATCATTTTTTTGCAATTATAATATGTTGTTTGATCATTCCTTTTAAAACCTAAATATTATAAAGAAGTTAACTAAACCTCCTTAATCAAATTTGATTGCTCATAAATTTCATTTCCATTCAATTATTCTATAGACATAATTTTGAATCTTGACAATTGATTGATATATCAGTAACTTAAAATTCAGTGGACAATACATATCGTATCGGTGATTTAGCGATAAGTTCCTCTTTCCTCTATTTTTGGAAAAAAAATAATAAAATATGATAAAATGAAAAACTTAGGATAAACATATTTTAAAAAAATAATACATTTATATGAAGTTTTAGACCCTTCAAGTCGAAATTCCAATACAAATCAAGCAACCCATAATAGGTGATCAACCTTTTAAAGAAAACTACTGCCTCATCTTCCATAGAATGTTCCTTGAAATTTTGCTTAATCCTAGGAATTATGTTAAGGAGACTTGCATAGTTAGCTTGTTCTAAAAATTTGAAATAACAACAAAAGATATATATTACTATGTGGTGCAAGGTGTCTAATATGGGTCAGGTCAAATCGTAGCCTAGTTGGTATAATTATTCCTCTCCATTCAATTTAAGATAAGAAAATTGAAAATTATAGAGAGAGACACTTTTAAAAATTAAAATGGGTCAAATTTTTTTGTTGAAATATATAAAAAATAACAAAAGTATTGGTTGCACAAAATTTGAACGATCATTTTAATTTTGTAATTTTAGACTTTGAAAATTTCATTGATGTAAGCCATTAATGTTTTATGGCCCATCTCATAAGTTATGATAGTCGATTGAGGAGTTTCTCTTCAATTATATTATCTATAAAGTCTTTTATCTATCTCATCCAACCATGTAATCCTCAGCTTATGTTAAATGTTCCTTCTTCTGTTGAAATGGATACCTCAATGTCTCTAAAGCTGCTCTCAAAAAATATACAATTTCAACATTTTCATTTCTTTCATTTATTTGATGACCGGCACACTTAAACATGGAGCTCATAAAATAAGGTGATGAGTGTATTGATTTTTCTTTTTTTTTTGTCTAATACGCTATCACCCAAATGATCAATTGCTCAAAAGGACTAGTTTATTCCCAATACACCATGCCATTGCAACTCGCAAGGGGTAACTCAATTAGTAATCACTTTGGCTTAAGAACCAAAAGTCTCATGTTCGAGTCACATATTTACATAGTCACCCTATGCCCGTGGCTTGCGGGGCCTACATGCATATGTAGTTTTATCCAATAGCTTCCTACTCGGGGAGATTGAGAGTTTTGGCTTCCTTCGTCATAAAAAAAATCATATTATTGTATGATGTGTCTAGTCCCTAAAGTTTTCCTTTTTTAAAAGTTAATTTATTATAGCTTTCTTCTTTTATATCGTTCCACACGGAAGTGGAAGTCAGAATGTATCCTAAATGAGCCATTGCCACCTAGATTGGTAAGTGATCAACTATACTTAACAGGCTACCTATCCATGGAATTGTTTATAGTACTTATTTGGGTCTTCTAAGCTAGATTTCCATTATCATATCTATGTGGATAAGATGTATGAGAAGGTGAACTACCAGGATAATACTACCAACCTCTGTACTTCCTCAAATCCATACAAATGCATAATCAACAACCACCAAAGACTAATTGAGCTGACCCACTTACCATCTTCCCACTATAAAACCCAACCTTGTGGCAATGTGTTTGCTCACAGTTGTTTGTATCTTAAGCACTTGGCCATTCATATTCATCCCCTAAACATGGCTTCTGATTCAAGTTTTGCTGTATGTTTGCTCATTTCTCTGTTATTTTTGAACTACAATGGGGGTTTAGCAGCAAGGTATCTTCTTGACACCCCTGAGCCAACCCTGCCCACAATTCCAGAGCTCCCTAAGCCCAAATTACCACCTTTTCCGGAGGTCCACTTGCCTCCTTTGCCTCAATTCCCGACATTACCCAAGCCCGAATTGCCGCATTTCCCTGAGCTGCCCAAGCCTGATTTGCCCCATCTGCCAGATATTCCAAAGCCCAAATTGCCTGAGCTACCCAAGCTCGAAGCATCTCATGGGCCTGATGCTCCCAAGCTGACCGATGTGCCTGAGCCCAAACTGCCACCGGTGTCCGAAGTGCCTCATGTACCCGATGTGCCGAAGCCGACATTGCCCGAAGTGCCCAAGCCCGAAGTACCTCAGGTCCCTGAACTGCCCAAGCCTGAAGTGCCTCATTTGCCAGATGTTCCCAAGCCCACATTGCCCACCATTCCTCCTCTTCCCAAGGTTAAAGTGCCACCATTGCCCACCCTCCCCTCCCTCTCTCCACCCCACTCAACCACTAGCCCTTGAACTTCACAGTAATCGTCAGTGCTTAGTATGTGCAGATAATTCTCAATTTACGATAGATTGTTGATGATCTACTGCAGTAATAAGCTTGTTTAGATGGCTATTTAAGCGTTAAGAGTGCTATTGCTTGTGTGTTTTGTTTGTTATACAGCGCCTATCAGTTGGGGTGTTCTGTGTTCATATGTATTTCTTGTCCAGTTTGCTACATTTATATCCTTTTATGGTCATGTTGTTACTTCTTTTGAGTTCCTGAGGTTTTATTATATTGTATAGAAGACATCTCTGTTTTGTAAAGGGATCATTTATGTACTTTTTTGCTTTATCTTTTTAATGTTATAGTTGATACTGGTTTGGAAAAATTATTTGATTACTCTGACCCATTGTGGAAGATGGTTCTAGTTTCGGTTTTCTTATGAGCCATCTGTCTACATCCATAGTATGACACTCTTTTGCTCGGTCGGTAAATGGTTGTCTTGGAATGTAATCACAGCTCAGCCTATTTAGTTATTGGGCTCATAATTCATCCCACCAACATCGAAATTAAGGCCCATCTCCCAAGTTACATATATGCTTGTCTGAAACGTTGTTTGTAGACCTGGTAAAATTTGACCCAACTCGATTATTTGAATCGAATCCGAACATTTATAATGGGGTATTGGGGTTTCAAAGTTTTGTGACCCAAATCCGAAATAGATCCAAACCAACTAACCCATTTAATAAACAAGTAAGTAATAGATTGAGAGTTGTTGACCCGAATTTGAAACTAACTGAGCCGATCAACACATTGCAAAGTCTTATCTTTTTTTAGGACAAAAAACCCCAAAACTCCCACCTCTCCCGGAATATAAGGGTGTTGGATAAAACTTCGAATGCACGCAGCGCCCTGCAAGCCGTTGCCAAGTCTACCTTGAACTAGACTTGGCAAAATTTGACCCAACCCGATTATCCAAAATTGCAACTAAGCAATTCAAATGGTTGTGGGTTTAGAATTTTGTGACATGACCTCGAAATAGACCCGAACCATTTAATAAACAAGAAAGTAATGGATTGAAAATCGTCGACCGACCTGAAACCCACTTGACCCAATCTACTACCAGCCACCAGGTCTCTGTGTTGGAAATTTCAATAGAGGGGGTCATTTGTTAGCATATTAAGCAAATATTGTTAGCTATTGAGCTAGAAATAACACACTAGCTCATCTGAGCTCAGATGAAGGCAATACTGTCCCTGCTCATGGATTGCCATACTAGCATTTGCATTTTACTAGGGCTGATCTTGGGCCTGACTTCTGATACTTTAATGTTTGATAAAAACTCCATTTAGACTTCAAGACGGGCCTTTTTTACTAATATAAAAATTTCTCTATCAGAAATAATAAAATCTTAAATTATAATTTCTCTAAAATGTAAACTATATCCCTTCTTAAAAATTCCCATAATGTAAGATACAAATGCTTGTGTTATTAAAATTTCTATTCACTATGGTTCACTGCTCCATTTAGTTTTTTCGGATCATTGTCAAGGTAAAAAGTCAATTAAAAGACTCTATTTGAAATTCAAACAATATTAGAGAATAGTGATTATGTACTTTTAAATATACATAAGAAATTTTTTTCTGTTCATAAAAATTTACCAAAACTAAAAACTCTCCAACCATAGGACTTTTATTAATATTTATATTGTTTCTAATTTCAATACAAAAGTCCTAATAATAATCCAAAGCATTGAACATTAATTACAGATATAATTCTGACTATTTAGAAAGATCATAAATTAAAAATATTCAAAATGTTCATTATTTTAATATACTTTTGTAGAAAATAAGTCGTATCTTTCTCTATTTGTATCAAAACTAGATAAAGTTGGATGCATTAGAGAGGTAGATGAAAAACTTGTCTAATGAATGTAATTTGATGTCCTTCCAAAATTAAATCATATAAAAATATAATGATTATTTAAAATCACAAAAATATGAAAAGCTAATCCAAATATAAATATTAATTTCATAGTGATATAAAACTATTTCTATAAAAAAGGGTTTTTGGAGCATTTGTAACTGCATGCATGATCATGAACATAAAGTTTCAAACTTCAAGGGTTATCTCAATTGTTTTGGGAGCAAGATCTGTAAAGAGAGATCTTCGGTTCAAACCATGGGAACTCCAATGAAAGATCACTCTCCGTGAGAATATTATAAGAATTACTCAGTGTAGACGGATAGAGGGGTTTTCACACACCTTGAAGTCTACAGAGGTGGGATGCCTAGACACCTCACGACTTAAAAATAATAATAAATAAACATAAAGTTTCTCTATGCAGAGACGCACATGGAATTCTAAGCCCTTTGGCACCATTTCCAATTTTCAATTTCCAAATGGAGAGCTGGGAAAGAGCAGCGTGGGAATGTACAATGAAAGCAACCTGCGACTTTGAATGGAAAAACAAAAAAGAAAAGAAAAGAAAGAAAAACATGGCTATCGTAGACAAATGCTCTGCTCTGCTTGTATCAAGACCAAAGGACGGTTGAACGAATCCATGTCAGGAAGAAAGAAAGAAAGAAAGAGAGAAATAGAATCAACTGCATTTGCTCTTTGCAAAATTGTCCAAAAAACTAGTTTGTTAAGTGGAGTGATCCAAGTCCTTTATAAATTTATAAATCTTCCTCTACATTTTCAATGTGTGACTCGTTCGCACCAGCTCCAATAATCCCCTCTCAATGAGGCCCTTTGGCGGAGAGCTACGCTGGCCATCTCATTTACCTGAAGAATCTCCTGAGCCCACATGAGTTAGTCTGAGACATTCTATACCACTTGTTAGAACTTGGACTTTCAGCCCAAAAGACTAGCATGTTAGGTCTCAGGCTATCTCATGTAGACCAGGGATATAAATCTCAGCCGATACGCATTGTATCGGCAGATGCACATCGAGATTTAAAAAAAAAAAAATAGGAGAGGGAGAGAGAGAGAAACCAGAATTTTTTACCCTTGATGTGGGTTCATGAGATTCTCCAAGTGCACAGGATGGCCGACGTTGCCCTCTTCGAAAGGGAGATTGTTGGGGCTACCACGAAGGAGTCACACATTGAAAGTGTAGAGAGATCTAGGGGTTTATCCAACAATAAAATAATATAATATTGTTTTTAGCATGTATTTATTCTAAATCTCAGCATGTCTTACACAAAAGGTAATAACCAAATCATTATTCATATTTTTTAATATACAAAACATTTTCTGTCTTCTTTCACCTCCATCACTTGATATTTGGCAAACGGTACTCAAAAGTCCAAAACTATCATACATTCTCCCTCTATTAAAAAATATCAATCTCCCAATTCTTAAATAAAAAAACCTTAGCTCTGAAACTTCTAAATCAGTCTCATTCACATCTAAACATAATAAACAGAAGAAGTTTAAAAAAAAAAACCTCTAAAATACAAACTAGAACATAACCAAACACTCAAAAACAAGAAACAAGAACCCTTTCCTCACTTATTTTTCCTGCCTTTGAAATGTGAGCAGGAATGAGTAGCGGACAAAAGTTCTCATATAAATTGAAAATGGGTGATCATTTTCGACACGTAACTTATATTTCAAATTTTTACTGAAATTTATAAACATACAATTATTTTTCTCTCTCAATTAGTTGTATTGTGACTAGTCCTATAGAAGTTTGAAAATAATTTTAAGGGCACGTTTGTATTTAAATTTTTTAAATAGAAAATAAGTTTTAGACTGAAAATTTTTTATGAAAAATTATTTTCGCAGCTTAAAATGATTTTTCAAGGGAGGGAGGTATATCATTTGACCTCTGATTTAAGTGTGGCCCAATCCAATCAATGACTCGATTCATGGCCCATTTCATGAACAAATTCACAACTTGAAAACTAGATGATCCAACGCTTATCCACTGCTCGATTAACCAACTTAGCTTTTGAATTTTTAATTTAAATTAAGGTACGTCAAGTTAACATCTAAACCATGCATTGTCAGTCTAAAGGATTCTGATGCTCTGAAGCTCTCGGACCTTCAATCTACTGGGAATAACACTGGTTTTTTCTCCCAACTTAATGATCCTATGGTGCTCTAACTAGGCCTGGGTTAGGATATTTTGTGGGCTTTTTGTGTATTCTATGCCTTGTTTTGGTTTTTGCTTGGGCAGTTTTGTGGGCTATGTTGCTCTTTTTGTTCTTACTATGACAATTATAGTCATTATTATCATGTAAAATTAACTATAATCGAGATATACATCTCTTCGACTTAACAATAGAAATAATTCATTTATTAATTATTATAAAAATATTTTATTACACCGAACTAAAGAAATTAATATCTATAGAAAAAGTAAATAAAAATAGAAATCATCGAAGAAATCAATTTTCATAAAAAGTAGTTGTGTACAAACATATCCTAAATACTTTTATATACACTTCATATTTAATAAAAGGTTGCAATTTATTTTTTAGTATTTAAAGATTTAAATTTTAATTTTTTATTTATTAATTTAGTGTCGCATAACAAAAGCTTTTGGTAACTTGGGGTGGGTCAAAATATAGATGTGATCGGAGATCCAACTTCATTGATCAAAGGAAGTGGATCATATCCCTGAGATTTTATATGTGAGTTTGTCTTTTTTTATAAAAAAAAAAAATCATTTGCGGCTGTTTTTATCTTGGTTAATTTATGATATAATTCGTTGTTATATCCAGTATATATAGGTAGAGAGACTTGTATACATTTAAAGACTAATCGAAGTGTTTTAAAAGACTGTCGACACTTTAGTCATTTAATATAATATAATATATATACTTGGACTGATGTTGTTCTTTGAAAGTGTCTTGCTTGAGATGATCACAAGCTACAGTAACATTGAAATTATGATCTCATAGCCTTAAAATCTGTTGAAGAAGAGACCATGTGTAAGGAGACTTGACTTTTCAAGATCAACCCACCAACTCTCTGTCCCTTCCTTTCCCAAAAGGAGTTCTTAGAAATCAATCTCTCTCTCTCTATTGTGATGTTTAAACAAGAAATTATCTATTGTGATTTTCGTGATTAAATTTTATAGGATTTAAATTGGATATTGTGAATGAGTTAGTTTGATGAATCTGCTTTTGAATAGGAAGTGTGATAGTATTTAGTTTGGAAAAAATCATTTTAAATACAATTTTAAAGCAAAAAAAGGTTAAAACTATTGATAAACTTGAGCTTAATCTAAACAGCGGACATATCCTGAAATAATTCCAAATTAAGTACAAATAATATTCATAAGATGATATTAAGTATAAAGAAGAAAAAGTGTAAATACACACTCAATAAAGATGATATATTCAATGGTTTTCTGTTGCTTAGCTTTAGGATTTCAAAATGTATGGGTCTTTTATTCCTATCTTCTTTTCTTTTTACATCTAAAATAGCAGGGGATGGAAGGAAACCACATCATCCTTAGTTGGCCGTCTTCTCCTCCTATCTTGTATTAATAGCATCACTTTCTATTGGATGATGGCTGATCACCAACCAAAAATTTCTTTTGGCATGGCAAACTACATACCAAGGAGAAAGGAGATACTGGACTAGAAGATCATTTCACCCAAAACCAAGATTTTATGGTTAAGCCATTTAAAATTTAAATTTGGCTGAGTTTCTAATTTTTAGTGTACAAGTCAAGTTGACCCGGCTGAAAATGTTTCAGTATAATGGTTCCATCCATTCTTCTGCTCTTTCCTGTTGGGGGATCCAAGCATATGAGGAGCACCCTAGCAGGAGTCCAAATATCAGCCAATACAATATGATACGTATCGGCCGATATCAACCTTTTGTTCATTAAAAAAAAAAAAAGAGAGAAAAATATCAGCCCATAATAATATATCAGTCGTATATCATATCGACTGATACCGAATTTTTTACCCCTGCCCTATAAGTTAAGCTTTCTTCTAAACATGAACCAGCCCTATCCTCGCATATGGGAGAGATGGCTTGCCGGTCAAAAACCCACCTAAACTGCAAGAGATTATCCAGTGTGTGTGAATAAAAAGTGTACATATTTTAAAGATTAATCAGGTGCTCTAAAAGGATGGAATACTTTGGTCTTAAAAAAAAAAAAAAATCTTCAACAATCACAGAAGTGGTGAACATCGAGCTAAGATTTAGTGATGACTGACACCAACGTTGCATCCATACAGTGTATACCATATTATAATGTTAGATACAGCCAAATATATACCCGAAACATTATATCAGGCCAAGGGCCCAACAGATACAACAAAAATGGCGCCTGGATTTTTTCGCATTGATTAGACCAGCAAAATACATACATACAAAGCCCTTATTATTCCATCTAGCAACCCAAACCCATTCAATAGAAAGTTTTGGCTGCTCTTTCCCATGGTTTTCTCAATGATACACCACTAGATTTCATATTGGAAGGGTTAGCCCAACCCAATACTTCCCAGTCAGCATTGCTACTGCTACGATGATCAGTTAGCTTCCTACTCTGTTTAGTTGTGTCAGAATACAAAAACAGGGGACTCTCTTTGCCTTGTGAAACCACTCTTCTTTCTTGAGGCTGATGACTCTTCCCATTAAGTGCATCGTCCTGGCAGAAAGGACTGAAATCGGATGTTGAATCACCAGATTCTGAGGAACTCAGTACATGCCTATTTGTGGAGGCTGATAGAGGAGAGGATCTTGAAAATGAAGGTGAATAAGAAGCATCTGAATCCTCCAACAGTCTGTTGGGACTGTTCCAACTGAAACGACCTGAATCCCCAAATAAGTATTCAGAGTAGTCATCTGTACTGGTAGAATCCCTGGTACTCTCAGTACTGCATGACCCTTCATCTGAACAGCTCAGAAGCGATGAGTTATCACTGGATGAATCCGTTCTACGAATCCTATATACTGGAAAGAATCTCTCAACAAGTGAATCTGAAGATCCAAAGTTGGGAGGACCAGCTGGGGCCATCCAATAGGGGTCCTCTTCACGTCTCAAACCAACAAATGGAGGAACTGGTGGATTGGATCTTCCTTTCGAAAGATTTCTCCCACTACGACATGAAGGAATGGTTTCTGTACTTTTGCTACTCTTGCTTTTGGCATGGTCATGAGACATTCCACTTCTTATCAAACTTGGGGCACGTGGTGAGCACCTACAACAAAGCACTAGTTTGTTATGGAGTCAAGATGAAATTTGAACGGAAAGTGAGATTGCAATTCATCGGCTAGTTACCTTGCATAAAGGAGCATGTATGCTGCTTTTGATAAGACTCTGTCAAGCTCCACCGGCTTTACCTAAACAAGCAAAGTACACATACCTTAACCATCACTGCCATTTGATACCAAAAGACATCATATTATCCACAATTTGCACAATGATTGGCAGCAAAAGTAATGTTACTCCTAACTCAATCAGACTTGTTTTTGTGAGGCAGGAAAAGCGAAACAGCATTAAATGGACTCCCTTTTTTTCAAAAAAAAAGAAAAAGATGTATCATTTCAAGAAAGACTTGAAATCATGCAACAATCAGTTTTTCAGGGGAAAACTCAATCCCCTCTTGAATATCAAGAATACTTGTACAGAGACTCAGAAATGAAGCCTAAGATGCTGCAACAATTATAGAGTTTTCAGTTGCCAACATGGATAACAAGAACCAAGCAACACAAGTGGAGAAAGCTGTGAAATAATGGTAATCCAACATCACATAACAGCAAGACCTAAATGAATTTAGGGGGTGGGGGGTGGGGGTGTTGCAGGTGCAGGGAAGGGAAGGGGAAACTTAACTTCAAGAATAAAAGCAGGCTTGCAAATAAAATTTGGAAATGGATAGAGATGATACCGTGCTGTCATCAATCTTGAACCACTTTCCATGGACATCCTTCACGTAACACACATAGTGACCAGAAAATGCAGCATTCATTACATCCAAATGAACAACAACGGCATAGAGCTTGTATATAGGAGACTTGTCATCAGTTCCACTCATATACGGGGCCAAATTTAGAATCTCAGAGAACCGAACTGATTTGTTGAGTTTGCCGAATTTACCGGACTGTAAGACAGGCATGATAGTGCAATCATTATGATTCTTTTTATTCTTTTCACAGATGGGCAAGCATTATTTAAGATCAACACAAAAAAGAGAATATTGATTCAGCTTTTAAAGAATTACCTGGAAACGCTTCAAAGCAATTGTAAGGATGTTAGGGGCTTCCAATACTGTCAATTTCTTTTTGGCTTTCTCATAAGATTTGCATCTGATTCATTAAAAAACGAAAGAAGTTTAGGGCAAACTTTAAAATCAAACAATGGAACTAGGGTAAAGTTTCTCCCAGTTCCATCATCGATATCTTTGTGCAAAAATGAGAAAGCACCTTCAATCTAGAGAAGAAAAACAGAAATTATTCCATAATATCATCTCTTAAATAAATTTCTCACAGAGGACAACCTTCTGGTTCAATCAAAATAATGATCGACTATTCCTAATATAGGTACTATCAGCAATACTGAATCAAAGTTAAAGACTTGAGACGAAAAACAAGGGTAGAATGCCAGGGTTAGTGTTTTTTTTTCCTTTTTGTGAAATGATAATTGATATAATATTAAAAAAGTAACAGAGGTGCAAAGGAAAGTGTACAAGGAAAAATAAAGGAGAAAGGAAAAAAAAAAAAACCTCAACCCCTTACACCCATTAGCCCAACCAACCAAAGTGAAAACTTCTAATCTAATCCCAGGGTCAGTGTTTAGGTTGTGAAAATGCTAGTTCAGCTTTTTTATCACTAAAAATTAGTGAAGATAAGGAACAAAATTTCCACATCAAGACCATTCTGTTCCATTGTGAATGAGAGATGTTTTCGACCAACATCTACTCATATCCAGGTGTCATTTTTTAACACAGCGATCAGTAAGTGGGGCAGAGTAAAGTTAAATAAATAAGTAGCGCTCTAGCCAACAAGCAGCTGCCGAAAACAAACAGAGCAAGCTGACGCACTTCGGGCCCCTTTACAAGCATCCCTTCTAGCTAATGGTAATTTGGATGTCTCAGACAGTGGAAACTGCTGCACAAATACAAAACATGAACACAGAAAGCAGTAAAACTACCCTATCAACAAAATCCACATATACGGAACTGGGTAATCCACTCATAAAAAACTATTCAGTTTAACATTGTGATTTTTTTTCTTTTAGAGAGAGAGAGAGAGAGAGAGAGAGGTGAAGCTCTTTTTTTCTTCTTTGAAAGGAGAGTGATATACAAAGCAAGCAGTATAATCTTTTTAGAAGAGCTGACATTTTTATGACTTCAAACAATACATAAATAAAACAACTTATTAAAAAACATTATAAGTATCTGACCAATTTTGACACAATACATTTCCAATATCCACTCAGTTAGTGGACTATTAAATGGTAGACTAAAGGGTTGTTTATAATCCATGATTTTAATTAATAGACTGGATTTGAAGAAGCTTAGTGAGTCGAATCATGCTTGAGAAGCCAAGTGAGATTAACTGTTTGGTCTGGAAGCATCCCAATTTTCCAGTTCAATCCATCTCAAGCCATTCTTTTTATTCATAAGACTGTCTACAGAATAATAGTCTATCTTATTTCTTAATTAGTTCTTATAGTCTTTCTTTTTCACTCTTTCCACGCAGTCAAATAGCTTTGAACTATGAACCTCTAGCAAGAGTACAACTATTAAAGAATCTGTCACCTTATGAACATTCATTAGTAGTTGTTTGATGACTTGTCTGGGTTTAAAAAATGCTTGGGATAGACCACAAGGGAAATTGAACGATTATTTACTGATAAATATCAAACCATAGTAAAAGACGGAAGTCATTTTTCCATCCCAGATTTCATTACATGAATAATTAAGACAAGAAATCAACCAACCTGCCACATTTGTACTTGTTATCTCCATCCAAGATTTCAGTAGCTGTAAATCTTGTGAGTGCCTCCTCAAGTGTTCCAATGTCACCATGTATCTCAACAGTAAGATCCATCATCCGTTCACGCCGCTCAGATTTGCCTTGGCATTTCATGCACTTAATCTGCATTTATCACCCGTCAAGTTTCTACCAGTTATCTAGAAACAAAATTCTACTATATAAATCATTGTTAAAGAACTAAAAATGATATCAATAAATAATAAGATGAACATGATTATTAGAACAAAGTGTACCTTAGAACGAAGGTAACCCCCGAAGACTAGTTGAATAAGTGTAGTTTCTTCTGCCAAATGGGCCTTTGCATTTACACCAGCTTCTTTGAGGCAGCCAAATTGCATTGCATCAATTGCATACCTGCCAGACTCAAACATTATTTAATGGCATTATATGTACTTGAGATGGTTACAAGAAAGCTAAAAACAGGCCAACAATTGAAATCAAATATTAAGGCATTAGAGGTGGTGAACCAAACACATGAAATGTTGATTTGTCCATGTGCATAAATGATAACATAAAAAATGCATTTTTACATAAATGTTGGTTCATAAGCATAGAGAATGTGTATCCATAAATAGAAATTAGCTAAAACTATATAAATACAGTTTAACTGTATGAATAGAAAAGATACGTGTGGTTCTTAACACAACTATTTCATGTTAAAAAATCAGTGGAGAAATTTTATACACAGCAAGAACAAGGACCTAGATAATTTTCCATCAGGTACAACTGAGGTGCAACACCCCCAAAATCACATAATGAAAGATCCTATCTGTACCTTTGTGGAATTTTTATTAAATAAAATAGATAATTAAGTAAAATAGTTATCTCATCAAATGCCACTCAACTTTTTCTTCTAGAAAACCCCTCCAAATAAATGGAGCTTTTTAGCTAATTATCCAATCTAAGATTGTTCAAAAGGCGACTTTTGGCATATGAATCATATGACCCATCTCAGGCAAGTCCAGAAATGATGAATTATGTGAACCCTCATACACATGTCAACATACTTGATGTGAGCATATTATTATTTGTATTTCCAGTTATTTTTCTTATTTTTTGTTTAGTTTTTCGTTCTTTTATTTGAGGGCACTTTGGTCATTTTATTGTAATTAGGGTTCTTTCTTTTATTTGAGGGTATTTTGGTCCTTTTTTATTGTAAACCTTATAAATACTCTTGTAAGCCGTCTCATTAGGGCTAATGAATGAATGAATGAAATTTTGCATTGCTCCATGCATTGGAACCCCTTGGTGAGAAATCAAGTCTTGGTGAGAAGCCAAAAAAAGGTGAGAAGCCTTCCTCTATCTCCAGGTATTTTTTTTCTACGTTCTCCATCTCTCTCCTCTCTTTCCCCCTTCTTCTTCTCCCAAACCCTAGCCGCCACAATCTCTCCCTTCCCCTCTTGTTACCACCCCCACCTCAACCCTAAACCCTAACCCTAGCCGCCACCATTCTTCTCCCCTTGTTACTACCCACTCCAAACCCTAATCCTAGCCCTTCCCTTCCTCCATATTGCATCCACCACCTCCATAGTCCCTATCTTTGCTGTCCTAGCCCTCCCATAGCCCCATCTTGCAGCTGCCACCTCCCATTAGCCCTCCAACTTGCTGTCACCACCTTCCTAATCCCTCTCCTTGCTGCCGCCACCCCTTTCTTGTCCCATTTTGCCGCCGCCACCCTCATTCTCCTCAATCTATTTACTGCTGCCCCCATTTCCTTCCATACCTTGATGCCAACAACCCTATCTAGCCTTGTTGCAAGCTCCTACCATTCAGCCGTCACCCCTATCAATCCAAACCCTAGATCTCTTGCCACCGTAACCTATTCCAAAACTCTAGATCCCTTGCCTTTGCTGTCGCTTTACTACATACTACTACTTATAGCTAAATAGTCTACACAGATTGTGGGTAAATCTGCACATAAGTGGCTAGCCCTATTCTGATGATAGGCCTACATTTCTGCATAATCCAACAACCCATTATTTTGAAAGATCCCACCGCAAGTGCCTTGGCATGGAGAATCACATAATTGCTTACATGAGACTCCAAGAAACTCATGACTATTTGTGCCAAAATTAAATTATTTGAATGCATATATTAAGTTTTTTCTCTAATTTCAGCCCATTTTAGGTTTAGTTCATATTAATTTTACTTCACCATAGTTGCATTAGTCATTTAGGGTTACTTATCTTCGTGTCCTGCGTCAATACTTCATTTCCTCAAAATTTTATCTGGCTACAATTTCCTTTCTACCAGTAATAAAATGGTCAACAATTATCATTGAACAGAAATTTTCATCATGGCAACTTCACAAGACATTATATCCTGCTGCTAACCATCTAACCTTAAAAATTCATGGGCATCTTCCTCTCTCCCATGACCGAGATGGCTTCCAATGCTTTGTATTTGAGAGAGAATCCTGATAGGAGATATTGGAGACTTCCCATCCTTTGTCTTCAAAACAAGGCTCTCAAACTCACAAGTGAAGCACCACTCCTTCTTTGGACCTGAGGAAGAAAACTAACAAGTGTCATGAAAAAACCAAGATACAGCTAGGGGATAAGCCACTAGCTCAAAAATCATAATGAGTGATAAAGAAGCAGAACGTGCATGATTTAGCATGGAATCCCTGAAGAAGATAAGCGGTAAGAGGCCGTGTAAAGGCAAGACACTGGAGCACAGCATTGGCATAACAACTGCACAAAGTTCAAAAAAAAATAGATGTATTAAAGCACTGGATGAATGTACCAGCGTGTGACATAATTAGACAAAAATTCTCTAAACTTCATGTCATAAAATAGTAATGAGATTTTTTTATTTTTTGGATGATAATAGTAATTTGTATTTTCAATGACCAAAAGCAACCACATGTTACCTGTTTCCACAATTTGTGAGACCACATGGCCGCAATTCCACCTTGTCAGAGTAAAGTTTAAGAAAGAGATCATATGGAAAAAGCATCTGAAAAAAGAGAATGATAGTAACATATATCACATGATTCGTGAAACAAAGAATCACTGCATAAAATCTGTTATATTTCAAGAAAAAAAATCGCAATATGGGATGAAATGACACCTTAAAATTGTATTTTCCAGCAATCTCATTTGCAAACAGGTTTTGCTTTGAAGTTTTTGAAGGTTTGAACTGCTGAACAACCTTCCGCATAGATGTCTTCAAACTATTACCACCCAGTGGAGCAGAATTTATTGTCTCAGATAAAGCAGGCACTGTCAGAACATCATTAACATTTGAAGATGTGACGCTTGGAGGGGTGTTTCTGCTGCCAGAAGATGCATGGTCAGCAGAAGCACCAAATGATAATGACACGGGCTCTCTAGACTTCATTAGCTGCTCATGGTCACTCTTCTCTCCAGAAATAGAAGATGGTCCTTCAAACCCCAAAGACAATGGGCCTTCAACAACTAATTTTTTCCGTGAAGCAACTCTAGGCATTCCAAGGTTTGAACGATTTGCATCATCAGATATTAAGGTTCTGGGGTTGGTACCATTTGAAAGTGTCGGGGGCACAGGCTGACGTGACAAGTTAAACGAGAATCGAAAAACAGAATCAGAGTGGTCACTATCTCTGAAAGCGGACTGAGTGCAATCATCGTGACCGTCAGATTCAATCCTACTTGAATCTAAAGTTGCATTCAGACTTTCAGCAGGAGAAGATTCACCAACTGTGCATTCATCAGATGTATTGAAGTTTGGGCCCAATGAACTGTTTGATTCACAGTCAACTGGTCCATTTTTGGAACCAAGAGTATCATGCTTTGTCTTGCTTGAACAAGAAAAAGTACTTAAATCATTATACGAAGAGGTAAACTCAGAGGCATGTGATTTGGCTAGGTTGGGAGCTACAACATCAGAAGCTGGTTTTGAAATTTCATGAGCAATTTCATCTGGCACATCAGAACAACTTGAAACACAACACTCATGGACAGAAAATGGTTCTCGGAGTGTTGATGAAATGGATGGAGAGTAGTCAGCTTTTGACTTGAAAATGGAACGGTCAGTTCCTGTAACATTCACAGAAGGCTCAAACTTCTCATCAGTACCCTTCACACCTAGCACCGTAGAGGAACAATTGGATTCCGATGATGGTCTCTCAGTAAACTTCTGAACTGGTTTGGCATGCCTGTTGTCTTCAGCCTCCAAATTATTCCATTCCACATCAGATTGTTTTGCATGCAACACTGATGTTAAATCTGATTCAGTTCTTGTGTCATTAAAATGGACAGTGGTGGGTGGAGGATGACACTCATCTTTGTGACCTTGTCTCCAATGAATAATTTGACATTTACCAGAACTGCAACAAAGAAATTTTATAAGGCTATAAATTATACAAGAAACCTAATAACCTATTTAGAGAATATCTGTAAGGCTCGAAAACACAGCAGCAAACTGAATTTTTTCAGTAATCTCTTTTAATTTGACATGTAAGCATGCCTAGCGAATAAAAAAAGTCAGTCACTGATCATTAAGACTACAACCCCAAAAAAAAAAAAACAATACTAAATCCTATGAATCTAATACCAAATCAGAAGCTACTAGGTAATGGCAGTCCCTTCATTTTTTAAGAGTAATTTCAACATAAAATATATGTAGAAAGTAAATATATCCAAATATCATCTGATCCTAAGAGACAAAAGATTCAAAAAAACTAAGCAAGTCAGACACCCAATAACTGTGGGATTCCTTTTTTGAGATTGTTAACAGTGACCATTTTCTTGAGATTTGATTTCCAGAACCATTTGGGTCTTCAACCATATATACAAGATGCTTAATATGAATTAAACATGAAAATGGGCCATAAGCCTAACTTCATATAACGTTTAGGTCACTGTTTAATAAATGGCCAATGGCTAGCAAAAACAAGGCCAATCCATTTAATAAATGAGCCCATCAATGTCAAGATGTTTAATATGCTTAGACAAAATACATATCAAGCTAGGTCATATATAAGTATTTTAGGTTGGATAAACCTATTTAAAGTTGGTCACGTCAAATACGGTATGCGTTGAGTCACCCATTTAAGAGTGTAGACACTGAGTTGAAGTATTCTATGGCTGATTAGGGCTATAATTTTGAATATTCCTTCATCATTTTCAGTTACCATTTTTATATGATTAACATTTTTTAAATCCACATATTATTTATTAATTAAACAACTATTTGGTTCGCAAATGATACACTAGTGTTGTTGACCATGCACCACATGCAAAGCAATTAATTTAAAAAATTCTTGTGTTTACTACAACTAGGATGAATTGATAGCTAGTAATACTTATTAGAAACTCCAACTAATATATAACATTCTTTTGCTTGTATACTTTAGATAATTATATAATGTATTTTGTAGTAAACTCAAAGATGTTCTACTTAATATAAAACTAATAATAACTTGAACTACTTTAATTAAAAACATTGGTGAATGTATAACATGCTCGTGTGTGAAGGCAACAAGTACACATATGTTTGGAAGCCCCATTATCTATGCACTTTGCAGCTGAATGAACATTATTTTATTTTGTCAAAATTGATACAATAAAGACATAAAAATCATCTCAAAAAAAAGGAAAACTAAAAAATGTGTACATGATCTCGAAGAATTTAAATAAATGCACCCAACAAAGTCAAACTCATGCCTAGACAACTGCATTGAGCCTTAAGGCTGTAGGACCCTTGCAGGCCTTGTTTGTGCCTTGCACCTTGATTACTTTGATAACACCTCATTAACTACAACGACCTACTTTCAAAGTTGAGAGTCGCCTTGACAGCAATTCGGTGAATCTCCTACCATTGAAGTTAATGAGGCCGATGAGAAATACCAAATATAAAATAAGGAAACACTAAATTCACTAAATTACTAAGTCCTTCCTAATCCTCTAGTATACAAGCGGTCATGTTCATGCCACATTCAAAACTTTGAATCTTTTGTTCATTCCACCGACGTCAACTAGGTACATCCTATCATTTTTTGAATAGAAACATCTCCACACTAATTTTTTTGTTCATCCAAAGGACACCGACAGGGAATAGGTGTCTTGTATCATTTCTATTATAATGCCTCAATTTTCTCTATGTATCCATTCACATCCCATATTTCATCATCATCATAATCGCCATTTCCCCATCATCGCCGCACATTTAATCAAGCATCCTACTTTTGTTCTCTTCCAATTAACCCTATATTTTCTAGCATAAGGAAGCCTTCAATCCATTTTGCCCGTGTAAGATGAACTGTGTAACCATGCCAAAAAAAATCTCCTGAACTCTTAAAACAAAACCATATTATACTTGAACATTTCAATATCCAAGTGTTTACAATTGACATATCTTATAGCTGAATTTCTAATCATATTATCTTATCACTCAACCAAATTAGAAATGAATGTATGAAATTGTATACATCTGCATGTCGAATGACTAGGTAGCCTTCTATTATCAAGTAACATATGCACCCATTAACCCAACATCTGCCGTCGGCCCAATCCCTAAACTCTGTTAAGTTTGCAGCCCAAATCCATGGTATTGATCCTCATTGGTTAGTTTCTCCTTTGTCAAGCCTAGCAGAGCTCTGCCCGTCACAAATGGAAGTGAGGGCTGACGAAATAGCTGATGGAAGTAAGTCCATGCCGGCGGACAACCAGAATGAAGAAGGGTGGATGCAAATCTGAAAAAAGAAGGGGAAGGACCTCATCTCCAACGGTGCTGAAGCCTCACAGTCTGTCCCTGTTGGGGTGCCTGACACTCCGTCAAGGTGGGCGGATGGGGCATCGGAAGCTGAAGAAAGGGAGAAGCGGGAGGAATCACATTTGGAGTACTGTTAAATCCCCTGAATTGATGATGAGAAGGCGCTTCTGGTGGGTGCTCTTCTGGGAATTCCGTCTCAAAATAGGATGTCTCAGCTCAAAGAAATTTTAAAAGTTTTCTGGGAGGCAGAAAGTCGAGAGAAAGAAGAAGAGGTGGTAGCTAGAAGAATGAGGAAAAAGGAGCAGGACCTTCAGAACTTGCCATCCTTGGTGAATTATGAATAAAAAGTGGATACGGAGATTGTGGTGAGGGAGGCAGTGGTTTCTAAATGACGTCTGTCTCTTGGATTGTTAGAGGCTTGGTGCTGTAGCTTCTTTGAGAGGTTGTCAAGTTGTCATCTCTCAGTATTCTTGGTGTGTTTTGTAGGTTTTCTGTTTGGCCCTGCAAGTCTGTTTCTGTCTCGAGTTCCTGGTTCTGCCTTCAATGGCAGTTGAGCTGGTTTTTCTGGGGCGATCTTTTCTCACTGTTTCTTTTTCTCTGGTCCTAGCCTGTCTGGTTGGGTTTGGTTAGTCTCGGTTTTTTGTTTTGTTGGCTGTTGGTCCTGCTCCTATGGGGTTTCATCTGGCTGTATCCTTTTCTTCTTTTCAATAAAATTCTTAACTTAAAAAAAACACATATGCCCCAGTTAGTCAAGGCAAACAAGCACCCTATTGAGCTAATGATCTTACAATCATGGACTGTATTCATATGATGGGCCATGAATACATTACCATATGAGTCATTAAGGGGCAGCCCCAATCCAATTCTTCTAGCCTCTACACAAGATCTAAAGCAGAAAATGACATTACGTTTTGAAAACCAGCACTTTTTCATATTTGTCAAAAAAGGGCTGTATCAACTATATTGTCATAGGAATGTAAGGATAGACCATGGTTCATACCACACCTTCAAACTTCCACTGGTTTGGGCTGTTTATGTTTCCTGAGAGTAACAAAGAATCACCAGATAACCAGAAGGCTCTGTTTGGACACATGGAAAAAGAAAAAATAACTAAAAACTATTTAACTTAATTTTTTTAGTTGAAAATGGTTATTTTCAAAGAAAGTTCTTCCTTTCCATGCATCTCCAGATGGAGAATTACAGAATAACGGAATTATTGTAAAATTAACCTAATAGCAATTACTTATTTGCAGTAGACAATTTAATTGCACTATGCCCTCGCACCAAAAAATCTCATATTTCCTTAAAACAATAAATTTCTCATAACAGATATAGAAAGAGACACAGGAATCTTCATGCATGTGACATCAACAACATATATAGCCAAAACCACATCTGGCTACTCTTGAATTCCACCCTCTATGGCCCCATATCATCAACTAAATCAAATTAACCTAAAAGATCCACCTCCCAAATTGCAATCCAGAAAACAAAAAAAAAAGAGGAATCAAACAAATGGACGGAAATTCAAAAAGAGGGGGGACGGGGAATGAATCTACCAACCAATATCGGACCATCTTGCAACGAGAACAGCGGGTGGTCGTGGGGCAATAGCAGACGGCACACTGGTGATGGACGGAGGGCAACGGGACGGCCCCATACTCCACTGCAGTCTCGAGCTCGGTCCTGGCAGCCTCCTCGGAGGCTAGGATCATGAGCCTCCTGATCTCTTCCTTTCTGGCAGCGGCTTTTCGCCATTTCCGGCGGACAATAAAGGCAAAAATGGGGGGCAATGAGGAGGAAGGTGAAAATCGGGACCAGGCCTGAAACCCCGAGAAACCCAAAGAAGAAGGGCATTTATCCGACACCTAAGATGCATCCAGAACGTGAATGATCAAAGTGTCTCCCGAGGGTACACATAGATTCGGTGGTTTAGCATTCGCCGGCCATGCCGGGATCTCTCATCGAACTGGAGGCCATGCAACAACAATCTTCAGGTGATGATGACGATGATGATAATGATGATGATGGCATGGTCGCAGAGAAGAGAGGAATGGGAAGGGTAGAGAATGAGAAAGAAAGGGAAGGGGAAGACAAAAGGGGCTTGGAGGAGTAAAAGGGGAGTAAGGAATTGGTGAGATAGAATTTTCTTGTAGTCTAGTGGGAAATGAGAGGAAACGGGAAATGTGGAATTTAGCGTGTGGGGGGAGCCAGGGACAGTGGGAAGTAGGGCTCTAGACTAATTTGTTAG
Source organism: Chimonanthus praecox (assembly GCA_022113865.1). Classification (NCBI taxonomy): domain Eukaryota; kingdom Viridiplantae; phylum Streptophyta; class Magnoliopsida; order Laurales; family Calycanthaceae; genus Chimonanthus; species Chimonanthus praecox. The sequence goes on along the minus strand of CM039090.1, from coordinate 9,753,774 downwards.
TCCTTAAACCTGAATATAACTTTGTAGCAACTCGTTATTGTTACATGATAACAATATGATGATAATAAATAATAAATAATATTATAGTCATTATAATGTTTAAAATTGTAATTTAGGACTATTTTGGCATTGATTTCTAGGTCAAAAAATAATTTAACCAAATCATATTGGAGAAAAAAAATTATTGAAAAAACATACATGTCTAAATTAAACACTCAATGTTCAACTAATTTTTCCAATGACTTAATTAAGTACTAATGACTGATTGGTTGATTAAATCAATTCAAGTTATCCAACTCAAAAATTATGCAGTATGGTAAATATTAAGATAATCCATATTGCTTAAATTATAGGTTGCAATATTAATAAAAAAAAAATGTAAATTGATTCATTTGAATGATTTGGTGCTTTAATCAAGTCTATCAAATAAAAAAAATTATTGCTAAAATTTAAATAAGTTAGCAGATATGATAATAACAGTGGTTTAATAACTTTGTACCTTTTACTTAAACTCAGTGATAAAACTTCACGCAATCAACTTTGAAATTAATTCCATATATGTATGTGTGTTCTTTAGCCTATTATCATAATCATTCAAGGCCTATTTTTTATTCAACTTTATTTGTAATAATGTTTTCTAACACTCCCAATTTATGTATTTAACAACTTATCCCTTTGTTTAAGTATCTTATAATTCTTTTGCATGTTATAGTAAATTATTTCTGCTTTTATATTTTATAAAAGTTAGTAATTTAAATATCATGAAATTTGATCATAATGAATATAACTTTACTTTTCACATATTAGACAAAAGCATTTAAAAAATATGACATCTTTTATTATTAAACTAATAATATCTCAACCACTGACCTTTTAATAAAAGACCTCAAAATTATTTTGAACTTCATTCTCTTATCTTTAATTTTATTTTATCAATAAAACATCTAGATTTTCTCCAATGCATGAATTTAAAACTGTATCCTCATATTAATTCTCCAAATCCCAATACTTAAAAAGGTAGTTAATTAAATTCCTACATAAATTTCAAATCTTTGGCCATTTTATACCTATCAAATGGTTTATAGAAAGAAATCCAATATAAGTTATATTTCGGTTCAATTTCTATGATCAAACCAGTGCTGTAAAATTCAACTTTGTGTTGGGATGTGAAAGCCGGACATTTTTGTTATTTGAATGAAAATCTTTATTTTTTCTTGAGTAAAATGTTGTATTGTGAGTAATGAAAACCCCATTCTTTTCTCATTAATTTCTTAAATTGTTGTAATAAAGAAGAGATGTGCTTAAATTCTGAAGTGTTTACTTACTTTTTTCTTAAGACTAAGGTATTCAGGCCTCTTAGAGCACCCTATTAATCTTGAAGCGTGTGAGAGTGACTTGAACTCAAGACCTCTATCCATACACGCCGAATAACACTGTGAGGAGTAACCCTTTTCTTTTGAGAGTGACTGAACTCAAACCTCCCACATCTGAGTAGGTTCTTTACCAGAAGGTCAACCCTCACAGATTAAGTGTTTACAACTTTACATAGTATAATTACAAGCTTGAGATAAGTATTAAAATTGAAAATTATATTCAACATATGACAATATTTTGGTGGTAAGATTGAAGAAAAATAACCTATAAAATAATAGATTAGTATAATGAAAGTTTAACAAAGATGGAATCCATGTAGCATTAAAAAAAAGCCTATCATATTAAGATTAAATTGAGTTGAACCTAAAGTGATTTTTAATTATGTGACATATTACGTGAATAACCAGTCATTTTAAAGTAACGAGAAATTTATTTCTACATGTTTATGAAGAGTACTTTAAAAACTAAAATTCAGACTTATGATCAATTTTTAACTATCAAATTTAAATTTATCAAGGTAAAAAATATTATTAATTTCAACGCATTTTTATCGAATATCTAACAAAAAATTAATAATTTTTTATTATAAAATGTTCCTTAATTACATGTTTGATATAACGATACTCATTCATCTACTATATGCAACCTGTAAAAAAATGTAGCTACTATTTATTTATTTTTTGAATTTATATGTAGAAAATCGTGGGATACCCAATATAAAACTCTTATGGGTGATCCCACTACCTCTAAGGTACACCAAGGTAGGCTATGGAGGCTCAAGAACTCACAACCTCCCACATCCTGAAACGGCACACCAAGGTTAGGCTATGGAGGCTCAAGAACTCACAACCTCCCACATCCTAAAACGGCACACAAAGGTTAGGCTATGGAGGCTCGAGAACCCACAACCTCCTACGTCCTAAAACGAGAGCCAACTAAATAAACTACACCTACGTGGTAATGTAGCTTCTATTTTCATAAATTAACATGACATTTTATTGTTGATATGACCACTTCATTTTTTAATAAATATTTAAAATTATATTCCACCACACACCGGCGTTAAAAGTATAAGTCGATAAAAATGTAAAAATAATAAATTTACGATTACCGTTATTGCAATATCACATGAGTGAGTTATTAATTGATTTAAAAGTGGGCATTGTGCAAGACTAGCATTGACTCTTACTCTAATGAAAAGGCAAGAAAAAGAGAAGTGAATAGTATTTTGTGCCAAAACATTTAAAAATTCTGACCCAAGTTGGGAAGGTGGCCCATAATTGGTCTTATCATATATGTATGATGGGGCCACAAATCGCACTGACAACACAATCCAAGCCATCTGATCAAAAGATATCTGAATGTTAGATCTTTTCTAGCTTTTCTTTTGTTTCTTTGTGTCTAATTTGGACAATATAATTGTCTGATGCATCCGACTTTTTTTGAAAAAAGAATGGCCGACTCTGTGGACGGTCAGGATCACGACAAGGGCCTGCTGACATGAGAATCCGAGCGGAGGACACAGTTTTCGCGTATCCCTCAGGACACGGAAAATTACGCGCCCCAGACGTTTTATCGATATCGAATGAGTACGAAAGGGAACCGGCAAACTATGGAGATGGAATCTGGCAGGATTGTTTCGAGAGGAGCAAATTCTACGGCGGGGCATATATACGTTTCACATGTGTTACAGGTACGTGTGTGATTTATGTATGGGTGGGGCCATAAAGGATACATTGTATTTTACCCATAATAAAAATAAGTAGGGGTAAAAACTTATGTCGGTTTTTTTTTAAGATATGGAGGTATCCAGACGTCACACCAAAGTATTTTTTTGAGGTGTGTGAAAATCCTTTATCCACACACACCGAGTAAATGTATGGGACAAAAAATTTTGGTCGGGTTTTAACTTGACTCATATATTCTGATGGGTTTGAGTTATGTATTTGTATATTTCAGATCGAGTCGGGTTGAAAAAATAAAAAACTGTATGAAATTTAGATCAGTTGGGTTGAGAAATTTAAAATCAATTCAATACGAGTGCATCAAATTATAAAACAATATTCGAATTGACTCGAATAAAAAATTTGAGTCAGATCAAATTGAACAATTCTTATCGAGTTTAATAAATTCTAATATGAGTTAAATTGAGTTTATTAAAACCCGACTTGACTCGATCCGATTTTCAACTCTAAAAATAAGAAATTTGCTGTGTATTATAAGCAAACTTGTCTATATAGCAATTTATTACTTTTAGTTAAATCTCTATTGATTTGTTTTGAATTTTATGACTAAAACTATATGATATTGATTTCTCACTTCATCCCATTTATAATCCCTTTTTATATATGATTTTGAAGAAGGCACATATTCAATGGTAACATAAGCTCAATAAATCCTAAATACTCAAGAAATGAGTGACAAAGTTATTTCTAATTCCTTTTAGAATTAAATATTTAAAAATTTCTTTACGATTGAATACGAAGTTCACTTTTGTCAAACAAACAATATAAAGGAGATTTATATTAGTAATTTGGGAAAAAAATCAATAAAGTATATGTTATTATACTGATAATTAAGAAACCAAATTTGAATTATTAAATTGATTAATAAAGATTTTAGGTCAACATATAGATTATTCTAAAAACTTAAACTGTGATAAGCCTCAGAGGGGACCTTAGAATGTTGGAGTGTCTCAACTTGACTAAAAAATAGCCAGGTTGGCGTGGGGAGTGTTTGAGAAAATTCTATATAATTTACATAGTGGGATTGAGATTGGAGGTAATATATATCTTGGGCACTCTTTCCTTCAAACACAACGTGTTTTAAAGTGTCTCTTTAGGTGGGCTCCTCAATGTAAAATAGTATAGGTCCAGTCTATAAATTCAGAGTAGACAATATTACATTGGAGCGACAGTGTTTTCCATAAATCTTTATTATGTTTTTCTATCCTGATTTCATCATCAAGTAATGGATAGATCTATTAAAGCCCGAGCTATAAGAATAGTTAAATCAAAATTTCAATGTATTAGAATTTTTTATTTATTTATATATTAAGTAGAATTCATCCTCTTAAAAGTCCACACCTCGTTTTAGAAAAAACTGGAATCACATCTCCCAAACCGTCAAGTTGGACCTTGCGTCGCTGAATTAGACTTCTGCTTCTTACTTTTCAAAATTCTTAGTAGAAAATTATGAATGTTTCTTCGTGTCAATCCCTGTATTACGGTTTAAACACTAGATATAGAGCTGTTCAACTCAATCTTGTCTATGCTCGTAGTCTCGTACTATAATTGGAGTTTAGTGATTTTTAATGGTATTTAAAAATATATAATTTGTGTGTGGATACACAATAAAATAGAGTTATTTTAAATCAATACGCAATTTAATTTGGTTTATTCAAAGTTTTTAACCACTCAGGTTAAAATAATTAGAAGTTCTCAAATTGAATGTTTATAATTTAATTGATCTAAAACTTTTTTCTACTAAATCAACTTGCCCAACAAATTATGTGCATTTCATTTTAATTATATAAAAGGAATTTTTTTTTTTGATGTTTTTATTATTTAAAGGACATTTACTACCACTAACATGACTCTTGGAAATAGTATTTGTTCCCTGCATACACTCAGGCACATGGTCTAATAAATAGGCGGCGATAGTCTTCTTAGAATAGTCTTTTATGTAATATGTTCATTATTGTATTGATAAAATTATATTTTTAAAATTCTTAAAATTTTATTACTTTAATTTTTTTTTTTTCTAAATTTATAGCTTTTAAAATATAGTTGTTCAATTCAATTATGATAATTTTTTAAAATATATTAAAAATTATTTTAAAGACCCATTACCATCTTATTGTTTGGTGCCCATGTTTAGACACTCAAGATTAAACCGTCCGAACCAATGTAGGTCAACATCTGATATATTTCACGTGGAACGACTTTTGAGGACATTATGGATGAAACATGAAATAGTAAAAATACAGCAAGTAATGGACTAATATGCAAAATTTAATTTCAAAATGGAGGGATATGTAAGATTACCATTTCCTCATAGGCTTTTGAAATTTTAAGGGGCCTTGTCACTGTGATGTTGCATTTGTCATGATTTTTTCAGTATTTTCAATGTCCAGATAGTCCATGTAATATCCTGATTTATATTTTGTTTTGGACCTGATTTAATTAATTACAGTCAACATGAAAGAATATGTTAGAACTGTCGAAGATTGTTAATCTAAAATATCAAAAAGACATGACAGAATTTTAAAAAAGTGAAGAAATGATTATTTGTATATAATATTTTTTTTTGATGATGAAGGGAGAACATCGAGTATAACCTTAATAAATCCCTCATTCGAGTGACGTCCCACATCTCCACAAGATAACCATCGGATTACGTCACGGGGACTTGAATTAGCACCATCCCACATTCCCACTTTTTGAGACAGAATGTTATCAGCTGAGCTATCCTGTGTGAGGTTATTTGTATATATGATAGTACGATTGATTTATTAGAAAAATCTTTTTTTTTTAATATATGATCCATAAAAAATAAAGTTTAATTGAATCAATCAAGTTATATTTTTATGCTTTCTAAAATTTATTTTGAATGATCATTTACTTTAAAATAAAAGGACAAATCAGAGATAACGTAAGTTACATTTTCCGTCTACTTGGTAATGTTAGAGCCCGACTTAAGAATCGACAGAGACGTGATATTTTTAATAACAAAGAATATTGGTATACATTTTTACTATTTAAATGATGAAAAATAGACAAAATAACAATTTCGGAACATTGATATCCCTATACATTTTCCAATTTATAAAATAGAATCTGATGAAAATTACAAAATTAAATATATCATCATTTTTCAATACCAGGTGATAATATGGACATCCTTTTTTTTTACTTATTAAGAATATTAGAAAAAAGTACACCAATCTCTCTAATTAATTAAAAATACGTTTTTCTTACCTTTCACCCACTGGTAATTTGGAGGTAAATATTAAAATGACCAACGTCGAATTCCAAGTTTTTAATTGGGTGGCCAGAGGAATTCCTGTTTTCAACGTGGTGTCATTTTATTGGAATGAAAACTGAGTAAATAATACAAAGTTTTAAGGCATGCAACTGAATAATTCCCTTGAAATTAGATGTAATGAAGATAATAATTCGAAGAAAAAATGTACAGGCTCAAATGTCACCCTAAATTGGTTAAAATTTTGAGTAAATATTCAAAAAATTAATATTTTTCTGTTACTTAAAAAATAAAAATATAGACCTACTTTGATCAAAATATGTCAAAATAATGGAAGAAGAATTTTGATCTCTTAAAAACTAAATTTTATCTAAGCCGACATCTTTATAACTTTACTAACGTAGTTGAGGATGGCAATACAAATTCGACGGGTCATAAATTTGGTTTATACATATTATATCGGTCATACAAGACCATAGTATAGTATCAAACTATCAACTATTTTCAATTTTTTTAATTTAAAAAAAATATATTTTCCACCCGTTTTAGGACTGAATCTTGCAGTTGGTATAACTTTAGAAGATTTAAAAGTAAGTTTTTCAATTGTGAAAGGTATTTATCAATTCCAATCTTTAACTATTTTGAGTTATTTTCATCATTTTTTATTTTTTCTCTCTAATCTCGATTTTGGGTTTTCTTGTAAAAATAATTTAATGAAATAATATTAAGTGGTTATGGAATTGAGAGATGTCTTAATATGATTGATATAATTTGTAGGGTATCTGTGTGATTTTTCAATTTTTTTTCAAAAATTATTGAAAGTTGGGTTTTTTTTCTTTTAAGATAATTCCCATTTTTTGAGTAAGGAAATGATATACAAATATTTATATAATTAAATGAAAAGCCCTTAATGTGATATAGTTTTGTATGATTTTTCTAATATTCCAATACTTTTATGAAATTCATACTTTCTTACGACAAAAAATTTATGAATTGTAATAGAATATACATTTCAATATGGCATAGTAGATATTAGAAAACATGAATTTCATATTGGATGTTTCCTCATATTGGTTTTTTTTTTTTCAAATTTTTTTAGACATTTTTCAAAATTTTATGACAAACTTTATTTGTATCAAATTTTCGACTCTGAAAAGTCTAATATTCATAAAAATGACCATTTTTAACAAAGATATGCTAACACTATATTTTTCATTTTCTCCTATTTTCATCATATTTTCCTTTTTTTTTTTTTTTTAAAAGTATAGAAGAGAGAATGTGTATCTTTGATAAATCGTTGTGACGATATACATGCATTTTTTATACCCCTGTTCAAAACTAATTTATATGATTGATAGGATAGTTTATGAATTACCCCTTTAATTTTTTTATTTAATTATTAGTAGCATGATATACGCATCTTTTACGAGTGACATTGTTTAATTTTTATATACATAACTCTTTCTCTACTTCACAAATTTTTACATAAAAATGAGTTTAGAGTCAAATATAAAAATATAGGCTGAATCCTTTAAATTCATTAAATTTAATCATATTTTTCTTTTAATTTTTTAGTCAATTTTATAAATTTTCTATATTTTTCAGACAATGATTTGATCTTTCTAATTCACTAAATGCTATCTTAAAATATATTTTTAATACTTTTTAGTCTTTTTTAACGTGAATTTTTTTATTTTTAATACTCGTATTAATATGATGGGGAATTGGGGACATGCCAAATTATTCAAATTCACCAAATATATATTTTTAAGTTTTTTGAATGAATTTTTTTCTTACAATAAAAAGATATTAAAACATCGCAACAAAAAATTAAAAAATCTCATACTTTTATTGATCCCTTAAGTGTTATAATCATAAACCCATATTAATGCACAGTTATGACATGTGAGTGGGGGCCATGGTCCCCTCTATTTATTACGGGTGGGACCATCTCTCTATATCATTGTCACTGCCATTGAGAATTTGAGATTGCAAGATGGCAACCACTTTGTAATAATTCCATGGACTGGATTGGAAAACTGTCAACTTCATCTTCTTTGCAATGTCCCCTACAGTTTCTATCACTTTTAGAAGTTCCTTAAGCTGTTAATTAAGTTTTATAAAAATAAGATTATCAACCAATTCATCATCAATGACACCTCGCTATCATTTTCAATTTGAAGTAATCATTCCACGTTAAGTCTATAGTTTTACATGTTCACCTCCACTTTATCAAATTATTTTTTTATTCTACATTTTTACTATTCTACGTTTTACAATGAAGTTGTTCGAAATTCTTAGAGCACCCCACTATATTTGAAGGTATATGCAAGTCTCTTCACCATCTACACGCATCAAGTAATTCTATGTAGAGTGGTCTTTTAGGATATAGTGGGAATCGGACTCGTGAGCCTTGTTTCATGAGGTGTGTTCGTGACAATCACCCTAACTTCTTTAGATTTCTATACCTTATTTATCTTCAACCAATTAAATTAACTTATTTGATACTAGATGAATTAAGATTGCAAGAGATCGAAGAAATCCTACACGTGTCTTATGAATATTGTTTAAAAGCTAAAAAACCCTTAGTCATCCAAAGGCTTAGGTAGGTACTCTGAGAGGCCTGTATATTTTGTATTTAAAAAAAAAAATACCTCGGTCGAGTCACAATTTGACTTAGCAAAATTTTGTGTCAAGCAAATTGATAAGATTTTCTAAATTTTCTATTTTTCTTTTAAATTTAATTATTATTTTTATTCAAAAGAATCTCAAATTGAATTCAAATCTCAAATTTTCAAACACTGTTGGTGAGTAGTGTTTCATAATTTCCCTTATCTTGAAAACCTTTTCTTAGTTAAATGGTGGAACTAAGCAGCATGGTGATATGTGTCTCTCGTGCCTACATATGACTATATGAGAGTATGGATCTTAAGCATTTTTAAAATTAATACTTGTTGGGAATATAACGAATTATCAAACCCCGCACTCTCGAACGTGACTAATAAATAAGATTTTTTTTACACATGAAGGAGGATGAATTCTAAAGCTTATCGAAATTTTGGCAGAGTTTTCCCTATAGAAAGGGTATTAAATCAGTATTTTCCCACTTAAGAATTATACTTTCATCACATTATATAGGTCTCATAAAACTCAAATATCTAAGCACATGGTTTGAATATTACAAATCATCCAATACATTCCATAGCAACACATCAAAATACAAAATAAGAAATTATCTAGGGCGTCACTTTCCTAATCTGGTCCATGGGGTCTGCAGACCCTGCCTCCATAGCATTTCCTACACATGGGTTTCCAATTCAGGTCACTACTCCAATTCTTGATGTACACGTTTGGATCTCACCACTACTCTTATTTCGTGACCAACACCAGTCTCAGTTAGTGACCCTCACGTCGAAGTCCCACCACTGCTCCTCTGACATGGGGTATTCATTCTCTTTCTTCAATGACTTCTTTCGTATCTCACTACTCCACCCAATATGATGCATCCATAACGTTTTATCATTGCACCACTTTCATGCATACAATATACCTCACTTAAATTAGAATTTTACGTACATGGGTGTAGCTCAACGGATTATCTCCCATCTTAGGAAGCGGGAAGTCTCGGGTTCGAGCCCCATGGCCTAACATTGGTGTGCCTTAGGAGTAGTGGACTCATCCGTAGAGATTTTACACGGAGTATCCTGCAGTTTTCCACACGTAAATTCAAAAAAAAATGTACCTCTCTCTAAACATATCATGTTATTCATCACAACGATTCATGCGTTTCAGCTCTACACCACATTCATCATATTTTCAGTGCCTCATAAAATTTCAACATCACTGTATCTAGCAGCATAATTCATCCAACATACTTTGATCTAATACTCTAACAAGGATACTCATACAAGGTCCAAATGATTCTCAATTGGAACTAGGCATGTTCAAGTACTCTTTTGTCTACACAACACAACATTTCATCACTCTCAAGGATAGAATTCAAGCACATTATAATTATATTTAAAACTTCAAAAATAAATGTTATGATCGACAGTGATTTAATTTAGTCAACATCTTTCGTTTTACCATTCTTCCATCTATTCTCGAATTTTTCTTCTTCTCAACTATCCATTTATTGTAGTTACCAAAGTGAGAATTTGTCATGGCTGTTGGATTTAGAAAGGTAGGCACGTCTAAGTGTCTGACTAGGGTGGAACTTGGACCAAATTGAATTTTGATTTGAGTCCAATTTGTGCCGAGTAGACTAATCCTAAATTAATATAAAGCCATCTGACTCGCTTTAAATTAGTTTTCAAGTTATTTTCACCAATATTTTTAAATTTAAAATGATTTAAAAGCAAGTTATTCAATTTTAATGTTATTTTCATCAATTTTTACAAATTTTGAGTTATTTTCATTAATTTTATTGAGTTTTGACTCTAAGATAATTTAATGCCATTTATATTGTTTTTATTATCTAATAAAGAGACGGTGGAAAGGAGGAAAAGAGAGGAGGTGCCTGTTTACCTACTCTCGTTGGAAACTTGCTCTGAGTGGCTGAAGTTGTGATCGAGGATGGAAAATACAACGAGAGATGATGGAAAAATCAGCCTTTTTTCGTTTGCTTGACGTGAGGAATGGTGGGACACTGTACATGAAAGCAGAATGTGAAGGCACTGAAGAAGAAAAAAATCCCACAAAAGCCATTCATACAATCTAATTCTGCGAGACCAGTTGAAAAGTTTATTTCAAGAGAAGGTACAACCAGAAAAGTTTCACCTGTGAACTGGGTCCGATAGTGTTATTCTCTTGGCTACGAGTCCACTAAATGAGATAATCTTGGACCTTGGAGGGGTCGATTTTACGGCTAAGAATTTGTCTAATTCTCGCTCAACTTCAAAGACCTACTTCTAAGAAAATGAGATAATCTTTAATACGTTGTTCACAAAAAATCATTTTACATCAAATCATATTTTTAAAAGTCCTAAAATTTGAGAGTAAAATATAATTTAAAATAATGAAATTTTGAAAACATAGTTTGATTAATTCAATGAAGATGATTTTTAGTAGATTATATAATGTAGGAAGGTCATTCTAAAAGTCTATTACCACTCTCTTGGTTAGATTCCACGCCCAAATGGGTAGAACAAAACCCTATCATTAAGGGTCCAAATCTCAGTCAATACATCGTGTAGTATAGTAAGATTTCAACTAATATAACCGAGATGTCACTGATACGTTAATAATTTGAAAAAAAAAAAAGAGATAAAAAGAAATATCCCCTCATCTCGGATCTCAGATCCACCGTTTTATTTTAAAAGTGAAACAAACAGCAGAACACTGAGATTTGAGAAAACCCAGCAATCGCAATCATCAATCATCTCTTCTCAATCCCTCTTGAATAAAGTTACTAATTATTGAGAGTAGTTGTGGAAGCAGTGGCAGAAGAAAAGAGGCTGGGATGCGTGGTGGTAGCTGTCGAAGAAAGCGAAGAGAGCATGAAGGCCCTTAAACGGGCCCTCCACAGTCTGAAGTCCGTTCTCAATCCCAAGACGCCCAAGCTGGACGCTTCGTTCTTTTCCATGTTCAATCTCCACCGTCTATAGTCGCTGGCCTCAACCCTGCGTCCATCCCCTTCGCCGCTGTCCCAGTAACTGTCTCTTCAATACCTATTCATCCATCCCTCTTATTTTTTCTTTAATTTTTTTTTTTTTAAATTTCTTCTTCCCTTCGTTTCTCAGATTCCGTCTGACACATTTTTTTGCCTTTTCACACTGAATTCTTCACCTAAAAATAAATAATTAATTAATTATCAAATGAGGGTAATTTGGAGGTGCCTGCCTTCATGGCAGCAATCGAAGCCCACCAGAAGCGGATCGCAGGCGATCATGGATCATGCGCTCCAAGTTTGCGCTGAAAAGAGTGTGAGTGTTGATTTAGTATGAATCCTGTCTGGAACATTTGGTAAGATGCTGTGGAATGCAGCTTTCCTGTATGAAGTGTGGATTGTTGGTAAGAAAATGAGTCTGTCTTACAGTTAGAAAAAGAGTTTACTAATGTTTAGTGTTATAATGAAATAGGGAGAAGAGTAAGAAAAAGGAGGAAAAGGGAAGAAAAAAGAGAGAGATAATACTCTGTATCTTATGTTGCCTGTACTTCTAATAAATGAGGATACATGTACAAAAAGAAAAAATGAAGCTAACCAAAGCGAGCTAAAAAGAAGAAAAATCAGCTACAATCAATGAAATTTAACCATATCTAAAAATCAACCACACGTGCAAAATGTGCCCTACCATCATATCCTACAATATTTAGTTTCTCAAAAGTCAGCTGCATCGAACTCTAAGGGGTTATCCCAGTTGGTTTGGGAGCAAGAGCTCTGGAGAGAGGTCTTGGGTTCAAACCATGGGAGCCTAAATGAAGGGCTACTTCCCATAGGAATATGTATAGAGTAAGGTACCATCAAATTATTCAGTGTGTACGGATAGGGGGATTTTCACACACCTCGGGGGATTAGTCAGGTGCAATATGGGTTTTCACATACTCCGGGGGATTAGTCGAATTGAAAGTTGGAAAGCTCTTCTACAAATTACAACCAAATGCTTACACAGGACCCATATTTCAGTTGATTGGCTTTTTTTTTCCCCCTTAATTTTTTAATTTAACTTCGTCATTGATTGATTGCTATGAAGTTTAGGTGAATGTAGGAACACAAATGGTGGTGGGTGATCCAAAGGAAATGATTTGTGAAGTTACAGAGAGCTTGCATGCTGATCTCCTTGTAATGGGGTGTCGCAGTTCTGGTGCAATAAAAAGGTAATTCGATGGGTTTCTTAGTACTCAATCCTGTTTTAATTTATATGTGAACTTTCTTTCTGGATTAAACATATATGGTGGTTCTTGAAATGGTTGTCACTGTTCTTTAATGCAATATACCCATATACTTATGTGGTAATTTCTGATTGGTGATTGAGCCCATATAAACTACGTGCATGATAGTATGTGGGGCTCATGTATGTGGACAAACCAATTTGATTGGACTCCTTTATGCATGTTTTTCAATGGTCAAAAGATTTAGAGTGATGTTTTGGTTCCGCGCTCGTGGTCTCAATTTAACCTGGAGCTTACGGAGCTTCTAATGGCATGCAGCAGAGATTTTGTATACTTAGTTCCTCGCTGAATCTCTTAATTGGGCCTCTGTTATGTCTCATATTGACTGTGTTGAACTGAATTTGGCTAACCCATGTTTTTAACTACTTAATCCATTCATATGATATTTGTGGTCATTTGATCGGATAGCTATCCATTTTGTTATGAAAGATGTTGAGAATGGGTGAATCATATGCTTTTTCTTGGTAACAGCTTGCAATTTATGGTGATAGCCTCAGGGCTCAACTTGATGTCTCAACTTGGGTAGCTTGGAGGATTTTTACTTGATCTGGTTGTTACTATGTTTCAATCAAGACCCTTACAAGATCCAAATTTTGATATAGAGTGGACAAAAAGAGGAAACAAGAAGAAGATTGCAGTTCATTTTTCCACGTCGCTCAAATGTATTGGGAAATGGATGAACTTCTCCTGCACTATGAATTGCCAAAATGATACGGTTTGTGACGCAGCTACTAAGGCATTTGATATGGTGGTTGCATTTTTCTCATTGATCTTTGAAAAACTCTGATCGATGTCATCCATGGTGCCCTAAGGAACCTTTGGTGGAGGGGGATAGATGGTTTCATTTACACTACACGCCATTCCTCCCAATCCAACTATGCCACAAAGAGGTTGAATATTTCTTATCCTTGGATAATGGTTTCAAATTTATGTTTTTATTTAATTATTTATTTCATCATCAAATGCCAAAATCCCATCTACCTGTCATTGACCTTTTGGGTTCTACTCCATTTGACCCTACCATAAATCATAAAGTCAGTCACTTTACCATCTATCATGTCTTTTTTTATCCCTTCTCTCCAAATTTTCAGTGTTCTACCTCTGCTCCTTGTGCCTATGAGTTATGTACCTTTTTTACTCTATGTACTAGGGTTGTCTCTAGTCTTATAATTACATGCTTAAATCACCTTAGATGAGTTTATCTCATTTTGTTATCTATTGGGACTATCTTAAATTGTCCCTAATATGATCATTTCTAACTCTTTATCGTTTAGAATTAGTACACTCATCCAACATAGTGTACAACCCAATTTCCACATTTGAGAGATCATTAATATGATGGAGCCTAGAAGATCTTCAAGTTACTTTTCAATGCAACAAATGTTGTTGTGATCCAAATTGAAATGACAAAGATATGAAAGAAACACAATGGACTTCCAAATTAGTTTCATGATCATGTAGGTCCAACTTATTGATGCAAAAAGTACCACAAATTAGGAACCATTGCGTGGGGCTTTGAGTTGACTTCCGATGCAAAAAAAGGCACTCAAACTGGCGTTAAAACGAAGAGGTTATAGCTGAAAAACTATAGGTTGTGTGAAGCCCAAACTGGGTCAAACTGCACATGCGGTTGGATCCTTCCTTTAAGCCTAGGATTGGAGGAGTTTTTCTCTCCATTTATCCCTAACTTCCTGTGAGAGTCCATAGATAGCCCACATCTTTGGGTACCTTAGAGGTGGCTTTGATCCCTCCATCTCTCTAGCATACTTGAATACTTGGGGATTTATTTCTTGAGCATCCTTGATGAAATTCTTGGGGAGTCTTCAGAGTTAGGATTTGGGTTTCAAGTGTGGTTTGAAGTTTGAACTCCATTGCACTTCTCAAATGTCAAGTGTCTCTCTTAGAGTTCTATAACTTGGTTGTGTGTTTTGGAGTTCTATAACTTGGTTGACAGTTCTACTCTTATGACTATAATTTGGAGTGTATTACTCCATGGGCACTTCATTTGAGAGTTGTTTGTAGCTCTACAATTCTATTGACGTTTTCCTTGTAGTGTGGTTTGGAGTTCTACTTTGTTGGTCCTTCCATTCTAAAGTGTGGATTCGTATTTTACTTCATTAGCACTTCTGTTTGGGTGTGATTGAGAGTCTTATCTTATCCACCCACGTTCTATCAGGTTAGATTAAGTCTCTTAACCCCACTGGATGATTTAAGTAAGTGATTCACAAGTGGAACAATATCCTTAAGACCCAACCAAGCATTTAACATCAAAGGAATCATCTCCATCCATGTCTTAATTTCACCACCTGTAACAAGTGGATTAAAGTCCTTTGGAACCCACTAGAATATTCATGAATTAGGTCTGTTAAAACCTGATTTTTTACAAAGTTGCTTTAAGACAATATGATTGAGCTCACAATCAGTTGATCAAGCGATCCTGATGTTTTGGGTCTTCATAGGTTTTGTTCGGTCTTTATCCAACAAAGTCTAAAGGATGTCTAAGAGGATCCATGAAAGATTATGATGATTTATACTCTACATAGCTTGATCTTATCATTCGCGGCTTTATACGGTTTGATAATTTCAATCTTCACCTCATAAAGGTTGGTTGAATAAAGATTTAATAGGACCTAAAATGATATGTCCTTACATAGATCAATCAGAAGGAAGACATGGGTTATGAAAAGATGTCTAAGGAAACGATCATGACATATCCAAGGTCCAAGAGATGCTAGAGAAAAATGACTTGAGAATCACTTGGAAGATCCATTGTTACCTTCCTAACTTAACTTGGGGATCATCATTAGATTCATGGATCAAAAGATATAGGCTGTGTCTTAGAACCAATATACCATCTTCACATTCACTTGAGTTGAAATTTTGTGTCTACAATTGCATGCTCTAATCTTCACTTCCTTAAATTGTTCTGGAGTCATGTTTCAAATAACATATCATATAATTTTAATGGTTATCTTTCATAAAAAAAAAAGGGTTCCAGTTTTTTGCTGGACTGGAGCTCAATATTTTCACTGTTACATTTAAAATGTGATAATTGATTCACTGAATAAATTAACCTGCTTGAAATTGTGTATGAAGCTGCTTTTGTTAAATATAGACTGCAATGCATGGTCAGAATTAAAGATACACATCAAGCAAGTCACTCTTAATCATGTAAGTATGTAATTTCTTGTATTCCATTAACTTCAGTTTGTTGTAAGCCCTCTAATTCCTTATGTGGATATGGAATTGTTCTAAAACCTCCATGGTACATAGAATGGTTACTATGTTCGCATTATTCAAAGAGTTCTATTTCATCGTCGTTTTCATCATCATCATCACAATCATTTTCCCATTTGAATCTACATTTCCATTTCCCCTCGCACACAATATCTTTTGGCACCCTACAATCTACCATTCCTTCTTTACCTCCTTGATACAATTCAAGGAGGTAAAGACCTTGAGTGGAAGAATTTTATTTTGTTAACTACGAGAGTTGAATAAGAAGGGAAATCTAAAATCACTAATTCAAAAGAACTACTTATTGTAAAAAAACTGAAATCCTGGTGAAGAAAGCTAGAATAAGAGCAACACACATCTTTGTTCGTCATCATTATCATATGCCAAAATCCCATCTATTTGGAGTCAGCTTTACGAGTTATATTTCGCCATTTGACCCTATCATGAACTATATGGACAATCACTTCACTATCTAATATGTCTGTCTTTATCCCTTCCCTCTATACTTTAAGACGTTGACCTCTCCTCCTTGTACCTGTGATTTCTAACATCTCAATTTTACTCACTGGGGCGGTGTCTGGTCTTCTACTCATATGCACATGTCATTGTTGAAAGATCAAAACTAGACATGGGCTGTATCTATGTTCAATGCATATAAGAAGCTTTCATAGTGACCAGGAACACTCTAAGCTTCTCTTGGGCAAATGTCATGAAATTGATCATTAATCCCAAAAGCCAAGCCATGAATTTGACCATGAATCTTACAAAAACTCAACCACAAGGCTTTCTATTCCAACCTTAATAAAGTCATCTTTTGTCAATGCTAATGTAGTTAGGATAAGTTCTCATTTAACCTTTTAATCCTAAATTTTAAGTAGAAAATGATTTAACTTCTAATCTGTTCCACTGGTATAAAATAAAAGTAACAGAGTTAGCAAACTGTCCCTGTAACTTCCATTCTCCCACCAAATGACTTGCAAGTGATCAACAAATGATAAGGCTCATGGCCAAATGGTATATGACTTGAGGGTAGAGGGTATGTACCAAATAATGCAGAATGGTTGGTGAGGTCTTCATACTTCATAGCTCATACTCATCAAGTGTAGGGCCAATATGATGCCACCAAAATAATTGTTTGGTAGTCTACATGGGTGTAACTCAACTGGTGATTTTTCTATTTCAGGTGGGAAGCCCCCATGACCTCAACTGGTGTGCCTTAAGGGCAGTGGGTATCACCCGTGGAGGTTTTACGCTGGGTTTCCTGCGGTTTCCCACACGTAAATTAATATATATATATATATATTATTTCATTAAAATTTGTACAAAAAGCTCCAAAATAGAAGTTACCTCATAAAAATAATACAAATAGATAAGTATAAAGACAAATGAAGTTGAAATAGAAAAACCTTGAAAATGTAAGAAATCACTCTTTATTTTAAGTTACAAATGAACTTTGATATGAATAATATTATAATAATAAAAGAAATGTAAACATAAAGTAGTACATAGTTTATGTAAAGACGTTGTTTCTAATAAAAATCCAAGACCTTCATGTGGTGAAATTGCACACACTTGATTTATATGATGTAGTGCTCTAGCAGATAAGCATGTTAGAGACTTGGTTGATGAGCATGACCAGATAAGAAGCAAGCAAAGAGTCACGGTCCAGATTTAAACTGAACTCTCAGAAACTCTTGTAGCCATTTGATAAAAATGTAGAAGATAAAATAAAAAGTGTAAAATGGATTTTCTTTATTCCATCGCTACTTTCATGATGGAGAATATATACCAAGAAGTTACTCTCAAGTTCCAATGGAGAGTTTTACAACTTCTTTTTCTTCTTTTATCTTCTCTTCTTCTATTTCTGCCTATGTGGACACTTACTGTAGTGTATAATGGTACCCAAGTTAATTTAGGACAGTCTTTTAAGGTGGAATGAAAATCGAACTAAAGATTCTCATTTTCTAAAGTTAATTTCTTGTCATCACTTCAATTCTTTTAGATTTAAATGAGTTAATATTTAAAAATTGTTATCACAAATTCACAATAGATAATTTCTTTCCTTTCTCTCTTTTTTTTTTTTTTTTAATTTATATTTACACTTTTTTCCCTTCTCATTTACTAATTATATGTGAATTGGAACTCTACTAAAAATATCAATCAACAGTTGCGAGTCAGGTTCAATATTGAATCTAATTCAAGTCCCAAAAATTCTTATTTTTTGAGACTTCCAGACTTTATATATAGTAATTAATTCAGATTAACATTTATAAATAATTTTTTTAAAATAAATCTATCCTCACTCACATGGTAAAAGAAATATATATATTTGTGATGTATGGATCTTGGACTTTGGATCCGAATCCGATTGGCATGTGATTGGAAACTTTTTCTCATTCTTATCTTTTGCACCCGTGACCAAACTAAAGTAGTAAACTAGCCAACAAAAGAAAGTCTTGGTGCAATTGAAGGAGGCTCGTGACAGACAAGAGTCGACCCGTTCACGAGACTCATATTCCTTTCCCACGTCTCCATCTACCTATCAACTTTCAATCATATTTACTTTATTTATATTTTATATGCCTTTTCTTTTACTACTCACCGGCTAATTATTGTACAACTCACTCCACTTGTTTTATTTTTTTTTTTTTTTTTCAAAAGTTTTCTACTGTTTTTAATTGGAAAATCAATTTTACAAAAATTACGAGGTTTTGATTTTTCAAACAATCTATTTTTGTTCAAGTGAAAAATAATCTATGTTTTTAACCAAACATAATCTCAATTGTCCTACTAATGGTACTTTGTAATTAAACTTAGAATCATGGTAATGTTTCATTTTTTTTAATCACATGCATGCCAACCGATTATTCATCACTATGAAGACTTTTTCGAAGTAAAATAGATTTATAGAGATTTACACATGATGATCATCATCATCGTATTAGGCTTTTGCATCTAACCCTGCTAATATTCTTATTCTAAGAATAATAAACTTTTCTAATTTTAAATAAAGGACCTTTTCTTCTCTTTTAAACAAAAGTTGTACGTATTGCTGAGTCCAACAAAAAAGAAAATAATAGAATATTTAGAGAATTGATTTGTACACAAATACTTTTTATTAGATAAGGTATTTGATCCATTTTATTCCGGTGCCCAAATCGATTCCCCAATGTGAATGCCTTCTTTATGATAAATGTTCAAAAGAAATCTCGAGAACAACTAAAGAAGTATTTCTCTTGGTATCTATCAGGAGAAAAGGGAAATGTATACAGATTTACAATGAAGAAGTTAAAGAGTGATGTATTAAGCTAAAAATCCACAGGAATTTAGCTCTAAACAAGATTAATACATAAACAAAATTCAATGTCAAGCCAAGTGAGAGAAAACTTTCAGTGGTGGTGGTGGGTGATTAAAGCTTATTGATGTTAATTATTATATTGGTAAAGGTCAATTTCAAAGTTTCTGAAAAGAGCAAGGGTAGAATCTTCCTTCAATAAGAAAACATGGGAAAATCAATCGCAATTTAAAAGGCATCACTGTTTGGAGATCTTGGCTTGTTGTGGGACTGCAGCCTTCTTTCTTTGTCGAATGACAACGAATGACACTCTTCCAAGTTGAAATGCTAGCGAGGATTTCATAATTCTAATACATGTGATTCTTATCAAGAAACATGTGGTGTGTATGTTGGTGGATCCAATCAGTTTATTAAATAGGTCTAAAAGACCCCAAAATTATTGGATAAAATGGAATATGAAATTAGCTAAGGGTCTCTTCTTATTTCAACACTTTTTTTCTTAAGCAGAGAAAAAATATATTATTATAGTATGAAGAGGAGTGTATAAGAGACTTATATGTGTCCTTTCAAAGAGTGAATATAAAAATAGTATATAAAGAAATAAAAGAAATACAGACAAGAATAATCTCTCTACCCATACAACTCAAGTGACATAACCCTTAGTCTGTCTTTGAATGGAGGGTAAATTTGGAAGGGGTTACTTAGAATAACTCTTTTTCAGGAGTTACTCTAGATAATATGAAAACCCTTCATTTGAAAAGTATTGTCAATATTTTAGCCCTTTATCTTAGTTATCAAACAAGGGTAACATCACCCCCCATCCAAACGCAGCCTTAAATCTCTTTCCTTGTGCTTAACCCTTAAGCACTTTACATTGCAATTACACAGGGAAACTCTACCCCTAATAGGCTAGGCTATGAAAGAAGCCAACTTCACATAGGGTCAAAACAATTCAAGAAACATGCCCTACTTTCGATTCTTCTGTTCTCTGACTTTGTGTATCTTTATTTTCAACAGCGATGGAAGAGGGGTCATGTACTAGGTTACAAATCTCGTTTGATATAAGTTTTTTCATTTTGACATCTAAACTTTTTAAATATATACATTTTGGCCGATATTCCATAAAAAAATTGAGTTGATATTTCAAATATAGCCAAAATTTATAATTGAGTACTCATGTGCCAATGACATCTTGCAGTCAATCCATAACAAATGTTTGTAATGGACATAAATTACCACTTATGCCGCATTCCCTTCTGAGTTCACCCTCTGATATGATCACTTCTAATTTTGTTAGACTGGCCCAAGGAAATTTATTAAATAAGATTTAAAGGATTCACTTCTGAAATCATGGAAAATAAAGAAGCTAGTTGCCATTGGAGACCGGCCGGATTTGGGCTTATATTCAAGTAGAATTTTGGGGTCATGAACTAGTTAACTAGCCTTCTAGGCCTATTTTCTAGCTCAAATGTCAACACTTAATGGGCAAGAGATTGGCCCATGTCTGCTTTAAAACAGAAAACTCAAACTGGAGGTTGTCCAATCAGGATTAAACATGTGGCACAATAATAAACATATAAAATAATTATACCTTGTTACCTAAGACAACACACAGATGTCTGTCCTGATCAGGATACAGACACAGCCCTACCCTAATAAGTGGAAATGGGACCTCTATGAACAATCGAACATACCCGTGAAGAACTAATAAAATTGGAAATGACAGGTAAAATCTGCTTTGTGTGGCCAAGGTCTTGTCAACACAGCTGCCCTTTATTCCACTTGGAACATTATTATTATTATTTTGATATTTAATTAAATAACAAAATAACTTTTTAGAGCAGTAGAAGTGTTTAGTAGATAATAGTAGAAAAATCATTTCAACTATAAAATGATAGAAACCATCTTTATTTTAAGTAGGAAAAGTGGTGAACGAATAATTCTACGTCAAAATATAAAAACAATCTCAACATTGAAGGAAAATTTATGCTTATAACAACTCATCGCAATAGAATTTTATACCACAAGAAATAATAAAAAATGTCTATTTTTTATAACAAGAGAGATTGATATACCTTTTTATACAGTATATCATCCAAAAGTTGGCTTTGGCAATTAACTCAACAGTCCACATCTCTCACTCTCTCTCAAAGCCATCGGTAATTATTCCATGTAAATGATTTTATTATTATTACAGCTATTTAGACAATCTGTCGCAGATAATGGTACACATAATTAAGTAATTAACCAAGACTAATAATTGACTTGTCACGTGATAGTGGATAATCGAAGTATCGAACAAACAAGTGCAACTCAGAGAAGGCCTACTCGTCTCATCCCCATATAAATATAGCCATTACTCTCAGACCAAGCACCTCATCTCATCCTATCTAATCCGCTTAGAGAGTCCTGAGTCTAGACTCGGAAACTGAGTCTATGGACTCCCGAGTCATGGCCTTAGCCCCTCTACTTCTCTTTCTCCTCATCTCTACAAGCAATGCCGTCGACCCATGTGCTTCTTCTTCTTCTTCCGACGGATCGGATGTCTCCATCGTCCATATCTATGGTGGGTGCTCTCCCTTCTCTCATTCAAGGCCTGCCTCATGGTTCAACACAGTGCTGGACATGGCCTCCAAAGACCCGACCCGACTCACCTATCTGTCCTCTCTACTGGGGCAGAAAACTTCAGTTCCAATTGCATCAGGGCAGCAAATACTGCAGACTGGGAACTACGTCCTCCGAGTTAAGCTCGGCACGCCGGGTCAACTCATGTTCATGGTCATGGACACCAGCAGCGACAATGCATGGGTTCCGTGCTCCGGTTGCACCGGCTGCTCCTCCACTGTCTACAGGCCCACCAACTCTACCTCATACCACGCCCTTGACTGCAGTATGTCTTTGTGCAGCCAAGTGCGCGGGCAGGCCTGCTCTGCTTCTGTCGGCTCATGTGTGTTTAACCAGACCTACGGTGGCGACTCTTCGTTCTCCGCGGCTCTGGTGCAGGACGCGCTGAGGCTGGGCCTTGATGTGTTGCCCAATTATGCATTTGGGTGCATAAGTGCCACATCGGGCAGGTCGATACCACCTCAGGGATTGATGGGCCTGGGCCGGGGACCCCTGTCGCTGTTTTCACAGAGCGGCTCGTTGTACCAAGGGACCTTCTCTTACTGCCTACCGAGCTTCAAGTCGTACTACTTCTCGGGCTCATTGCGTCTAGGCCCAGTGGGCCAGCCCAAGAACATCAAGACCACGCCATTGTTGCAGAACCCCCACCGCCCCTCGCTCTACTTCGTCAACCTCACCGGAATTAGCGTTGGGAGGAAGGTTGTCCCTGTGCCACCGGAGCTCCTTTCCTTTAATCCTAACACTGGGGCTGGCACAATCATCGACTCCGGCACCGTCATCACGCGCTTTGTCCCACCTGTTTACATGGCACTACGTGATGAGTTCCGGTCATGGCTCAAAGGGACTATATCGCCGCTCGGGGCATTTGATACATGCTTTGACACGACGATGAATCCAGCACCACCAACAGTGACACTGCATTTTACAGGGACGGATTTGACACTGCCGGTGGAGAACACACTCATTCATAGCAGTGCCACCTCATTGGCCTGCCTCGCCATGGCCGCCGCGCCGAACAATGTGAACTCAGTGCTGAACGTTATTGCCAATCTGCAGCAGCAGAACCATAGAATTCTCTTCGACCTTGTCAACTCTCGTGTTGGGATTGCAAGGGAGCTTTGTAACTAGATTGAGTGAAGAACTTCTACCTGTTTTTGTTGAAAAATGGAAGAATTTCAGTTGAATCATGATTGAATGCAAAAGAAATTATGGGTTATGTTGATCTTTTGCTGATAAATGTTCTGTATGTGTCAATGTAATGTGTTTGCAATTGAGATAAATTGTTATTTTTATAATTAACTGGTGTAAACTTTCTATCAGAAATTTTTAATTAGGTGTGAACAATGCAAAATTAATTAGGCAAACTACCAGGCAATAATTCAATTCTAACAAAAAATGATTGGATGGGAACACGTTTTAAAAATGATTTCTCTCAAGTTTTAATAATTAGACACTCTAGTCATAAAAAAGAGAGAGTTAATAACTGCATAAGAAAAATCTCAATCTTATCATAATATTTTCCAAAATATTGCTAGAAATAAGAATATGATAATAATTGAGCCCTTTGTTTGGAGTCATGCTTTTGGTATTCCAACTTTTTCAGATATAATAATCGTAATCAACATTCAATTAGCAATCTCCTTGCCAGAGAATTTGGAAATAGCAGTCATTCATTAGACTTAATATCCATAGTGTAAACTCATCATCAGAATAAAATTCATGAGTTTGAAAAATGAGATGGAAGTAAAACCACACGACTCATGTATAGTTAAGAAAATGGCTCTTTTTCGGGGTACAACGGAGTCATTGTTCAGAAATATGAAACTCGGATTCAATTCAAAATCTTATCGAGTTGAGTCAAATTGAACGGACTTGGCTAAGTTCTTGTTAGTTTTTAAACCATGACTGGAATACAAAGATAGAGCAAGTGTGTGCCAAGTTGCAGATAACTTGATTGTCACACTAATGAATGTTTTGAGGAGAAACTTGCCAGTCAAACAGCAAGTAAAACCAACCTGATGTAAAATGGATCGACCGAGCTATGCCCTTTCAAAGACTGAGATTGTAATGCTGATCAACATATAGCCAGATTAACAGGTAGAAGTGAATGCATGAAATGCTTCTGCTGTAATATTTTGATTAGTGTTCAAGTAGAAGCAGGAACTAGTGCAAGAAACTGCCAAAAAATAAGTTTTGTTAGGGAAAACAAGTTGCTATCACAGCCAAGGCCTGTTTGGATGCAGGGAAACCATTTGCCCTGAAAAATGGTTGTTTCACTTCTGTTTATTGCTACTTTGTGGTGAAAAGTAGAATTAACAACAAAATTTGTCTTAATTTCCAGGCAAACAAAAACTCCTTAAAGGGTTGTGATTTGTCAATCCACCATTTTCCCTCTAGTGTTTGCAACCTCTGCCCTGTACCAGAGAAGACCAAACTAAAACCAAGTGAAGCAACTCCACTTTCTGTGGCTTTCACTACCAATATTAGAAAATTCTCAGTTTCTCCATCAGGACTAAGGAGTTGAAGCAACAGGTCTCAGTCCTGCTTAACAAATGCTTCTTGTTTTGTTGTTCTTCTCAATTGGGTGCTCCCAGGACCAAGAGGGGAACAATCTATACAAGGCTGATTTTAAACGCGTACACTGCACCAGAGAAATTTGAGTCATTAAGAAACAAATACAGTAGCTTTCAGCAGGCTGCCAAGATTATTCAATCACCAAATGTGTAACTCGTTCTTTCTCTCCATTCCTAATTTCTGCCAATCTAAACATACCCATAATGTATCGTCACAATAACCATTTGATTAGTAATAAAAATAAAATAACATAGAGTAAAATGGGAAAAAAATAATGAATTCTAACAACTCGTGTATGTCAGTCCCCAAAGACAATCCCACAAGCGAAAAAAATGAACAATCAACAAAACTTACGTCCATTTTCCACATGACAGAATTCTATAACCCAAGCCAAGCCAACCCAACCCAAAATCTGTACCTCCACAAGGTTTTTCTTCTTCTTCATTTTCTTTCTCAAACATAAACGGTGATAGAAATCAAACCATTTCATCTTCTTCAACCTCTCTTTAATATTCAACCTTTCAAGTTTCAACCCCACCATTGATGAACTGCAATTCCCTGGTCCCTGAGCTTGCCATAGAGAGACAAGCATTCCCAATATGCCCTCCAGCTCTCATTCTTGTTCTTCGCCTTTTTACTCTGGTGTCTGCATTCCAGGAAGAGCTCATCCACAAGATAAATAGTGTCATTCATCAACAGCTCCTCGGCCACCTCAGCCTCAGCCTTCATCACCACATAGTCCTCCTCCATCACGTTCCTCCTCAACCACTCTGACATCCCAATCACTGCTTCCATTGCCACTGCCTCCACCTTATACTTCTCAAACGCCTGGTTCCTTGTAGGATAATTCTGTTCAAACCACTCTGATGGCAACCCACTGCCTGGAGGACCCACGTCAATGAAGACCCGCCTGGGGTATTCATCAAGCGGGTCGTCAAGCAAATCTGGCAGGTACCTGGTTCTTGGCAATAACTAATGGGATTTCCTTGAGGCCACCCTTGGTGGCGCCAGTAGTGCGTCTTCAAGACCTACAAGTGCAGCCTTCTTGGTGAACTCATCTGCAACAAGTAGCCGTCGACCATGCAGAGTCAGTGGCTGCAGTGCTGAGTGGTTGATAGCCGCCTGACATGTCTTTTTCATTGCCACCACAGTAGTGTCGAATTGCCTGAGGTAGACAATTTGGAAATTGAGGGGAACACGGAAGTTGTGGGATGGGTTTCTACTTAGCTGGACAACAACTACACCTCCAATTTTGAGGGCACGGTCAATGAAGCCTGCTGCGTCAAAACCAGTGGTGTAGATGAAGTCGACTGAGTCATCGTCAACTGGTCCCAAAAGCAAATCAAGATTGATCTCCTTCAACAGTTGAATGCAGTCCTCCTTCAAATTTCCAATTAGAACTGTGTGATGGCCGGGCTTGATGAGGCTTGCATTGGCCAGGTCATGGAAGAGCATAGGCAGAAAGTCTGGATTGTGGACACTAGTCCGCCTTGGAAGAGGACTGATGACATTAGAGCTGGCAGCAGAGGAGGACCCAATCATGGAACCAATCCAGGGGAAGGCAACGATGGCAAGGAATAGGAGAAGGGATCGAGCAATCAACTGCAGAACACGAGGATGAGGGATCCTGACTGTAATTTTGTTGTCATCTGCTTCTCCATAAATTTGTTCGAGATGGTATGCTTTTTCATACTTTGACAGATATCCACTTACAAAATTGAAGCCCATGTGTGCTATCTACTTTTGGATTTCTTTTTAAGATATGCAAACTTCTCACTTGACTAATCCTTGGAGCATGTATAATCTTTTTTTTTGTTGACGATGACTTGATCTCAAGACTTCCCACAAAAAAGGGCAGATTTTGACGAGAAAGTCGGCTACTAAGGGTTACTACCTACTTAGGAATTTTATTACAAGAAATGATCAAACAGGTGGCAAGCGTGACACAACTGAGAAGAACAGCGTCCATCTTACTTCAAGTTTTATTGCGACAAATAATCAAACAGTTGGCATGCGTGAAAGCAGAGCAGAAAAACTTCGATGATGCAGGGAAAGAGAGGAGAGAGAAAGAAGGGTAGGGTTATTTAGCGAGTGCAGAAGCGGGAAGCGGTGTGGTTACCACCCACAAGAGCCATACTCGTGCTTAAGGTTCTGAAACAGAGGAGCATGAGCTGCTGCAGTCGCTGCCCATCCATGGTTTCTTCTTGTTTTTTTTTTTTTGCTTTCCTCAACGGTCCCAGATCGATGGAGATGGAGAAAGGGTGAAAGATCAAAAGGTAAAAATCTCCATCGATCGAAGGAGAGGAGAGGGGAGGGGAGGATGGAATCGGAGGGAGTAGAAAGTAGATAGAGATGGAAAGAGTTTCCAGTGTTTTAATGGAGAGGAGGAAATAGCTGTGCCCCGTGGTTCAGAAGCCGTCAACAACTACAGAAGCGTTGGTGAGTATGGGTGTGCGAGGCTTCGCAATATGTATTAGACCTGCCTCGCGCCATAAAACTCATGACCTCTTTGAATCTATATGAGCGGCCCAACTGCAGTAATTGGTCAAAACTCAAAACTAAAATGATAAGTATGTTATTTCAATTTTCAAATATAATATGTATCTATTTGTGGATGACAGATCTATCAAGCTTAGCACTCAATGTCACAAAAATCACTGATAATTTTAAATTTATCATATTTTTATTGATAAAATATCAATCATTTAATATCTTAAGATTTATCTATAATTCAGTAAATTCCAGATAAATTCTTAATAAAATTGCGATAAATGGTAATACCGCAATAATCTCGATAAATTCTTGGTAAATTTCTTATTAATATTTTTATTTATTATTTTTTAAATATTATATCTTCTAAGTTAATTTTCCAATAGAAATATTAGAATTTGAAAATATTCTGATATTACCCATCGTCATTAATATCCCAAGAATAGTATTTGTAACAACCGGTGCACCTATCAATAGATCAAATTGGTTTGAATCTAATATGATTGGAGTTATCCATTTATCTAACTCAAATCAATTTGAATTCATTTAACCTCATTTATCTATTTACGTGTTTAATTCATTTTAAAAAATAAACAATTTGAATCTACTCAAAACCATTTACCCATTTAATTAAAAGAAATGACCCTACTTGTCATTCTAATATTAAAGATAATAGCAAATGATGTCATATAAGATATATGGAGTTCATTTTTTAAAATAATCTTTCACTTTATGGAACTTTTTAGATTTTGTAAAACTCTTTCATCCTCCATTAGAAGAATGGAATATCAAGTATTTGATTAGAAAAGCTTTAAAGTTTATTATACCCCTCTCATTTAAGCCATTCAACAAGAAGTTTAATAGTTTTACAAAATAAAAAATATGTGTATGTATTCTTGTATTTAAAAATTAATGAATGGTATAAATTTTCCGATGTATTACAAGACAACTTTCTTGTCATCTTTACCATTATCATTCCTTATTAATTAAATGGGTTGAGCCATGTACCTAACTCAAACCAATTTATCTATTTTAGTATT
Organism: Chimonanthus praecox; assembly: GCA_022113865.1. Taxonomy (NCBI): domain Eukaryota; kingdom Viridiplantae; phylum Streptophyta; class Magnoliopsida; order Laurales; family Calycanthaceae; genus Chimonanthus; species Chimonanthus praecox. The sequence goes on along the minus strand of CM039090.1, from coordinate 9,725,265 downwards.
TCTAGCCTTTAGTTTATTTTTAAAAATAAAATATAAAATATCTACGAATCTAAAAATTTATAAAAATGTGTCAAATAATGGATTCTCACACTCTCTATATTATATTAGACAAAAACATAATGTGTAAAGTAATGTATAAACTAGTCTAAATATATCATCTCACCATTTTGTAAAGGAATATGTAAGTCTACAAAACGTATAAATTTCTTTGCATGTATATTGAAGAAACATACATATATTATGTTTGCTACCAAGTTGAATTGAATTATATTTATCTGAATCTGTAGTTATGATAATGATATTATTTTGACATTAAATATATAGGGAACTTAATTACAACTATGTATTTCATGAGTGCATCCACAGTATAGTATAATTTGAAAATTCTAATTATTAAAGTTAAAATTTTTTAATTATTATTATTGTTACTGTTGTGGAGTTATTATATGCTAGCTATTGAGTAAATGAGTTCAAGTCAGAGTAGTTAGTTTATAAAATGGGTTAATGTACTCAAATTGTGCTTTTAAGATTGGATTTGAGTATAGTTGATGCGTCAATTTATAAATTACCGATCGAAAATCATCTATTTTTATATATAAAAAAATATTAATCAGTTCAACTTATTAATTAGACGGCTTAACATCACTGAATCCAAATCCTATTTTTCAGCTTGAGTTCATATTGAGTAAAAATTATAATCACTATTATACAGTTAATATTAGCTTCACTTGAGCAGAGACAGTATCATGCAATCGGCTGATACTTGGATTTCTATTCTACCAAAATAGTCTTTTATGTGGATAGAACCTAGATTTTTTTGTTTGGTTTGTTTTTTTTTTTTTTCACAAAAGGTTTTCATATATTCATAAATTATTTTCACTTTTAATATGGAGTAGAGATACCCATGTTATTAAAGAAAAGGACTTCAATGATCTTTATCAATACAAGAATTTGATTTTAGATTATTGAGAGAAAAATCATTTAAGATAGACAAGTTCAATTCAATTGAGAGGCATCTCAGATTTGACCAAATAATAAATGAGAATTAGCAGGTGGAGTAGGACCATTTCTCAAAACTATAGTTACCTAGGGTACTTAATGTTGGCAGGTGAGAGTCATGATCCTACTTCAAGTCTTGGAGGGGTTGGTCTGATCAAAAAGTTCTACTTATGAAGGGTTGTCTTAAGTTGGATTGATGCTTAAACTCCTCTTGATCACTTTCCATGAGATTACTTACTCGTCGTTTGAACTTGGTACGCATGTATATACTTCGAAGGATTTAGTCAAGTAAAGTTACCTATGATTGAGAAGCCTGGACACGTTCACCCGTAAAAAACAGAAAAAAAAAGAGTCTTTGAAGTTGTAGAAAGTGGATATTTGTAATTGATGGAGACCTGCAAAGGCATCAAAGTTCACAGAAATTATACAACTCCAACCTTTGCTAATTGTGAATTGGGTATTTGTGAAGGTTATTTTGGGTGAAAATGAATTAGTTTGAGAGGTTTACATTTGCACAGTGGTGTTGCCAACAATCAATTTAAATATACTTTCAAAGACTGCAAAGTGCTAACCATTTCTAGAATTTAGAATTAAGTGTGTTAATTTAATGAATAATAATGGAAATGCGGGGATGAGGTATAAATTTAGACTCTTAAAAAGATTAATCATTCTACCTGTAACAAATCAATTATGAAGATATAATTCTCCAATGCCTTCCTTATAGGAGATTGATGAAAAGTCAATCACAAATAAAACTCAGTATTTCTTGTAATTTCCTGAATCTATTTGAAGTAGAGGTAATAATCTGGGCCGATATTCGATATATATCATCGATATCTTAGCTGATGCTGAGATTTAAACTCCTGATTTGAAGCTTGAACAAATCTTGTGGGTAATATTGTATCAAAGAAGAAGCATTATCTTCATTCATATAGTTTTAATAAATTCAATGTATGTCTAAATCATTATAAAGTCGCATGGCGTTTGGTGCATGAACCCAATATTGGTACATGAATTGGTGTATGATAGAAAATCTTTTGGGGACTTATGTGATAGAATTTTTAATGGTAAGGTGAGTTTTTCCAAAGGGATTGAGTGGCAAGTCTTATTATTTTTGGGCAACTCACAATATTTGAATATTTTCTACCATTTAAAAAAGGATATTTAAATTTAGATAGTTATTATGATTATGACATCACAAACATGACTTGAAGTCTTAAATCGTGAGATGGGTATTGAGGTGTAAGAAATTGCTCGTCTTTAGAAAGTTTTTTTTATTCTACATAGTTAATTTAAAAAATAAAGTTCGTGTTTGATATTCAGAATGGATACTTATTCAGCTCATTGTGTGGAACTCAATATTTGGGTGTAATTTTCAATTCAATCATCAGAGTTGTTTATAAAAAAATATCGATAGAACCAGCATATGAACACTATGACTTGTCACTAGATGTGGAACATGATGTCATTATTTCAAGGATCAAACTTGCTTTTGTTAAAAATAAAAAATAATTTTAATAAAAAATCATTTTAATCCTTTTGAGGTCAAAATGCTCGGTGGATAAGCAACTGTCATTTGAATCTTTTGAGAGAATCAGGGTTGCTTGGCAATTTTTACTATTTTTAATAACGGTATAAATAGGATTTCGCGTGAATTTAGTAGGACCTTGCTTATAAGACTTCTGCTTAAATGAAACAGACAATACCTACTGATTGAGTCATTTTTCCTTCTCCCTTTACTCATTTAAAAATATCTTTAAATCTTACGGATGTGCATAGGCTGACACATGTTGGTATGACACTGAGTCATTGTCGACTCAGTCGACTCAGTGGATTCTGATACCCATGTCTTGTGCTAATTTGCCCCATCTCTCTATGTAGGGCTGAAACTCAGGTCGGATCGGGTCAAGTTTCAATTAACTCAACTCAACTCATGTCAAAAATTATTGAACTTAAATTGAATTGCTGATCTCAAGGGTTTAAAATTCGGTATCGACCGATATTTTTCTCTCTCTTAATTTTTTTTCTTGTTGTTTTAAAAAAAAGTAATAATATCGGCCGATATCGGCGATATATATCACCGATATATCGGATCTCAACCTATACGTATCATATCGGCCGATATATAACGGTTTTCAAAACCAATATATATCAGACAATGCGATATGCATCGGTTTTTATCTCGACCCCTGACTTGTGTTACTCAACCCAACTCGAGCCGAATTGCTGACTTGAGTTACTCAACCTAACCCGATCTGAATTTTTGACTCGACTCAATCTGAGTGTTGTTTTATAACTTGGTGCACTCAAATCGAATTGAGTCGGATTGCTTTTAAATTTCTCAATCCGACCTGATCTGAATTTTATACGGGTTTATTTTTTCCCAACCCGACCCAATATATACAAAAACATAACCCAAACACATTGATTTCTCGAATCGGGTCATGCAGGTTGGGTTAAAACCCGACCCAAGTTTCATCCTTCGCTCCATGCAATGCTTATCGGCTTTCTTTCCAACTTCCAACAGCTGCATAGTTGGGCAACAGTGTATTAATTTGTGTGCGTTAAAATTTATTTTTTAAATAATGTTTAATTTTCATGTGAAAAAATTAGAATAATTGGATATGAAAATTTGTGATTTTAAAATATTCAAAAGGTAATTATTAAAATAGAATCAGTTTTAGATTTTTTAATTTAATAATAATTATTTCAAAATAAATTGATATTAGATAGAGATCTAATTCGAAAATAGGTGATACTATAAGAGAAAATAATGCTCTTTCCGAGATTTGATGAGCCCCATGTTAAATTCTCTGCATTCAAAATTAAAACTGATCTTAATGTTTAGGAAAAATATTTTGATGGTTTCTTAGAAAAAAAATATTTAATTTACATTGATAATAAGAGTGGGTAAAATGCAGACAGATGCAATCCAATAGGAGAGAATAAGACTAATATATATATAAAATGCAGACAGATGCAATCCAATAGGAGAGAATAAAACTAAATATATATATATATATATCTGATGAGGGTTCGGAAAACAAATCATTCCCATTTGAAGATTGCAAGCTATGAATGAAATAAATGGCTCAAAATTTGTACTGTAAAGGGCAATATTTTTATATCTCAATGATGTATACCATTCAGACGAATGTCAAATTCAGAAATATCATAAAACAGGGGGACACAAATTTGTTTGCCGGCTTAAGTTAATTATAAATATGCTATATTTTGCTGGGAAAAAAAAATTAAATCTAACTGCCAATCTATTTTTTTTTTAAGATGTACACTGTACAGTCGGCTGTTTTTTTTTTTCCTAAATAATAGTTGTGCAAATAGGGCTGAAACTCAGGTCGGATTTTAATAAATCCAATTTAATCTATGTAAAAAATTATTGAACCTAATCCGACACGACCCGACCCGAATTGCTGACCCGAGTTACTCAACTTGACCCGACTCAACCAGAGTATTGTTTTATAACTTGATGCACTCGGAGTCATATCGGGTTGGATCGAGTTGCTTTTAAATTTTTCAACCCGATCCGATCCGAGATATACAAAAACATAACCCAAACGTATTGATTTCTTGAGTCGGGTCATGCAGGTCGGGTTAGAACTAGACCCAAATTTCACCCCTACGTGCAAATAAAGGCATAAATGATAATTTAGAAGTTACAAAAAAAATTTCTGTCAAAACTATTTTTAGAAAGAAAAAAGTATTTTAAAAAATCCTAAATTACCATATTAAAATATAGAAAATTGAGAAAAATACAAACAATAGACTTGTCCTTTTATCTATATGTTATCACTTATGATATATCCCTTGTCGTCTATCAATATTTTTGACTTATTTCTGAACTCAAAAAGTCGATTTGAAGAAGACGGGAGCATAGTCGATAATAACGATGACTGATATTTTTAGATTCCTATATTTGATATTTTGTGGTTGTAGCAGTGTTATTGATAATAATAATTGCAGTCCTCAAAGTGGATGAGCAACTTCGCTGGCTAATCAAACTATCCTAATCATAACATTATGACTCTTTGAATGACAGGTGAATGAAAATATGAAATCCTACATCTGATTCATTTTATTTTTCATATTATTATAATAAATTAAAAAGATGAAAGAGAAAATAAAAATATTATCAACTTATAATAATAAATGAAGAGAAAAATTGACCTGATGTCTGATTTTAATAAAAGCATAATAAATAAATAATAGTAACAAATAGGCGTATGTAATTATATTAAGGACATCTTAGTGTAATAAGAAAATCTACATGGTGTAGTTCAACTGATTGTCTCCCACCTCAAGAAGTGAGAGATATAAGTTCGAGCCTGCATGGCCTAATCTTGGTGTGTCTTAAGGGTAGTGGACTCACCCATAGGGCTTTTACGCACGGTATCATGCGGTAAAAAAAAAAAGTCTAAAAGTTTGTTTGAAGGAAAAATAAGAAATATCCCATTTAGGGAGATTGCTCTTTAAATTTTGAGGTGAGGCACATATTTTCTGATAAAATTTATAGAAAATGATAAGAATATAAATTATATAAAATTTAAACTTTATCAAATCATATTAGATATGTAATTTTAGACTTTGAAAATTTTTATTGCCAAAAAGAATTGATTTTCATAGTTTAACTTATAAAAGTTATGATTTCTATTAATTTTTATCATCTAAATACTCCTATCATTGAGACCCTTCGTAAGTTGTCCTTTCCCTCAATGGGCTATCCCCACAATGGTAGAACGAGAACCACTCAAGTTTATCTTTTATTTTTATTTATTTTTTCCATTCTTCCTGAACTATAATGGAATCATGGAAATATTCACTGCAAAAAACCAGCCAAATGTACAGTGCCGGCCCGGCACAAATTGAGGTCTAAAGAAAAAAATCTAAACGAGACCTTATTTGTATTTAAGATATTGTTATGAATAGTATTTAATTAAAATTTTAATTATATATAATAAAAAAGAATTTGAAAAAAAAATCGGGCCTTTTTTTAACACTCCTGTACCGAAATTTGGGCCTCCCTAATAGGGTTTTGCGGTAAGATTATCAATAATTTCAGGCTTTTCAATATTTGTGGGCTTAAGCGGCCACTTTTATTGCCTTTGAGTATAACCGGCCATGGTAATGGACATAACCATATAAATATAATGGTTTTCTTTTCTTAAACAAAAAAGTAACCTTTATGTAAAACTTAAAATAAAGAAATTTTGTGTTAAATAAAATCACTAAACATAGAAATATAGAATTTAAGACTAGATTTATCGAGTGAAATTAATTTATAGCACTTTTTGTCAGCAAATACAAAATCTGAGATAAAATGGATAAAAAAGGAAAGTAATTCTAAAATTGAATTTACCGATTTGGAAGAGTTTAGCCCGCCAAAAGCTAAAGTTCATTGAAATTGTTCCTCTTAGATCTTTTACTTTCAAACTCTCCATTAAGACTTTCTCTATTAAGAATAGTCTTTAAATGGGTCTTAGGCCCCTCTACAATTAGGTATGATGAGTCGAATGTGTAAGAAATTTCATCACCATCTAATAATCATATCTTTTAATTTTAATTTTTTTTTAAATCAATATTTTATACTCATCCAAATTTAAAAGGTCAAGATTACGTGACTTAAAGATAATGAAATTTTACATATTTCATATCTATATAATCATAAAGAAGGACAACAATCCATTTAATAGAAAGTCTCGATAGCATAATTATTTTAATTTTAAGTGTGAATTCATTTCTTTTTTAGTAAATTGATTATTTTTTATTTCAACTTTTCAAATATATTGCTGATGTTATTAAAATATGATTAAAATCTTAATTACTAGTTCTCATTAATAAATTAATTTAACTATTAAATAAATTAATAATATTTATATAATGTGCACAACATATATCACAACTAATATACAGAAAGAATTTTAGAAAAAAATAAATTAGAAGAGATAAGTCACTTATGTGGAATTGCAAATACTTTTGCACAGGGGTTCAAATATCGGCCGATACATATCGCATCGGCCGATATATATCGGTTTTAGAGGTGTGAATATCGGCCGATATCATATCGTATCGGCCGATATTCACAATATCGGCCTTGATATCGGCCGATATCGGTCGATATTTAAAAAAATGAGGAGGAAAGAGAAAAATATCGGCCGATATATCAGTCGACGTATCGTATCGACCGATATATCGGCTGATACCGATCTTTAAACCCCTGCTTTTGCATTCTTTTCTTCCTTTGCCAACTATGTCATGTCCTGTCATCAGCTAGGCCGATACAAAAATTTTATTGAAATTTCACAATATCAACCAAAAATTTTAAATGTTTAATTTTAGTTAAATATTCTTTTTAGTTTTGAAAGACAACAATTATGGTTTGAAAATAATAATTTTAATTTATTTCAATATAAAAAGGACAATATTATGCATGTAATAACATTTTCTGTGCCAATACATGAGTAAAAAGCAAATCAATTTTTTTATATAATTTAAATGAATAAATACTTAATCCTCCCAAATACTTGAAATTCGCTGTAGAAGATGTTTGTAAAATTGTAATAGTATATTCATTCCAGAAATTTACTTTAATATTTTATACAAGATTTTTAATTTAATCATGTGGTCCAATCGTAAGGTACAAATATCGGCCGATACATAATGGTTTTTTAAGACCGAGTAATATCGGCCGATATGGCCGATATTCGGTCCGAAATATCGGCCACAATATCGGCCGATATTCATAAGTATCAGTATTTAATTTTTTTTTTTTTAAACACCGATACGGTTTTTACACGGTTTTTCACTGTTTTTCACGGTTTTTAACTGTTTTCAACGGTTTAGGGTTCACGGGTTTCACGGGTCCTCGCGGTTTTTGCAGTTTTTCACGGTTCCGATATCGGAGGAGAGAGAAAATGCCGATATCGGGATGAGAGATAAAAATATCGGCCGCTATTTCGGCCGATATATCGGCATGACCGATTTTTTAACCCCTGGTCCAATCCATGGGTTACTTGCGATGTTGGCAGAGAGAGAGAGAGAGATGACCCAATAATTTTTTTTTTTTAGATTAACGTGTGAGAAACTCAGACACAGTTCTACTAAAATCTTCATGGATGAGCCCAATACCCTTAAGAAACACCAAGGTTAGGCCATGGGGTCTCAAATCTGCAACCTCCTACTTTCTGAGATGGGAAACAACCAGTTGAACTATATCTATGTGGGCATGACCCACTATTTTCATTGTTAGTGTAGTGAATCATTTTAATATTATTTATACCTATTAAAAAAGTCAAATTTAATAAATTTTGCTAGTTTTGAAATTAAAGAGCTCATGCAAAAATCCAAAGCAGAAAGAATTCCATTTTACTTTACCAACGAAATAAAATCAAATCTTCTATGCCACGTGTGTGGAGCACACGTGCTCCGACACGTATTGGAACAAAATTCGGCCGATAAATTCGTCAAATCAACGGCCGATTGGAATTTCATGTTTCCTCGGGCATTTAATTTAGGCCACTGTCATCTAGTGCTTTTCTTCCACTCATTCTTTCCCTCTTTGTAGTTTGTAGAAGCCGTTGTCATTTAAAATACTTAAATCAAATCCCACATAAATGGACGTGGCCCCCACACGCTAATGTACAAAAAAAGTGCCGGACGTCACGCTTCCATCTTCCCTGTCCCGAACGCGAGCTCTTTTTTTAATTTTTTAATATTTGCAGAAAGCTACCTCCTCCTTCTTCATAGTTCATCCTTCCCCACATACAACCTCATTGGAATTTTGAAATATTCAATTCAACCCCCTCCATTAATTCGGGAGAAAAATAAAGACCAACTTTTATTTTTTGGCAGTAATTGGATTTTAAAGTCCTGGTTTCAGATTTATTTTTATACAATATATGGTCTTTTTATAAATCGGACGTTGATTTATAAGAAAATAAAAATTTCAGTTCTTTCTTTCTTTTTACTTTTATCCTTCAAAGTAAGGTGAAATGTCAATTTTATAATTGCATAATTCATCAGACAAGGCAAAAATCAGAAAAACCAAAAAAAAAAAAAAATACTATAAAAAAACTCTGTCGACCAAAATATATTTATAGACATATATTTGAATGACTAGTTAAATTTTAATAATATATTACTTTTTAAATGTAATAATCTTTTTAAAGTAAAATAAACGATTGTGAAAAATAGTCATGAAATTCTATTTTTTTCAACTATTTTATTGATTTAAATTCGGTGACAGGAAATACTTAATAAGATTAATCTCTTTATTTTTTAATTCTTTTATCAATCTAATGACTCGTGTTAACTAAGTGTTATACATATTTAAATGAAGTTGAAATAAAACAATTAAAATTTAGAATTTTCTTTTTTAAGATTTTCTAAAAGCTGTAAAATATAGATTTTACATTTTTATTAAATAACAAATTTATGTTTTAATTTCAATATTCATTCAAAAGTTTAAAAGTAGGATGGGAAAGTTAATTTAATTAAAAATGTAAAGTACTATTTATTATTTAATAAAATGTTGCCAAACAGCTTTTCATGTAAAAGTCATTTTTCCTAAATTTCGTAAAAATTGCATCAATGAAACCAAAAAGGCAATTAACATGTGTTATTGAAAATTTGTAACTCTTAATTCGTCATAATAATAAAATTTGCTTAATACTAAAAATCATAATCTCAATAATTGCAATTACACCACTAAAAGTACACATGAAAAGACAAGAATAACTTAATAAAACCCTAAATTTAGAATTTTCGTCATCATCATTTTGCGGCTGCTTTGTTTATTCTTCTTCGTCGATTCGTGCGGTCGTCAAATTAGAAATCCTTGAGCAGCTTGCGAACCTGTTCTAGAGTAACAAAGAGGACGATGGTGAAGGGACCCTGCCTAGAGATGGTGGGGATGAAGCCCTTGTACAGTGCCATTGGCCCCTCCGATCGGACGGTCTTCAATGCACAGTCCATTGCCCCTGAGTAGGGGGCCTTTCCCCCCTCCTCCACCTTCATGTTCATCACCCTTGTCTTTATCACATCCACCGGATTAGATGCCACGGCGGCGACGAATCCAGCGGTGAAACTTGCCGTCACGTGGGTCCCAAGACCGTCCCTCATCAACCCTTTCTCCAGAATCGTCTCCTTCACCTGATCATACGTCGCCAGCTGCGACGCCGTCACGATCATGGCCCGATTCACAGTCAGGGACGACCCACGCCAGAGGCTTGTGACGCCCTCCTGCTTCGTCATCCGTCCAATTGCATCCACCACGCTGCGGTAGTTCCGTCTCTGCTCCAGCGGAAGCCGCCCGTCGGCCTGCATCCGCACCATGGCTACGTCGGCCGGGTTCCCGACCGCCGCTCCGATGCCTCCTGCGATGAGGCCGGCGGCGATCTTGCTGGTGAGGGGGATCGTGCCGGAGTTGGGATCGGTCCAGTTTTTTTTGAGGATGTCGTAAAGGCCCATGCGGGTGGTCGAGTAAAGGGTCTGCCGGAGAACAGTGGCGGAGACGCCAGAGAAGAGCGCATGGACGCCTTCCGTCTGCACGATACGAATGCCGACGGCGATGGGCCCCACGCGAGGTGGGCGGGGAGGTGGAGGCATGGTGGTGGTTGTGGTGGTTTGGAAGGAGAGTGCGGGGCGGAGATTTGCTTGGACCGACTGCGCAGGAATTGGGGCATTTTCGCCTTGGAGCTGCAATCGGACTTTGATGAGATCAAGTGGATGAGTGGAGCAACCCGCAATGATTGAGGCGATGCCGCCTTCGACAAATGCTTTCACACCCATGTCCCAAGAATTCCTCTTCAGTTCAGTTGTTAACCCTTAACCCTCTGCTGAAGAGATGGTATCAAGAAGAGATTGTTCTTCTTTTCCTTTTCTTCGATTAATAGCAAAATGGGTTTGGAATGAAAGAAGCTTGTGGAGAAGAAGATGAAAAATAATCAATGAAATAGAGAGAGAAAAAAAAAAAACTAGAAATAAGTGTAGTTGGAATGAGGGTTCATTTCACTGGAGACGAAGAGATGGGAGTGAAGAGCAAAAGCTATAGAAGAGGAATGAGGGACGTTCGACCTTTGAGACATATGCTGAGGAAAACAACTCAATGTCGAAGAAGAAGAAATAATTGTATGAGATGGGATTGAAAACGTAGAGGAGAAGGCATTTATAGATGGGAGGCGAGGAAAGGAAAGGAAAGGAAAGGAGGAAGAAGGAGAGAGAGGAGAGAACGCCGATACGCTGGAAATGAGGAGGAGGGTAATTAACGCGGTTGTGGGGTCCACTATTCGACATATGTGGAAGAACGGAGACCGGTTCTTGGCTTGACTTGGACGCCCATAATGAAAACCCTAATAACTTGTGCTTTCACAAGGTTGGGTTAGCCTACTGAGCCTTAATTAGTAAAACCATTTTAAAAAAAAGATTGCGTTGATAGGTATGATTATGGTTATGGTTAAAATTGATGAAATCTATGATATCGTAAATTATATTAATTAATGATAAAATAAAATAAGTAGTATATAAATAAATATAAAATATCAAGGGTAGTGATGTTCCTATGAATATTTTATGTAACTCGATATTGTTAATTTTACCCTTCACATGAACAGTAAAATTTTGACTAAGTCGATTTCTGTTTAGGTGAATTTCAATTATCCAATTTTACTATTCATGTGAATTTTGACTAGCTAATTTACTGTTCATGCAAATTTCGACTAGTTGATTTCACTGTTATACGAAGGGTTAGTGAGTCGATTTTACTGTTCATAAAAGGATAAAATTGATAATAAACTAAAACTTGTATCTGATTACACAAACCTTGTGTAGGAAGATCGCTACCCAATATCAAATATCAAACACAAAATAGTCAATCTATCTTTAAACAGTTATAAAAAAATAAATAACAATCATCATTTAATAAAAGTATCTTCTTTACACTAATTAAAATTATAAAAAACAATCTAACAATTCAAATCTTCTTTGCTTTCTTTTGCAGATATCTAGAGTCAACTGCCTCAACCTTTTAAAAATGCAGTGAAATGAAGGTTCTAACTTCGACAATAATTAGGGGTGAAACTTGGGTCAGAGTTTCAATTTATTGAATTATTATCATGATATTATCATTTATTATATTTTAATATAATTTTATTGAGAATTTACAGTGATATTTATTGTTAAAATATAATAAATTTACAATTTTTGTGAGCATCAGTACATGGCGGAAGGAGTAGCTATCGGTTCAGGCCAAAAGCTAATTTTGATTCTTGATTCTTTAGAATGGGAAGGGTGGAGTTTGTGACGCGTGAGGCCATCCACGTGTTGGGTCTGGATGGAAGGAAAGACGATATTCGCATTGGAGAAGAACAACAGGTGCAGGCAGGTATGAACGTGGGGGAGGCCGGCCAAACCAGCCGCCAATTACTGCCCTCAATCGCCTCGCACCGCCGCTTCTTCTCTAAATCTCGAACAGGTCACGCTACACCTTTTCCTCAGAAACTCGAAACCGTCGACCGGAAAGATTCAACTGAGTTTTTTTAAAAAAGGAAAAAATTATTAGCTCACTTAATTTAAAATTTTGTCGAGAAGAATTGATTCAGATTTAATCGTCTGAGAAGCTCGACTTAAAAGTCATAATTTATAATTTGATAGATTTTATCATTTTTATTAAATTAAATAATATATATTTCTAAAAAGTCAAATGAATCCAACTACACCCACGAAGGAGACCATTAAAACAAACAATGGATCCCCTCATTAAAAAAAACAAAAATTGAATAGTCTCCCTAGCAAAAGAGGGGCTGTAGTTTCAAATTTGACGAAATCTGAGCCGTCCAAATTTGACAACAATTTATTTCGTAATTGAATTAAAAAAAAACAAAACAAAACAGATGATTTAGTATATATTAGTGAAATTATTTATACCCCATCTTCGGATTTATTTGTATGGACATAAATACATGAATTTAAAATTAATTTTTTTTCATAAATTTAATTTTACAATTTGTTGCATTATAAATTTCTGACTCAGAAAACCACCGAGGATAAAAAAAAATTGAGAGGTGCAAATCTGAAGTCATACTGTCATATTCCACCACTCATGACTCATCTTCCAATTAGAGAACAATTAGAGGCTCTCCTCATTTAACCGCAATCATTCAATATAAATATTTCCCAAATTATCCAAAATGTGTTCATTGCGACGATCTGATTTGATGATAGGAACTAGGCCGGTAGAGATTATCTATTGGAAATTTTAAAATTAGAATTTAGAACATGTATGTCTCCAATATTTTTATGGAAATAGAAAATGATTTTTATATTGAAATTGTTTTTATTATCATGTGCAAAACTTTTCTCATTACAAATGATTCTCATGGCTTGATAATTCTTTTTGCGAGAGATGTGAAAAATGAAATTTTAAGGGAGAGGGGTTAGTAAGCAATTTCCATAGTTTGTGAATTTCAAAGTATCTCATGCAACCTATAGACTAACTATGACTCACTATCCAACCCAATTCATGAGCCGGGACCAACTCAAATACATGACTCATTCTATGATCCAATTTACTCTACTCATTATCCAGCTAATCCAACTATTGTCTTATCATCAACTTAACTAAACTTATGAGTAATCCACTTGATGGTCCAAACTTAGTATCTATTATCTGTTATTCGATTCAAAATCAAACAACTCATATCCTATTTTTACTCACTGTACAATTAATGAACCAATCTAATTCGACTTAACTTGTGAATTTCTAGATTAAATTAAATAGGTCAGGTTAAGATCTAGAACAATTATACTATTTATTACATAATACTATCATGTGTAGTAAAATATACATTCAATCAACTATTTAATTATTATCATTATTAGCATCATCTTCTAGACTTGGCTATAATCAAATTAAAACTTATTTTCTTCCACCTAACCATAGAAAGAACTCATTAATAAATTATTATAAAAATCATTTATTGGAACTATTCAGTGTCCCTGTGGACAGGTCCTGAAACACGTAACACGAAGGAAAAAAAGGTTGTTGGATCTCCTTCCCAACACATCATCCATTTTTATTGTACCATATCGGAGGGCACCGACAGAATCAACGGAGATGGAGATTCAATTGAAGGAATTTTCAGAGAATTTTTATAAAAAATAGTTACACACAGATATATTTTTAGAGGTTTTTAAGACCCAATTTGTGTATATTATATTAGACGTTTTTGGGTATAGACATTTGGTGAGAAAGTTAATTAGTTTAATTATTATTTATTAAGAATAAGACCCGATAGAACAATGTCAAAGGTGAGACCAATCATAGGAGAGAGTGAGAGACCAACCATAAAGAGGGAATACCTTTTCCATCACCTTAGAATTTTCAGAGGTCTTTCCATTCAAACAATTCCAGTCCATGTTGACCTTTTTGCTTGAAATATACGGCATATAAATAAGCATTTATGTTAACGAACAGAGATGATATTTTATTTTTGAACCTTCAACCTTCTGTCCAAACTGGTAGATTTTGACCTTGGAATTAGTCTGTGCAAAAGCTTTGACATTACTTTTCTGAAGACTGAATAAATAAGTTGAAAATAATTAAAGTTATTAAAATTTAAAGAATTAAAAAATGTAGATTGATTAATTTAGCTAAGGTAATTTTTTTTTTCAATCTTATAGTTGTACTTATATTTGTGAAATGGTATTTTCAGTTTTTTCACACCATCATTCATCGCCAGGTATTATGATATTTCTTTGCTCTTTAAAAAGCGAATTTTAAATTACATATCTTACTGTATTTATTTTAATATGGTCGTCAGTTGCAGTCATTTAAGTGGTTACCGACACATCCATTGAATTTTCTTAGGGGTGAAACTTGGGTCAGGTTTTAACTTGACCTATATGACCCGATTCGAGAAATCAATGAGTTTGGGTTATGTTTTTTTATATCTTGGATCAGGTCGAGTTAAAAAGCAATCTGACTCGATCTGATTGTACCAAGTTATAGAATAACACTCAGGTTAAGTCGGGTAAAAAATTCGGGTCGGATCGAGTTGAGTAACTTGAGTAAGCAATTTGGATCGGATTCAATAATTTTTGACATGAGTTGGATTGAGTTTACTGAAATACGACGTAATCTGATCCGAGTTTCAGCTCTAAATTTTTTATTGACTCCTCTAATTTCTAATTAAGAGCTCGAGTCAATGGTCAACACCAATTTTTTCAATTTTATAAATAAAAAATTAATAACAGATTTATAGTTAAATGATGTCAGAAGACGAAACTCACACCGAATAAAAGTAAGGTCGAGAATTGAGTAAATTTGGATCGATTGCAAATCTAAGTATGCATACACGGCTTTGAAATAATAGAGCTGAAATATTAAAAATTGACACGCATACGCGTTGTCCTTTTACTCTGTACTTTTGTAGAGGAGTGAGTTAATGTGGGTTGGGTTGACCCAATTGAGTCAAGTCTTTTGGGTCCGTTGTCACAAGAAATACGTGACTTATCAAAGTTCTCTTGATATAAACCACTTCTTAAAATTTAAAACTCACACTTGATTGGAAACCTTTTTTGTATCCTATAATTTAGACAATTTTTTTTTACTCACTTAAAAAAAACTCAATAATATTCGCTTAAGTCAAAATTCTACAAAATAGAGTCAACTCGAAGCGACTCGCCCAAGTTTTTAAATTAAGATACAAAACAAAACACTGCATGGTGGAAATCAGACGTTCATCAAAATACAAGTGCATTAATTATTTTATGGTCATTGCTTAAGCTTGAACATATATATAGGAAGATAATTGGGTTGGATTATGTCAGTCTCAAGACAAATTCACATTCATTGATTTTTTAAGATATAAAATAATAACACATCACGTGTTGGATATATATAGTTTGCATTAGTGTCTAAATTTACGTTGAATGCCTAATTTGAGTTATAATCCAACCTAAGATTTGTTTTCCATTGTTTATTCTCTATTCCAATTTTCTAACATAATAACATCCTCACTGTATTTACATTAAGCAATTGGATATTTGGGTAAGCAAGTTTAAATCTATCATGAGCCAAAGATCAAATATATGTAACTAGAATTTAGTTTTTTCTTGTCTTTTAGAGTACTCGATTAATTTTCGGAGTATGTGTAATCTTCTATGAGAAGTAGTCATTTAGATGGAGTGGGAATCTAATTCAAGATTCTTGCTTCCTGAAGTAGATTTCTGACGTTAGTCTAATTCCTTTGGATTACAACGATAATTTAATAAGAAGATTTGCATCCGACATATTTGTTTGGTTCTTATGCTTTGATCAAATAATCACAATTCCATCTACATCTCTCGATAGATAAAATAATAATTAAACATAGCCGAATCTCGATGGGTACGATACTTCATGCATAAGGTTTCACTAATTTAACCTAGCTCCACCAACAAATCTCATGACCTAAAATTATATAAGAAATCAACGCTTCCAATGCAAATTCTGCTAACATTTTCAAAATCGATTGCAAAGAAAAAGTTGTTCTAAAAGTTATTAATTGATCTAAAGTTATTAATAAAAATCAATTTTATTTTTATATGTATTCTTACAAATAAGAAATCTTAAAGCTCCAACCATTTATGATGAAAACTATTAATCAAATTCGTTTGAATGAAAACAATTTTTAGCTTGACCCAATATTAATCTAAGTCATCCAATTTTTTTAACGGTAACACATTTAATTAAAATAAATTAAAAAGAAAGACAAGATATAAGAAAAAAAAGACAAAACTATACAACCCCTATTCAAATAATTGAGTTGGTCTATAAGATATCTGCCTTTTTTTTTTCTCAAAGAAAAGTCATATATCATGCTAATAAAAATAGATGGCCAAATACAAATACTCGTGTCAGTACTGTGATTAATTTTTTCTTTTTTTAATAAATTGACATGACATTTTATTAAGGCTATTAACCAAGAACATGTTTCCATCAAATCTACTTAAATCGTAGAACATATTATCAAAATTCTATTCTTTTAGGTTGGTTTCAACTTTCAACATCAATCATCTGCGATATCCTCCAAAGTTCAAATCCTCATACTCACCAGCAGCCAGGAGAATTCATATTATCCAAGGAAGAGAGAGATGCATTTCAGCCTGGAACAAAGCTGGCCTTCCAAGTTGAGGCCTAGTAGAAGGAACATGTTCCTCAGGTGAGCTCACCCCATAGAGAAAAAGTTACCTCAGTTAAGCTCTAAACTTGAAGTAAATAAATTATAGCCACTGAACAAAAACCCACAATGGGTTAAATTCACATGAAAAAAGGAGAGGTGGTAAAAATTAGGCTAGCAATTTCAGACTTACAATAGCAAGATAACTACTTGAGGCATTATTTTGACTATACAGGTTAAAAACTCAAAACTTGGACTCTCGCATGTCAAACCTTATATCACTCAGAGTGGGACCTTTGAGGAGGACCAGGCTTGGGATACTCTGGAACTGGATTACCGCTTGCGTCCAGGGTTTGAAGCTCATTAGTATTCTGGGGACGCTTGTCCTTTAGAAAGTTGAATCCTTTTGTCAATCTGGTCAATGCAGATGAGCTGGAAGCTGTTCCCTGAGGTAGTCATAGGTATCACAGGTACAGAATTCAGTTAAGAACAATGATGACAATAAAAACAGGGAAAAAGCACCACAAAAGAACCAATGTTGGTTATTCCCATAGATACAAGAAACATCAATAAAAGGCCTTTTGATATGGTAACAAGAATTGGAGACATACCTCACCCTTCCCAGTGGACCTCTTAGAAGAAGAGACATTATGTACAATGGTCGATGTTTCCTCATTAGATGAACTAGTTTTAGCATCAGTGGATTTGGTGCTGCCACTCAATGGATCTTTCTGCAGCTTCTTCGAAGGCTGCTTTTTTGATAATGGAGGATCCTGTGTTATGATATCCTGAGAGCCAGCAGATGGACTAGCTATTGTTTCTGTGGATTTGGTACTTCTGTGATGTGTAAAACCACGCCACTGCTTTCTGGAGAGCTGCTTGTTAGGTAAACGAGTTGGGTCTTGTGTTGGAACATTCTCATTGTCAGTAGAACTAGTTGTGTCTGCTGTAGATTTGGTATTTTTGTAGTTCTTTACATCTGTCTGCTGTTTCTGGAGAGGCTTCTTGTTGGATGAGGCTGATTGGTCATGCTTGACAATATCCTCAAAGTTGCTAAATGAACTGGCCATTGTCTCAACTGATTTGGTCCTGTTATGTCTTTTGGAATTTGTAAGTTGATTCTGGAAAACCTGCTTCTTTGTTGAAGATAGACTTCGTGTTTTAACATTTTCACTTTCAGAAGACAAACAAGTTGCCATTGTGAATTTGGTACTGTCATTAGTTGCCAACTCTGGCTGCTTCTGTTTCTCAGGAGACTGCTTATTTGATAAAGAAAGTAGATCTTGTGTTATAACATTCCCAATCAGATTCAGGCAACCATCTTGACAAAATTAACACTCCAATTTAGGCATCCACATTTCAGTATTTTTCCACACTGTATGCATACATTGAAATGACAACTAGAGTGCTAAAATTTGTATTCATTTTTTTGAATTATCAAATATGTAAATTTTGATGAACAGAATGACTAGAAGTTGTAAAGGCAGAACTTCAGAGAGACAGAGAGAGAGAGAGAGATCAACTAAGACATACCTTATGTCTAGGTGACCTTTGGCAATGTTCAGTAGCTATAGCTTTGAAGTCCTCTTGATCTCTGTTGAATGCAACAGATATTAGCAAAGCAAGAATTCAATTAAAAACCTGCTGAAGATAGAGCCGTATTTCATTCATTCAATTTTCAAATCTCCATTTTAAGTTTCCAGAAAGCAGAGAGTCTTTGTATACTCATTCAAAGAACCATAGACGTACACCGGTAAACCATTTAAGCAATTAAAATAAAACCTATTGCCAGCATTGCTATACTTTAAAGCTCAAGGTGAAATGGTAAACTTCTAGAACAATACTTCTTGAATCCAAATGATTGATTACAAGGTAGACAAAGAATTTCAACCGAGCAACAATTAATGGACTAAAAAGTTTAAAATAATGCACGGATTCATTAACAATGAAATGATGTACATGACTTGAGTGAATGGAGAAGGGGAAAGCTTACTTCTTTTCTTGATGATTTGAAGCAAGCTTGAGTGTCTTGCATGATTCACATATGTAAACAGGGTTTTGTTGGAGATATTGATTTAGCTGCATCTGGAGATCAGCAGCCTTCTGTTTCAAATCAAGGACATCTGCTTCAGCGTGGGCAAGTTCCTCGATCTCTGCCCTTATCTTTAGCATAATTGCATATTATAAGTTTGACACACAAATCAAAACAGTTAAATGAGATGAAAATTTCTAGCATGTTTCAACAACAAACCTTGCCATCTATTATAGATGAGATAGTTAATTGTTCCAGCGGCATGTTCGGTCCAGCCTCTATAATTTCTCTCAGATCTTTCTCTTTCTGCAACTGCTCTTGTAGTCTTGCCACCTGTTTTCATAATCATTGAAGTCATGCAAGTCTGCTGTGAACAAATTCAGTAGAAACACAGTATTGGTTCAAGAAAGAAAAATTATTTCATGATTGCACTTGGTGATGAAAAATACAGCCTAGTGAGAACTTTTAGAATGGTCCCAGAACTATGGCCTCTTGCAGGGTATTTTTTGCATGACGAGAATTAAGCGATTCTTCTCTTTCAAGATTGATAAGTAATAAAAATTGGCTACCAACTGGTTTTGAGAGATCTAGAGCACAAAAACGGAGCCCCAAACATCACTAGCTCCTGCTCAAACTAAGTCAAATGGTAAGAATTATTTAAATCTTAAATTTATAATAGAACTCTGAAAGATGAGCAATCAGTTGGCATATACAATGATTGGAAGGAGAACAAATATAACTTTCATAAGAAATCTAATAAGGGACAGGCAAGGCTAGAGTACTTGGGAAGGTTTAAACTTTTCTATTAAAGAAGAGTAATTCAAGAAAGTACATGTAGTTCAATAAGACTTGATACAGAGGACTGTATAGGTCATGAGAACTGATATGGTTATAATGGTAAAGATTGTGATGGGTAAAAAGGAAAAACCTTAAAACGTTGTAAGCAAATATGCACCTCATGTAGGATTAGGTAAAAGATTAAAAGAAATCTTAGTACTTGATGGATGAGTCAGTAGATGATATACTCTTGTTTCTGAATGTATAAGATATACCCTTGGGACAAAGTATACCAACTATAGATGCCTAATTGTAACTTAAGGAAGAAAAATGGGTACAATTTTTCAGAATAAATGTAGCTAGTCAACTCTTAAAGATCAATTTCATGGGTTTACTAATTCCAATTAAGCAGAAGTAACAGCTTCAAGTAATAGCCAAAGATTAGTGCAAGTTAGAAGTGAAAGCATGTTGACAGAAAATCATCCAAAACTAATTTCAACACTGTAGAACCATGGTACACAAATAGAGATACAAGTACAGACAGATATAAAAAATGAGGATATGACACCACATATTTGAAGATCCATGAAATGGATACTGATACTTCTTGTATCCCATTCATAAAATATTTCTATATTAGTTCCATGCTTTTACATAGAAAACTTTAACCACGCCAGCTTTTTCTTTTACATTTGTTAAATGAAAGCTCCTTAAAGTAGTAGGAGCTGGCAGGAGCCACAGCCCCCCAATATTTTAAAATTCTCCCTATGATAAAGTAACTCTTCACATAGGTCCCATAGGTAAAAAAAAAAGTACATCATGGACCCAAAATTGCAATTTCTATATTAACCTCCAAGAGAATTTCAAGGTCCACCCCCGCTTTAAAGCATGCTAAATGATGCATGACCCCCTATTTATAAAGTTCATTGAGGTTATCTATATTTTATCTACTTCGCTTTATATATTTCTCATAGCAAAAGCTATGTTGATTTTTTTTTTTTGTGGGTGGGGTGTGGGGGGGGGAGGTGGGGTGGGTAATTCTTAGAAAGCCCCTAAGTTTCTCATAATTCTATAAAACACCCTATGTTTTTGAAAATATTAAAAATCCTTTGAGTTTTAATGAAAATCTCAAAAGCCCCCCTTGACCATTAGCCAATGCATTCTATCATTTAAAATAACAAAAATACCCTTCTCACAAGAATAAGAAAGTTAAAAAAACAATAATCCATCATTTCTCATAAACTAAAAAACATATTCCATGACAATCAATAAAATAAAAAATGAGGGATGAACCAAAGAAAAAAAGTGAGGATGACCATAAAAAGATTAAAAAAATCTTATTAGTATTTTGGAGAACAAAAGAACCCCATGAAAAGTTATAATTCAAAAGAAAATAAAATTATAAAAATATTGAATGCTTTTTCTTCAAAGATAAATTATTATTTAGACCATGAAGTGAGGGTTAAGTAATGATGTTTTTTTTTTTTTAAATATTAAGGAAATTTTTGTTATTTTTTCTAGAGGGGTAATTTTGTCACTTTGAATATTTTACATGGCAAGTAATGATGAATATAAGTTTGAATTTTAGTCAAAGTGGTTTTTGAGATTTTCATGAAAACTCAAAGGGGTTTTTAATATTTTCAAAAACACATGGTGTTTTTTAGAATCATGAGAAAACTTATGGGGGTTTTCTAGAAATCCCATTTCTTTAATGGGATGTTATTTGATCCCACACCTTTTATGGATGAGACAAACATTTGCTAATTGGTGCTACAGGTTCATGTCAAGTATGCTAAAATGAGGAGAATGCTAAAGTAACAGATTTTTGTTACTTTAGCATTGTAAACAAAATTATTATTTTAATATCTAACATTATATGGACAAGTGGGTTTTATCATATTAAATTTAGAATTTTAGATTATCTTAAAATAAAAAATTTAAGATTTTTTACTTTTAGAAACTCCACAGTTCTAGATTTAATATGGTGGGCCCACTGGCCATGTGTCAAAATTATAGTATCTGTTATCTTACACTAAGGTCACAGATTCTGTTACCTTAGAACAGCCCCTAAAATGAATGTGGGTGCCAATATAATAAACCTAGGAAAAGAAAATTTAGTTAAAGCCTATTCAACGAAATATCTAAAAGTATCGGACTCTGAGTCCCATGTAATAATTTGAGCATATGTAGCTACCCAGAAATCTTATCTATAGAGAAATTACAAACTGATATGTCAGACAAAGGATAAAAGAATGTATTCGGAGGAAGAAATTAATCAGTCATTTCCTCAACCATTTATTTCAGTTTTAATGTATTAGTTCATAAGAAATCAAGCATAATAGGCACATATTGTATTTGGAAAGTTTTATGGAAGATAAATGGTCATATATTTAATTGCATTAGGAGACAGATGTCTGACTATATTTCAGAAACCATTTAAGAGGGAAGAGAGAAAAGTTGTTTATACATCTTGCTCAAGAGCTAAACGGCGTTCATGAAAAGCTTGCTTTCTTCCTTTCAAATTTGCAAGTGAAGTTGCATTTTCCCTTGCCTGTGCATAATGATATTTATTGAATTAGTGTGAAGAATGTCAATTTCCAAGAAAAAATATAGTATTTGGTTAATCTGAAAATATTTATTATGATTCCTACCTCTTTTGCAATGTTATTTTGCAGTTCAGCTTTAGTAATCTCAAGATCACGAATAGCAACCCTGGATGATATATGATGGTTAGTCTGTGAGAAAAAGAACTATATGGATAGCCAGATAAGAATATTCATAGTCAGATGCTGTCAATATTCAATAACATGTGAAATAGATTGACATCCAAAATATATGAAATAAATTACATGTCAAAGAAAAATTCCACACTTTTTTTTTTAAAAAAAAAGTGGGGATCAATGCAATTGTTTGAGTATTAACATGTCTTGAGAAATCTTGAGCATAAAGATGGAAGTAAGCTGGGAATCACACACATTAAATGATTTATAACATCTTGCTTTGGAGACCTTGTAAGGTTTAGCCTCTCAAGATTTAGGATGAGATCACATCATATTTGGATAATGTTAAGATTTTGAGTTGTAAATCATATTTGGAGGAAGGTTTTTATTACTCCTTTTGGAAAGATTTTCCGTCAATCCTATAATGATTGGTTAGTGGTATGCAAAAGTAGATGGAAGAGAATCTTGCACAAATTTCTAAAACTGTCGTGATTCTTGCCGAAAATGAAGATTGCCAAGGAAAAAGAAGCAAGTTTGAATGGTTTCTGTTGGAGTAGAAGACTTGATGGACAGATTTATGGATTACTTGAAAGTCCATCATGATAGTCCCTTCATACAACCAAAGATCCAACTATGGAAGATCTTAAAGAAAAACACCCTCAAATGGAAAATTCTGCAAAGGTCCTATTATAGACATCTTGTAGTGAATGATTTATCTGATACCGATCCTGGGATAGACCTTGAGACAGAAGATCTACTAGAAAAATATTCTACTGTAGAGTTCAAAGTGGTTGACAACATAATGGTAAAAATCTATTCACTGATGGTGGGCATTACATTAGATGAAGACAACAAAGACCTATCAACAAAATGATCAAATCAATAAAAAAGATGGAATCAGGTGTTTTGTATGATCCTTACACGATCTAGTTCATCTTTGGAGCTCGGAGAAAAATTATCCAATGTGACCAGATATCTACATAGCATGCATTCTTGTGCAAACTGAAGAGACTGAATAACCATATCTTCAATCACTATGAAGCATTTATTGGGTCTGAAACCACTTCTAAAACCTATTCAGGGTTGATCAGTTATTTCATGTTAAAACTGATCCTTCTTTTTTCCCCTTAAAGAACTAGTATAATCTGTTCCTGTGGTCATGAAGGAATCTTTGGAGAACTGTTGTCTTGCCTAAGCTCCTGGAAACTTTATAAAAATGACTGCCATAATTTGGGTTATGGTGAGAAATAAGTTAGAGGCCGTTTCTTTTTGAAATGCATTTAGAACTTGGAGTACATAATTTTAGAGGCATACTCTAGCAGCTGATAGGTAAGATTACTGACTGGACGGCTCAGATTTAACTGACAGGAATGCCCCTAAAAGTTCCAGGCTGGACTAACTTAGATACAAGTTCATTCATGGTTGAAATTGACTCATATAAGATGAAAGGACGAGAATAAAATTGTATTTTCTTTGCCAGAATAACTTTTATGGAGTTCATTCAAGGTTGAATTGAACTCATGCAAGACAAGAGAATGAGAATAAAATTGTATTTCTTTCATCCCAATAAGAAGAAGTGCTAGAATGAAAGGATTCTGATTCATGAGGATCTTAGCCCATTAATGCATAGAATCTTAAAACAAAGGTAATTCTAACTACACTAAAGCCTCTATAATTTTTTTTTTTGAGCAGTAATAGAGAAAAAATTCATTAAAACAAAAACAAATACAACAAAAGATCTAAGTACAAAGAATAGGGTCTAAAATGATTAGACCAAAAACAAGAAAAACAACAATAAAATGAGAGATCAAAACAAATGTACATAAACAACAAGGGATGTCATAAGAAAAATCGCCTGAGAAGTGATTGCCGACTCCCAATTTGGCAAAGTAGTCTGCCACTCTATTAGCTGAACGACCGATCTTGGCAAAAGATACATCCAACCCTTTCGCCAATTCTCTAACCTCCCTTATCAAATTGACCATTTTCAATGGAGGGCGCCTTAGACCCTTTGATCACTTGACTACATTTGTCGAATCCCTTCAATAACCAATTTACCTTAGTCATGAATTTTCCAAAGGGCCAAAGCTCTCCTAATACTACGAATTTCTGCCTCGTTTGATTTCTTGGTTCCCACCGACTCATTGAACATAATAGATGTATCACTCCTATAATTCCTAAGCACCCCGCCTATCCCGGATGGCCCCGGTTTTCCCCTAGCTGTACCGTCCACATTAAATTTCATGACGCCCTATTCTGGTGGCAACCATTTCTTCTCTGACCTCACTTTTCTCCTATATCCACTCATGCACCCTTCCCAAGACAAGAGGAGATCGTTTAATTTGAGACCCTTAAACTTAGTCTTCACCAAAAGCCAAACACAGAGTCTCCACTTGGCAACCTGGAAAAACTCATTTTGATCTGATGATTTTCCTTCAAACATTCTAGCATTTCTTTCCTTCCACAATATCCACAAAATTACCATCGGAATCGTTTCCCAAGCGATTTTCAATCTAAGATTTACTCTTGGTAGGAACCACGAACCCACTGTTCCCGAACATGGCTTATCAAAAACCCAAGGAACATCAAACATGTTAACGAATTTTGTCCAAAGACCCCTTGCCACCGGACAGTTTAAAAAGAGGTGGTCTACATCCTCTTCCCTAACTCACAGTGCACATTTAACGTCATCCTCTGTTCTAAGCAACCCTCTCCTCTTCAACCCTCTATAATGTATTACTCTATAAAGTTATAACCTATCTAAAATGATATCAGCAGCCGGTCCCAATCTCGGACCCATACAAAATGTACTAACTCAGCACTCAATACATTCAGAATATAAAAAATGTATTGTTCCAATCATTTTGTAAAGTAATATTCCATACATTCAGCATACAAAATTATTGCAAAAGTGACTAAGGACCTCACAAATACTTTGAAAAACGACCCTAGGATGATTTGTTTCCAGATTTGGCCGAAGTGGTAGGGTTTCATGTTGGTCTTGAGGGTTGCAGGCGGAAAGGATTCAACGGCGGCGATGGACGGCAGTCTGGCTTTCAGGTAGCAATGGTCGGTGGGGCAAAAAGAGAAGGAAGATAAAACGATTTCACCCGAAAAAACTTTTTACGATGGGTGAGAATTTAAGGAGTTTTTTTGGAAAGGAATGCTGAACATCTATTTGCTAGACCCTCTAATTAAATAACCTCTCTAATTTAATATATATACCATGGTCCCAGGCATATTATATTAAAGAGGTTTTATTGTATTTAACAACATATCTTGGCCTTGTATGATGAGCATGTCCCCTAAGCTGGTGACTACTCTAATGATTTGGAATTGATTGATAGATATGGTGGGCTTTGTTTATGTCTCATGCAAAACTAAGATTTTTATTTTTTGTTTTTGGTTTTTTTATCTTACAACGACAAAATCTTCAAACCTGTAGCACTTCCAAAGAAACAATGAGCACTTCCAATAAACCACAAACATTTAAGGCTTCAAATTAGAATTCTTCTACGATTTAGTTTTGCATTTCGTTGTGACACTCCTCCAAAACATGGTGTACAATGGAATCTATAGTGGTTGTTGAATAAAATATTGAGGAACAAGGTCAGGATGGGCAATTCAATCTTCCTGTTAACTGAGAAAGGCTATACTGGTTATTTGTTTAATCTAAACTGTTGATTGTGGGCTAGAGTTAGACCATCTGCTGCTGAGCTTGTGGCAGTCTTTCAGCAAAACAGCTCTCAAAATTAGTTTCCTATTGGGTTACCTGTAACCTTAACATCATAAATCAAAGTAGCTTCAAACTATGAATGTAAATCTCCATGTTGGTAAGTCGGTTGAATGACTGCTATCAAGTGTTTTTATCATTCATCCTGCATGATACAAGTAAATCTGGTAATGAATCACTGGAGGGTATGACTCCTAAATATCTAATGGTTACAGTTAGCTGTAGAAGCCATTGATATGTTTCAAATTCCTTGCCTCTCAGTTTGCCAATACACACACCAAATATACAGGCCATTACAGAAATCAATATAGGAGAATGTGAACAATTGAGGGTTTTGTTTTTTTTTCCTTTCTTCAGTTAAATGAGTGGTAGTGAATTAAGGCCACAAACCCCTAGATGTGATGAATAAGAAAATGTGGTGATAGGTGACAATGTGACATCACATGTGCTGATTCATCACCATCATCATCAAAGCCATCATATGTGCAGCTGGAGGCGACATCATATGTGCTGATTGCTTGACTTAAATTTCTGAAATGGTTTGATTAAAAGAGCCATTTTTAGTACTACCCATTGTCCATTTGTATACAAACGCTTGCTGATGAATCATAGCCAGTGGATTAGTAAAATCAGTCACCACTCAAAATAATTGACAGATTGGATGGACCCCAGCATTATTGTAAACTTGCAACATAGTTGTAGTGGACAGTAAGGGGTTAAAACTAAGAAACATAGAAATTCTTGTCCCACAAAGGGCTGTGCCAGATAGGTCTGGAGATGGAAGGGTGGCCCAAGATAGAGCTTGCACATGAAAAGGCTGCACTTACACACCCATATGCAGGCACCTCCCTCTCCAACTATAAATAATCCCCCTTGTTTGAGGAGTAGATTCATTCTACCCTCCAACAAGCACTTAGAGGATGTCAGATTTCTTTTGAGTTCTTACCTAAGTGCAGCCTTCTCTCCAACAAATCTTAACTTTCAAGAAAAATAGTTTGGTTAGGGATTCCTAATCTCTTCCATAATTCATTAACGAACTTGGCATGGTTTGGAGGTTCAACTTCCATTAACGTATCATCCCCTTTGGGATTTCAAGTCTCATTTACATTTCACCAGTAGTGTTGTTCTGATTCTTTGAATCCATTCACATTTTACCTTGCTTTGGTTTGAGGATCCAAGTCTTCACCAACCCTCATTCATTGTAAGCAAAATCAAGCTTCCTTGAACCTTTTCTTGTATTGATGGTAACTCCCAATGCCAAGTGAGAAAAAATCTTTTGACCATTGCCTATTGAGGCTTGTCAAAATCTTTCTTTATTTCTTGGTGTATTACATGCTCAAAAACCTTCATTTGTAAAGGAATAATGGGCCAGTCTCTCACTATCTCTAGGTAGAGTTGAGATCCAGTGAGTAATGCCCACTATATGTCCAAACGAATGACAATATTTGTGACATATACTCGAAATTTTGTGTCTACAAGGCCATTGGATCTTTTGATTGAATTAATTATGGGACTCATTAGGTTTTGACTAAAACAGTCAAAGTGGCTTTGACCAAAAGGATCCAATAAAGTCACACTACAAAAGTAAGTTTATATGCTACATAATAATCATTCAGTTGTAAAACATGTTGAAGTATAAATCATCAAAGAGAAGCTGGTCTATCCAAGAAATTAACAAAATAAAGAAGAAATTAGTCTACACTCCATATTGCTTTTTGAATAAAGCTGTACCATGTGACTAGTGTCAACAGAAATCATCATATACCCAAAGTTACAATACATATCTGTAAAACAACTAGGAGGTGATCAATATTGCAACCAAAAGGGCCGCAATGAGCAGTATCTAAGATGACAATAAAATAATGGAGAACCAATTTGGATTTATGCTAGGTGGGTCAACTATAGAAGCCAATTTTGTTTTGAGACAACTCATAAAGAAGATTAAAGGGAAAAAAAAAAAAACTAAATATGGTGTTCATTTATTTAAAAAATGCCTACAATAAGGTTCCAAGGATAGCCATATAGCAGACGTTGAAAAGGAAATGCTTTCCAAATGATTATGTTGAGGTTAAATAGGATATGTACAAAAGGGTGATAATGAGAATGAGAACAAAAGCGGGTGGTGAAATGGTAGGGTTTGCACTAAAAATGGGACTACACAAAAGACCCACTTTAAGACCATATTTGTTTGCCTTCGTAATGGACACCTTAATTACACAAATCTAGGATGAATTACTGTGGTGTATGTTATAAGTAGATGATATAGGACTGATTGGGGAAACTAGAAATCAAATAGACTTTGAGCTACAGAGGGAAGCTTTTGAGATGAACTACGAAAAAACAAATAGAACATAAACAAATTGGTAGAAAAGAAGTAGGGAGAGCTAATTGTATGCAAGCTAGTGGTGTATTGTAATAAAGAAGTTCCATGTCGACTAAAGGGAGGATTCTATTAATTTGATGTTAGAACTTAGAAGACAAGCTTTATAGAGTGAGTGTTGGCTAATTAAGAAAATTCAAGTAAAAAAAGCACTGGTTATGGAGATGTGTATGTTGCAATGGATGTGTAAACTAACTTTAAAAGATGAAAATAGAATGACCACATCATGATGAAAATAGAAAGTTTTCATAGAAGAGGAAATAACAGGGAGCCAATTAAGGTTGCTTGACCACATATATAGAAGGCTGAAAATAAACCTTATTCAAAGAATTGGAAAACTACAAATAAAAGGTACAAGGAGGAGAGGTAGGGAATTAAAGACCTGGAGGGAAGGAAAAAGAACATATATATTATGGATCAACAGAGGATCTTATTTAAAATAAATGGATGGGAAAAAATGGGCCAAATAGAAGGGGAAGTGGCAATGATGATTATGATGACAATCAAGTAGGTCCAATATGGAGCTAGGACAAAGTTTGCCACTAAAATTTACTGCTGAACACTATACATGGGGTTTCCTTGGTACTAAATTGGTTTATTACACCTTCCCAACCACACCTCCAATAGGCCATGTTAGAGGAAGGGACCCAAAATTTGGAGGTAGATAGAGGGATGTGTATGAAAGCACTTGGAGGTCTTTACTGACAAGTTTGAGCCCATATGATCATCCTAGCCTTTATCTAGAATCCCAAAAGTTTAGCATGATGAGGGGGATTTTAATCAATGTAAAATTCAATTGTAAGATCATTCGGGTGGATCTGTTGATGAGTCATGAGGGGTGTGGTAAGGTGCTTTTATGGTTCGGGTTACCACAAAATGAAGCCACCCTCTAGGATATGATGTTGGAGTACAAACTTCCAAGAGGTTTTTAGAAATAACTATATGTAATTCCATCAGTCTATCTATAACACTGTAAATTTGTGTCTATCAAAATTAAAAAGATAGGGAAGATAAACAGATATTGGAACTATGCAAATCATGGAAGCATCACTCACTCTTCATCATTAGGGCAATCAAGGGATTCTGCTGAAAGATCCTTCCTTGCCTGCAAAATTAAATAGTGATAAGAAGAATATATGATATCAAAAATGAATTAATGGTACAAAATAGTAAATATAAACAATAGAAAGTTAGTAAACTATATGGACCAAGTGGTACTTAATGTATCATTAAAAGGATAATAAACTTGAAAATGAAAATAGCATTCAATATACTACCATTTTACATTCCAGAAAGATATCACTTTAACTCTTCCAAGCTATAACTGCTCAAAAAAAAAAACTCTTCCAAGCTATAGAGTGGTCCAACAGCCACTTAGAAAAGAATGATTCATTAGTTAGCAAGCCCATCTATGTCCTCTTCTTACTAGTTTAACTCTTATCCATCTTGCATGTTTTTCTCAAACTTGACAAACTTTTGTGCTATTTTTTTAGAGATTCCACCATTTTACAAATTCTCTCCCCCAATAACCACTTGTAGAAGTTTCCAAGAAACCTATAAAACATCATAACCTTCCAGTTTTTTAATTAATGGCTACTATTTCATAGAATTGATAAGTAATTAGTTTAGGGCCAAATGTAGCTAGTGGGTAAGGAATGATAAATATGCATAAAAAATTCAAAATAGTGGCCTGCATATTATTAATGCAACAAGAAAATAAAAATGAAATACTTTGTATTTTCACATAACCATAATTATCATTGTATACACACACACATACACGTCCTTTCGTACAACTTCATTCCAATTCTTTATAATGTCCTATTTGTTCTAGTTCATTTTAACTCTTAATTCTCCATTTTGAGGTTGTTTTATGTCTTCCATGTAAGTGCCAAACCATCTTATATGACAGGCCTTCATTTCCTCTTCTTTGGAGCAATGCTTCGGTTACATCTTCTTTATTCATTCCAAATTTATCTTTTCTTGTTACTCTAAACATTTATTTTAACATGTCCACTCATTCACTATGTAATTATTATCTTCATAATGTGACATATTTATACAAAATTTTAGAGAAGCTTATATATTAAGATGAGAGATGTTTATGTTAAGATGGATGTGTAAAGTAATGAGAAAAGATAGAACTAGAAACAATAGAAAAGAGAAAACATGAAAGTTGCTCTAGTAGAAAAGAAGATTACAAATCATTTGAGATGATTAAGTGGAGGACCTGAACTAACCCTAGCACAAAGATTAAGTGTAAAAGCATAAGAAACTTGAAAAAGGAAGAGACAATGAAGACTTGAAATGAATCTGCAGAAAAGAATGTTGTAGATTGCGGGATGATAGAGTCATGGTTTTGATGGGTTTAATTGGAACAAAGTACAAGTTAGAAAGTTGATCCTAGATAGATGAGATAAGGTTTTCATGAAAATGATGATGACAACAATGACAATCACAATATAAGTAATAACAAGTATTTTAATTACAAAAATAAAATAAAAAGGATATTTCTCTTTTTATTCTTCTTCTATTTTTTTACAGTTTTTTTATCTTATTCTTACTACATTAATCATTTGGAGTTCACAAGGAAGATGATATATATAATGGAAATTATTGTTAATTATGAAAATACAATAAAAAAGATATTGCCATTATTTCTCTTATTGACCTTATTAATCATTTGCAAGTCATAAATTTAATGTATATCATAATACAAGTGTGAGAAACCACGAGACCCCAACCTATTGATCAAAATTGTTTAAATTGAAACCTATAACCAATCCATTAATCTATCATGCCCCAACTGAAAACAAGGCTAAACCCAACAAGCCTCATGTGTAGATAAAGCCATCCCAAGATCATAGTAGCATCAAATCGAGTTCATGGTTTATAGTCTATATCTCATATCTATTTAACATTTAATTCATAAATTGAACCTTTGAGGGTGGGGGTGGGGGTTTTGTGGGTGCCATAGTGGCTTCCATTAGAAACTTGAGTGGAGGAAAGATTGACAATAAATTTGAACTGAGATCTGCAATGGCCCAAGAGCACTAAATTTTGTTCAACTCAAATTGGAAAAGGGGTTTAATGAAGTAAATTTGAGAAAAGGTGAGGAAAATGATGAATTCTCTTCATAGCGGAGAATAAAGTTTAGTGTTTGGGCATATGAACAGTCTCTAGATAAGTTAAACTTCATGATCCCATTTGAAACCTAAAATATTCTCTGTGGAAAACTGAGAGAGAAAAGACAAACGGAAAATTTTATTATCTTGCAGATTTTTTCTTAGAATAATCCTACACATTGGGTGATATTTTGTTAGTTTCGTTAGGAATTAGGATTTTTGAATGAAAACAATAAGTTTTATAATATTATATATATTTTTTGAAAAGTAATATTATATTTTTTTGACCAAATAAGATTAGAACCATTTTGCTTTTAGAGTATATAGACTTAATTTGCAACGACTCATCCCGCTAACATAATATTGTCCGTTTCGGGCCCATACACATAGGCCCGCACGACTTTGCTTTGGCGAGCCAACTCACTGTTGCTCCCAAAAAGCCTTGTACTAGAAGGAGGAAGGATTCCAGCTTATATCTTACAGAAACAACTCTCCTCATAAGCAATGTGGGACAAAAAGCGTCCAACCTAGCTACTTTTTCTCTCCCATCAATGCTTACACAAATACGGGGTATTACAATCCACTCCCCTTAAGACCAGAGCAGTCCCCAGCTCTGTCCACAAACACGCCCACTCGCCCAAAGGCGACCGGTCGTTGCTGCCGATCGGTCGGCGGGCTCTCTGGTTCTCAGGGCAGGGTATCACAATCCATCCCCTTAAAGCCTCGAGCCTCCCCCGGCTCGACTCGGCCCAACTCAATAACTATAGGGTAGGGGAAGGCCCACACAGTCCGAGTGTTGAACTCAGCTCTGATATCAATTGTAACAACCCTACCCCAACTTCCCAGTGTGATATTGTTCGCTTTGGGCCCATTCTGCACTCACGATTTTACTTTGGACCCTAGCCCACCTAGCCAGGCCCAAAAAGCCTCATGCTAGAAGGAAGAAGGCTATCACTTATATACCATCCCTCTAGGGTGGGGTATTAGAATCTACCCCCTTTAAAGTCAGAGTCGTCCCTGGCTCTGCACGCACAACAACCAAACCCACACCTTCAGGCAGAGAGTTGAACCATGCTCTGATACCATTTGTAACGACCCGTCCCGCTAGCACAATATTGTCCGCTTTGGGCTCCCACACAGAGGCCCGCACGGCTTTGCTTTGGCGAGCCAACCCACTGTTGCTTCCAAAAGGCCTTATGCTAGAAAGAGGAAGGATTCCAGCTTATATCCCACGGAAACAACTCTCTTCATAAGCAATGTGGGACAAGTAGCGCCCAACCTGGCTACTTTTTCTCTCCATCAATGCTTACACAAACACGGGGTATTACAATCCACTCTCCTTAAGACCAGAGCAGTCCCCGGCTTTGCCCACAAACACGCCCACTCACCCAAGGCGACCGGTCGCTGTTGCCGATCGGTCGGCGGGCGCTCTGCTTCTTAGGGCAGGGTATCACATAATCATATATATCAGAATCTGATTTTGATTTCATGTGATAAAATTTTAATCTCCTAAATTAAAGGTTTGGTAAATTTAAATTCTCAATGATGTAATTTTTTTTCACTTTATTAACGTCCATTTAAACCTCTTTTTGTTAATTGCAGAGGCTGAATAATATAAGTAAAATATCTTGACTTGGATAAATCATAGGACAAACACATTGCATGCCATGCACTTGGCTAACCGTTTACTAGCAAAAAAGAAAAGGAATCACCATTGCCTATCAGAAAATATGGGCAAGAGCTAAATCACTCGTGGGAATTGTACATGTATAAAATACTTACAGCTGTGCGGCCCCATTTAGCTGTTCTCTTGACATTGGCCAATGTTTCATTTGATGTATTTGGGGAAATAGCACTAGGTGAGGACAGGCTAAAATCGTTTGTCTTGAGCACTGGACTCGTTGACATAGAGACGTCCTTCAACAATTCTTGAGATCCAATGGATGGTGTATCAGAATGATTCTCACTTGGACTCCGCAAGTTGCTGTTACACTGAATCTCATGATGCTGAGGAAGAGGAATATGAATTTCTATAGGAATTCTATCATTTGATACAACATCTGTAGAAACTTTAGGGGACTCAGAGTCTGAAACAAGACGTTCAGAAACCTGCAATTTTGGTGTGTGAAGACATGGTATCAGCATACTAGAAAAGATTAATGTAGATGAAAAGATAAAAACATTTCATAACTGATTTTAAAAGGGGAGGTGTAAGTACAACTAATAATAGAACAATACAGAAACATAAAAAAATGAGCAAAATAGATAGCAGCCATCTGAGTTACTTGCTGCCATCTAATAAAACAGAAACACCTCTTCTTAGCAAATATACAGGGGAGAAAACAAGGTATAGACCACTAATTAAGTGGAGAAATGGCAAATGGAGATTTTTGCAGATCAAAATTCTTATGTTTTGAGATGACATCTTCCATTTCCAAATTCTTGAAACTCCAAACATTTAAAAGTACAAAGGTTTCCATTGGTTGAAAATATGTGTTATGATACTAGTACCATTTCCAAACAGGCGGAGTTATATGCAATTACGAAAGAAAGAATTAATCTATCACAAAAAAGGAAGCACTAAAGACTTCAAAAAGGAAAACCTATCATAGATCAGGATACTAGGAAAACGTCTCAAGCAATAATAAGCATGAAATATATTCTCCATGCTATTGTAAAAAAAAATTGATCAGTTGTTATTAGACCTTTTTTAAATATTTTTTTTCCTTATCTAAAGCTACAGGCATAAACCTTGTTATCAAAGTCACTGTCCTGGCTACTACTGCTTTGTTTACGTTCCAGATCATCCTTTATCTCTTGCTCATTTTCTTCTTCAGGGTCAACTTCTGAGACTAGATCGAGATCGCTTTCTGCATCATGGTCATCCTCTGTCTCTGATCCTGTCTCTATCTCTGAATCAAGGTCATCTGAATCGTAGTCCTCCTCTGTCTCTAGATCAATATCATTTTCCTCATCATTGTAGCTACCATCTTCCAGGACTTCGTCATCTGAGAATATCTCATCCTCATCGCCACTACCTTCTGATCCAGAGTATGATTCAGTAGAAAAGGAACCCTCATCATCCTGATCATTTAAAACAATCCACATGAGTAAAAGCAATGGCCATGATATAAGATACACGATCAATAAAAAACAGTGTTCTGTTGATAGTAGAAATGTTATGGATCATGATTCATGTATGCTACCTCAAACTTACAAACATATCAAGCCATCAATTCAAAATTTTAAAAGATACGACAAATTTCTGGCACTTTCCACCATAGTAGTAAATTCCGGACGAAACAGGCTGAAATGTTTCTTTTGGGCACATGTTTCAAATGAAATACCAGCTTACATTTTGGCATGAGTCAGAAATAAAATACCTTGATTTTTTTTTTTCCATTTGGTCGTTTGGGTCTGTTTGGTCCATTTCGGCTAAAATAAATGAAACAGGGATGTTTTGGTCAAAAACAAATACTGTGTTTCAGTCTAACAAATATATTTATTTTTCTTTTTATTATCAATTTAATCACTTCTACTGCTTAGTTCATTAGAAAATATTAATTTAATTTTCTATTTTCAAGAATTAAACATAGTTTACTATTTTATTAGTTTTTTTATATATCTAGTTACTACTTTTGTATTTCCATTTATTTTCTTATTTCACGATTTTAGCATAATTCACTATTTTATTATTTCTATTTCTAATCATTATTTTTCAATCCTAATATTTCAGTTTTATAGTTTTTAATTCTTATATATAATTTTTCGAACTTAAATTTGTCATAATGTCTCTTTTGAAATGAAACAACATAAACCCCAAAAACTTTTGTTTCATAAGCAAACCAAAACGGCCTCTGAATGGAATTGACAACTATGCTTTCCACTAATTTTGTGCTTGTATCAATGTTGGTATTAAGCTACAGATAAAGTTTTGCATCCATAATAAGACATGCCAGCTGTGGATAAATTTGTACTTCAATCTTCTAATGCTTTGGCCTGAGAAGAAGAATTGAAGATGACAAAACATTTACAACCCCAAAGTCAACATGGCAATTGCTTTTCCATAGATTGCAACTACTTGAGGGTATAAAGAGCTTCAAGAGCTAGATGTCACAAGATAGATAAAGCAAAGCACCACTGCATATAAAACTACTAGTTGGGTTTACCAAACAACAGTACTTGTAAAGGCAATTTGTATATGCTTTTTAGAGGCAGCTAGTTCTATATTGTGCTCTTTGCCTACAACATTTGACTAAAGGTTTTCAGGCAGTTGTTTTCACACGTAATTCTCTAAACTTAAAGGGGGAAATCAAATTACAAATTTTTTAATTCCACCAACATTGCTTTCCTAA
Organism: Chimonanthus praecox; assembly: GCA_022113865.1. Classification (NCBI taxonomy): domain Eukaryota; kingdom Viridiplantae; phylum Streptophyta; class Magnoliopsida; order Laurales; family Calycanthaceae; genus Chimonanthus; species Chimonanthus praecox. Next base: position 9,688,972 of record CM039090.1, on the reverse strand, counting down.
GAACTACACAAAATTTTCCCTTTCAAAAATGAGGTCTTCATTTTTAGTCATAAAAGTAGTAAATATAGATTTCCTGAAGAAATGGCAATAAACCTACCATTTCAAAGTACAATAGTTATATATAGCATATGAATTGTTAGTGCCTGAAAATTTAAGTCATCAAGATGGGCCATTGATCCTCACAGCACAGCTGAATAGGGCCCACAACACATTGACCAACTAGAAGTGGTGTACCTATCTTAATCCCAAAAACTCTTCAATGAAGATCTTGTTGAGACAAGAATTATGGAAGAAACAGGTAATCCATCATTGCTAGGATCAACAGGACAATTAAATCTTGATTATTTCTTTTCTGATGGTAGAGGTGTCTAGGGACTCTTATAGCACCCGACTAGTCTTCGGGGTGTGTGCAAGCCTCCCTACCCACACACACCAGGTAAACTACGGAGAGGGCCCTTTGGAGTGGGATGGGATTCAAACTCAGGACTCTCGCTTCCTGAGGCGAGTTCCTGGCTAACACAGCAACCCCTTGGGGTTAACTAAATCTTGTTTTTCATGCACATACAAAATAATAATTTTTTTTTTTTTTTTTTGAGCAGTAACAAAGAGATTTCATTAAAAACGAAACGAGTACAAAAGATGAGAAGGGTCTAATAGGATTAGACCCGAGATAAAAGAAAGACAGACAAAAGAACAAGAAAAGAAAAACAAGTCATGCAATACATGAGCTACAATAAGGAATATATAAAGCTCATAAAAAGAAAACGCCTGAAGACTGATCCAAAATACCAAGTTTGACAAAGTAATCTGCCATGCTATTGCTTCTCGCCCGATTTGAGTAAAGGAAACATCCATCCCAACAGCCAAATCTCTGACCTCCCTAACTGTAATGATCAATTTCCATGGAGACGCCTTAGTCCCTTAGCCCATTTGATTGCATTTGCCGAATCCCCTTCGATAATTAGTTTCCATGCCCATAGGTTTTCCAGATGATTAAAGCTCGCCTAATACTAAGAATTTCCGCCTCATTAGAATCTCTAACTCCCACTGACTCACTGAAGATAATGAAGGTGGTTCCCTCGTGATTCCTAAGTACCCCCAATTCTTGCTGGCCCCGGTTTTCCTCTGGCTACCCCATTTACATTAAATTTCATGAATGTTTGATCTGGGGGAGCCCACCTTTCTGAAGAGCACACTTTCCTTCTATCCCCTCATACAACCTTCCCACGATGATAGCAAGTCCAAGGGTTTTAGACCACTAAATTTCTTATTAGAGAGGAGCCAAGAACAGAGTCTCCATTTTGTTGATTGTAGGAACTCGTTAATATCTGATGTCTTTCCTTCAAAGACTCTGGAATTTCTTTCCTTCCAAATGGTCCATAAGATAACTGCCGGAATCGTGTTCCATGCCAGTTTTACCCTCGGAGACAACCTCGAGAGGAACCACGATTCCAAGGAGCCAACACAAGTTCTGCTTAAGACCCAAGAAATATCTAAAAGGTTCGAGAAGCTAGTCCAAGACTCCTCGCCACTTGGCACCCGATAAAAAGTTGATCTAAGTCTTCCTCCGCCGAGTCGTAAAGAGGGCAATTGGGGTTGTCCTCTGAGCCTAGCAAGCCCCTTCTCTTGAGCTCCAATCTAGTTAAAACCCTACCCTTCAATATGCACCAGACAAAGATTTGAACCCTAGGGGGGGCTATTCCTTTCCAAGCCAAGATAGATGTGATCTCCTTCGAGGAATGTTGATGTAATGCTAGATCAACCAAACTTTTCACCAAGAAGTTACCAAACGAATCCCCAATCCACACAAGTTCATCCGCATCACCTGGAGAGATAGGAAATTCCTTCAACTGTTCCAAAAGCCAAGATATTTGATTACCATCAACTTTGTAAGAATCCTGCACTAATGCTTTTTTGTTTCCAGAAATCCTGAATAACTTTGGAAAAACTTCCATTAAAGGCCTTTCTCCTATCTACAAATCTTTCCAAAACAATGTTCTATCACCTCTTCCCACTAAAAGTCTTGTTCTACTCTTGTAGATGTTACACAGTAGATCCCTCCTTCTTCCCTCCCCCCCCCCCCCCGTTCCTTATCTCCTCCAAGTCCTAAGCATCGTGGACCCCTTCTTTTCCACATTCTTACTCAACGACCAACCACTAGTCTCCTCCACGCCAAATATAGCAGTCAACAGCCTCACCCACAAAGCATCTTGCTCCCTTCCAAATCTCCAGGCCCACTTGCATAGCAAGGCATGATTTCTCAGTTGAGTGGAACTAAACCTAATCTACCCTTGGATTTTGGTTTGATCACTTCCGACCATGCTACCAAGTGGACCTTCTTTTTTTATTCGCTATCTCCCCAGAGGAATTTCCTAAAGATCTGTTCAATCTTCCTAGACACCCCGTTGGGCATCTCAAAGAGAGAAAGGTAGTAGGTAGGAAGATTCATCAAGACTGATCTGATGAGGATGACCCTACCCCCAAGCGAGAGATACTTCCTATTCCAACCTATCAATCTTCTTTCGACTTTCTCTACTACTGGGGTCCAAATTTCTTATACCGAGGGTTCCCACCTACCGGAAGACCCTGATAGATGAAAGGAAGCTTTCCAATAACACAACCGATTACCTCTGCAAAATCCTTAAGGGTGTCCTCCTCCACGTTTATCCCAATTATGGTGCTTTTTCTGAGATTAATTCTGAGAATTGCATTGAAACCCAATAGCTCTTGGCGATCGGGCTCACAAAAGAACAAGGTATCATCGACAAACTGTAAATGTAAGATTGTAGGAACCTCTAGTGCCGATTTAAACCCGCTAACAATCCCGATCTCTTCAGCTTTCTCCACCAGTTTATTCAAGCTCTCTCCGACCAGGGTGAAGATGAAGGGGAGAAAGAGGATCTCCCTGTCTTAAACCTCTGTTGGCTTGAATTTGTGGGATCGGAGAGCCATTAACTATGATAGAATATGAAGTGTCCTCGATACAGGCCCTCAGCAACAATTTTTAAATAATGATAATAATAATACATAGGAAAAGCCATTGTTAGAATGTCAGTGCAACCAGGTAAAGTATTTTCTTTGTAGGGATTGATTTATTGGGCAAGAATGTGATGTGGACATTTTTTTTTTGAAACATTGACGACTTAATACCATTAAAATAAAAGGAAGTACAAAAGTAGGGATCCGAATATAGGAGATATATACTCAGAGCCAAAGAATAGGAAAAGAAACATAAAAAGAAATAGAAAAATAAGAAATAAAAAGATACAACAAATGATCCATCCAACACAAGATCCAAATGAACCCCCAATCCCCAAGATTCAAGGCTGGTGAGATGAGAAAAATTCCAAGGATGGTCTTTGTAAGTGAACACCAGCTTTCACCAAGAAGTCTGCCACACAGTTTGCTGATCGAGATGAATGAGACAGCACCTCTCCTGCACAACCTCCAAATGTCCCTAGCAATACCGATCAACCTCCATAGGGAGAATTTTCTATTACTAGCCCAAGAGATGACATTGGTTTTTTTTTTAAACATGGATAATTAAATATCATTAAAAAGAAGGGGATACATGGAAGGGATCCGAGTATAGGAGATATATACTCAAAGCCGAAAAAGAAGGAAAAGCAAGAAAAAGAACAAAGAAAAAGGAAAAAAAAACAAGCTACATCAAAAAGAAAAAACTCCACAATAAGCATATGGAACCCCCAACCCAACAGTCAAGGAAGATGGAAAAAATTCCAAGGATGGACTATGTAGCATAACACCAATTTCGCCAAGAAGTCTGCAGCACAATTTGCCGAGCAAGGTGTGTGAATGACGGAGACACCGCCTAAATCACCTTCAATAATGAGGTTACCACCCCAAACCCAAACCAAAACTGAAGTGCTCTCCTAATTGCCCTCAGTTCAGCCTCATTAGACTCCATCAATGAAGAATGTGATGGGGACATAAAGGCTCATAAAGAAGAAATTGAAGATAAGCTTGTCCAAATTGCTCTCAAGTTGCATGACAAATTAGATGGTGTGAAGTAGGTCCCTTTAGACTACTTTTCATTGTTTTTCCCTTGGAGTGAAATTCAATTGGATCAAGTTGATTTTTGTAAGATCTGAGGAGTTTTATCTACAAATCCAGGGTGAACTTAAAATTTGAGATTTTTCTCAATTTCTAAGCATGAATTCGAAATTGACTTTAGATCTAGTTATCGACAGGTCTAAAATTTTCATCTCTCAAGTTGTAGCTAAGAATTCAAGTTTTTGGAGACTTAGACTGCATCAACATGCTAGGTAGAATGCAAGGGGCGGTCAGACAAAGGTTTTGAAGTTTGAACAACTGCAAGGAGGAAATCAGCAAGGAGTTGTCTAGAAACAAGGGTCGTCCGATAGTCCAACCATTTTCGTGGGATTTTTGTCCTCCTAAGCTTATAATAGCCCTTGCGAGTTGAATTGGTTCCTTCCAATTTCTATCTCTATGAACATTTTCCTCCCTTTAGTACTCTTAGGCACTCTTGGGTGTTGCAAAAGAACTTCACCTCTCTCTATTTGGGTGTGGGTGGGTAAATATGAGCTAGTCTCCTCTCCAACACTAGTAGTTTTCATTATGATAATGTGTCTCTCTCTCTCACTCTCTATATCTATCCATCTATTTATTTATCTATCTCTCTATCTTTGTGTGAGTGGATGAGTGGTGAATACCTCTGTGTGTGTGTTGCTATCTATCTATCTATCTTTGTGTGTGTGGGTGGGTGAATATGAGCTAGTCTCTTCTCCAACACCATAGTGTTCATCGCGAAAGGTTCTGTGTGTGTGGATGGGTGAATACGAGCTACTCTCCAACACTATTAGTTTTCATTGTGAAAGGGTCTGTGTGTGTGTGTGGGTGGGGGGTGAATACTCGCTAGTCTCCTCTTCAACACTATTAGTTTTCATTGTGAAAGGGTCTCTGTGTGTGGGTGGGTGAATAAGAGCTAGTCTCCTCTCAAACACTATTACTTTTCATTGTGAAAGGGTCTCTCTCTCTATCTAGCCTGTCGCACTATTAGTTTTCACCGTGATAGGGTGTAAGGGAAGTCTCCTATCTCCTACCCTAGAAGCCTCTCACACTATTAGTTTTCACCATGAAAGGGTGTAAGGAAAGTCTCCTATCCCCTCTCCAAGAAACCTCTCACACTATTCTATGTATCTTCTCTCCAAGGAGCCCCTCACACTCTTAGTTTTCATCGTGAAAGGGTGTAAGGAAAGTCTCCCAAGGAGTAGCTACGTCTCTAAACTTGGAACACTTGTACCACCACTTCATAATAATTCTCCAAGCCATTTACCCCATTTATATATGGTTTTTTAAAAGGAAACAAGAGAAAAAATCATTAATAATAAAAGCATTACATAAGTTAAAAGAAATAAAAACCAAAACCCTCTACACCCCATTCCCAAAGTACGGAGAGTTGTACGGAAAATAACCAAAAGCAATGTAAATTGGAAACATCCCTACAACACATCCACAAAGGGCTCAAGCCTACCCCATTTATACGCATTTGGCACACATAATTGCATTTATAAAAAATTTCTCTGAGTCCTATTTGAAGCCTATATGACTCAAGGAACAACCTTACAGTTGCAAATTGCAATAGTTAGCACCTATACTACCACTTGGAAAAAAACACATTCATTACAAGAAGAATGAATATGCATATCTGGAAATAAATTTGCTGCTCAAAAAAAAAAAAAAAAAGAACATTAAGAAAAAGAAAAAGAAAATGAAGCATACTTTGCACCTATAGAAAAAGGAAATGGAAATTTAAAAATTTGCAAATAATGTAATCAAAACCAATATAACGTGTTCTTATTACAACTTGAAACAAGATATGGTTCCCATATAGGGCTGGCAATTTTTGTCCAATCTACAAATCCTATTTAAACCTAGCCCAAAAAATTAGGGCAAAGTTGAGTATCTCTGCTCATTTAATAAATGGATAGACCCAAATTGAACCTACTTCATAAATGAGTTGGTTTTGGGATGGGTTGGGCTTTACAAATTCTAGGTCACTTTACTTGGCATTTTTTCACCAACCCGACAACCTAAATCCAAACTTGACCTAAAAAAGGCTTCGGGTCCAGTACCTTAGCACCACATTTCATATGCAATGACCTAACCTGAACGTCCTTAATAAATGGGTTAGGTTCAGTTTGATGTTTTACAAAACTCAAATCATTTGACCTAACATAAACCAACCATTGTCACCCTTACCTTGCATCCAACAATTTCCTTCCAATACAAACAAACTAGCAGCAGACAAATGATGAAAGAGAGTGCACATGCCAAAATTGTCAATTCTGTTCCTACAAGAGAACTCATGCCCAATCCTAAAGAAACCTCCATGCTGGCCTGCCTACATTAAGAATAGGTCAAACCCAATAACAAAACCTACAACAATGAGAGGCATCCATCACTATGTTTCTACAAATTATACATCACAACTTACTAAGAGTTATTTCCTGACGAACGGTTCATTGCATAGGTGTTTTAACCATGGGAATAGAAACATATATCACTGTGGTACTTCAGTTTACAACCTAAATTAAAAGCAGAGTCATAAAACTTTTTACTTTGTAATGAAACAATACTAATGAAGTTTCTCAAACTAAAATAAATAAAATGACTATGAAGCATGAAATGTCCCACAACTTAGGACACGCAACTTGTGGCAACGGTGCCACTAGAAGGTCATGTGGACTATACAGTCACAAGCAAGGAACAAGCCTGAGCGGGCTTCCATTAGTGACTTAGCCCTAGTTTGCACCATTCTCAAGGAAACGAGGTGAATTTACCCGAAAAGCATAGTTCCTTAAAACATTGCACATGACTTCTAAACATTCCATCAATTGCACTGTCTCAGCTCAAAAAATGTAGAGTTTGCAATGTAACAACATCTAAATATAAGAAGCTTATCAATAACTATAGAATTCCTTCATGATTGCTAACACTACTTGAAAATGCATCTCAATCGTATAACCAAAACAACAGAGAAATAGCAGCAGTTGAATTAATAGAAACAATAAAATAAATATTAGCGCTTGAGTCCACTTTTAGAAGGAAATTGCAAGGAAAACTTACAAGAAATATGTTCCTAAACTCCTCCAGTAGAATTATAACAATGGCTTGAGCATGGTTGGCTGCAGCAGCAGCTTGCAGAAGTTGAATAGAACCATCCCCGCCCACATCAAAATTATCCTCAACCTCACAGTCACCAGCCAAAAGTGGGCGAAGAAGTAAAGGAGCCATGCAAGCTGCAACAGCTGATGTGGACATCAGGTTTTCTGATTTGTGAGAAGCCACTATTCGCATCATTTTTAGAATCCTGAACTCAGCAGAACAATGTTGATTTATCAGATGCCATATCATGAAACAAATGGAAAAAACAACCTGATACTAAACAGAGCACAGTTTTGACCTGGTACTGTCCAATGTGATATCAATCTAGGATACAAGCAAAACTTATAAGCTCCAATAATTAATAAGAACAATATTGCCCAAACAAGTTGACTAAGATGGGTGTCTCTTGGGTCTGTAGTAATTCATGTAATGGATTTCTTGAAAGCTGGTAGGTGAAGCAAAAGGGAGTGAGGTGGAGGGTGGCTTGGAACACTATTCCTACTGATATCCTATGGTCAATATGAAAGGAAAAGAATTTGAGAATATCTGAGAACAAGTCCATGGAGGCTTTAGAAGTGTTTGAGGTAGCCAAATGGAGGTAAAGCATGTGGTTGCCAGTTAGTAATGAATCCCAGGAGGCGCGGAGAGCGTAGTTGGAAGTATGGTCCCCTCCTCCTCTGGATTTTTTCAAATTCAATGTGGATGGTGCAGCAAGAGGTAAACTGGGGCCTGCTGGGATATGTAGGGTGTTAAAGGATCGGAATGGGGTTTCCTCTTTATCTTCTCTGACTCAGTTGGCGTGAGGGATTCAAATGAACAAAGATTTTGGGTATTAGGAAGGCCTTAACCCTCTAGGGTAGATATAGACATCGAAGCTAATTGTTAAGAGGATTCATTAAACGCAATTAAATGGGTTAGTGGGAAAAAGAATCTTCCTGGAAATTACTATCAGTAGTCAAGGAAATTCAGAGACTGTTTGTCTTTGGATGTATCTTTTGTGCATGTGCGACGGTCAATAAATGGAGTAGTAGGCTTTTTAGCTATGTTGGGGGAGGATAGATCTTAAGAGTATTGTGGTGTTTGCCAATGTGTATGGGTTTTGTATGTATTAATCCAATTTCATTTGTGGTTTGTACGATGGGTATGGTTGGTTTTATTTTGTGGGGTTATGCTTGTTTCTTAGTTTTGCAGGTATAAGTCTTCTATAACCCTAGTACTGTTTCTCCTTTTAATATAGGTATCTTTTGTGACTGCTCAAAAATAAAGATTGCTAAGGAGTCTATCGCACAATAGAAAAATATGTAATGCATTAATGGTCTGTTTAAAGCCTTTGTCCATAGGCCATTTTTATATTCAGAGGCCTGAGCCACCTAAAGCGAGTCAACATTTGCAAGATTATAGCCTAAGCCTGCCTGTTTGGGAAAATACTAAACCCAAGCTCGGTCATTTGAAACTATTAAAAATTCAACCATTCAGATGAAAATAGACATTACGAGCTCAATGTGGACCAAAATTGAGCTTAAGATTCAATTTATAGCCACTTCATCTTAGTGGTCAAAGATTAAGTGGATAAAATTGAGTTTTGAGCTCAATTTTCGTTAGGTTGTATCTCATCATGTCTATCCTCAATATGAATGGTCATTTTTCTAATTAACTAAAAAAAGGAAAATGGACCAAGTGTGCACATACATACATATAATGGCTAAACAGGCCGAAAAGCCCATGGGCTTACAAATGGGATGATGCTCCAATGCAAAGCCATGAGGGTTTTTCAAGCCCCAAGCGGACAATATTGTGCTAGAGGGACGTATCGTTACAAATGGTATCAGAGCAAGGTTCAACTCTCTGTTTGGGGGTGTCAGTTTGGTTGTTGTGTGACAGAGTCGGGGGTGACTCTGGTTTTAAGGGGGGTGGATTGTGATATCCCGCCCCAGAGGGGGGCTTGAAGCATGAAGGGTCCCTTGGAGAGAAAATCGTTAGGATGGATGGCGTCTCCAAAAGTCCAACATCGCCTATGGCGTTGGAATTTCTCTGGTATATAAGTTGTGCGCTTCATCCTTCTAACACAAGGCCTGTTGGGAGAAACAGTGGGTTGACTCGCCAAAGAAAAGCCGTGAGGGCCCATGTGTGTGGGCTCAAAACGGACAATATTATACTAGCGAGATGATGAGTTACAGGTTTCTTGTAAAAGCTGAGCGCAACCATTTATATAAATGGGCTAAAGAATTTAGCTTAATCCCTGCCCAAGAAGCTGGTCTATGAAACCTGTTTGTTTATAATGGGTTTGGACGGGTTTTCAGGTGGGTTCGAGCTGAGGAACAACCATATTTGTCCATGAGGATCATATGACAGATCAAGACAAGCATCCATCTATGATGCCGGATATACTAACGATACAACAAAGATATTTATTTTACACAAAGATAGTAACTATGCAGTAAACTATTTTTTCAAAGAAAAAAAAATTAGCTACAGGAAACATATTAATAATATGAAAAGAACAGATGCTACTTTCGAAGGATGGAAAAATAGAGGTTAACAATGAAGACTAAAATACCAAGTGCTTTGGAAAATCAGATTTCCGTTTCAGTTGTGGCAATTAGATTTTAGGAGAGAGCTTAGGACTTTTGAGGTGGACAGTTTAAACGAACTTAATGCCCAGCTAGGGGAATTACTATTGGATTTAAATTGTGATAATGAGTTGGTGTGGACAGGTGATTCATCTGGGACCTTGTCGGTTAAGTCTTTGATCAAGTTAGCTTCTCAGAACATAAATGGTTTAGTTGTTCCTCAGTCCCTCGTATGGAAAAGCTTGGGCCCCCTAGAGTCCAATTGTTTACGTGATGTAGTGCGAAGAGGAAGATTTTGACTAGGATGGACCTTAGGAGAAGAGGCCTATTGAGCTCGGACGGCAACTCCAAGTGTCCCCTATGTGAGTTGGCAGACGAAACTATCGATCACCTATTTGCCACTTGTCCAGTCACTTGGAGGCTGTGGAGTTGTTTTGTGAATCTCATGGGAGTATCATGGGTTAGCCCTGGATCTTGGAATGGTGTGACAAAGCCTTAGTCTACTTTTAGTTTAAGCTACAAGAGAAAACTTGCTTGGATAACGATCCCAACTGTGGTCTTGTGGTCCATTTGGAAGGAGAGAAATTCTAAGATCTTTGAGGGGATTGCTTCGGAGTTTAGTGAGCTCTTTCAAAATGCTAAATGGAGATTGTGTAAGTTGCTTCCCGCAAACAAGGAATTCAAAGATTTTAAAGCCGGAGATTTGTTCCAGTCTTGGAAGGGTGTATGAAGTCCAATTCCCGAAAAAAGGAAGCCATGGGTTGAATGGTCCCCCTTCCTAGTGGGATTCTTAAATTTAATGTGGACAGAGTCTCCAGGGCTAAACTTGGGCCGGTTGGGATTGGGGGCATTCTTAGGGATCATTTGCACTCCACTAGTATCGTTTTTTTCGAAATTTGTGGGGACCAAGGAATCTAATGAAGAGGAACTTCTTAGTATTTGGAGAGCCTTGACCTTAGGATTTGGTTTAGGGGAAGATAAATTAGTAATTAAAAGTGATTCATCTAATGCTATCAAATGTGCTAGTGGTGTGAAGAGTCCCCCAAGGAGGCTAATCACTTTGGCAAGGGAGATTAAGGATTTGGCTGCGGGCATGGAGGTGTCCTTTTCGCATATCAGGCGATCAACCAATGGAGTGGTGGATTTCTTCGCAAAAAATAGCGTTGGATTCGATCATTGGCACTGTCCATTTACCAGGAGGATAGATGTTTTTGTTGTTGTGTAGCTTGTTGTTTTTGAGGTTTTTTATTATGGAGCTTTGGTTGTTTATTTTCTCTTTCGGGGCCTAACTCTCTTAGGCCTTTTGTTTTTTCCTTTCTTTGTAATTTTTCTTGTAATCTTTCTCTTTTAATGAAAGTTCTTTTGTTATTCCTCAAACAAAAGTTCAGAAAGTTGAACTACTAAAACTCCAAAAAAAAACCCTAATAACTAGTACAAGCTCCTCCATTTTTTATGGATCTCTTTGTAGAGCACGATAGATGTCATTGCCATAGAAAAAAATGTATCCAGTACTCAATTATGTTACCTAGGAACATGTTGGGTAAAGAATTCACACAACAATGGCCATGATAAGACATCCAATCAAGGAGACGACATATCTCCAAGCGACAAGGTAATGTAGCTTCTAAGTCATATTATTTTGCATATTACAAGAGAGAATCATATGCACACATTCAATATATGTAAAGCCAGTCCAAAATATATAGGAAAGTGGCAAGGACGCTGACAATGGTGATGATATATATAATACATAATGTACCTCTGTAGCAGAAGACAATTAGGCTCTGGGAAAGTTTCAAATATAGCATCACGCATAGCATTGACTCTAGATCCTTGATTCCTTTCTAATAAACATAAAAGAGGTGGTCAAGCATCAATGCAAGAAAGGAGGTCAAGCAAGAAATACAAATAAATTCATTAAAAGGTTACGGGGAGAAAAAGAAAATGAAAGAAACTAGTATAAAGGAAAACAAACATAAGAAATTTAAAACATAATCAATTATTTTAGCACTGACTTGGGAATAAAGCAAATTATTAGATGCCAATTATCCTCAATTTGAGGAACAACATCTGAATCCAAAATCAATAATTGGAAGAAAACCTCCTTCCGAGCCCCTAACATTGTAATGCAAACTATTTTAGAGGAAATTACATGCTTGGATTCTTTAGAAGATAAAGTTACTTTATTTGCATCAGATTATACTCTGCGTTCTTCAAAGAAAAAGGAAAAGGAATTATGATGTGGACATCAAACATTAAGAAAATGAAAGAGAGGACTGCTTTATTTTTTACCATGGCAAGTGTAGGATTAAACCATCTAATATGGGCTCTAAATTGGTGGTTTGGCGCATATGGACCTCACATATGGGCCTGGGCCTACTCAAGTGGGCGTAGGAAGACTCAAGTGGAAGATGGGCTGCTTGGAGAAGTTCTTACGTTTAAGCTTAAGCTTGGAAGTGTCATGAACAAGCCACATGAGGAGGGGATGCCCAAACCCTAGCTTGAAGGCCTAGCAAGTGCCACATGAAGTGAATGGTCAAATGTATCTCCTTGAAGCCTCAGAAATTTGGTTAAGCACTTAAATGGGTCAACAGAGTCTCTTTGGGGCAGCACCTTTCATGGAATGTGACTCACAAGATGCATGAGACACTCCTCTAGACTCATACAAATGGAAGCCTCCCATTGGCTGGGACACTTCATCAAACATGGCATCTTTTCATTGGTTGCTTCCTCTCTCTCCTTTTGCACACATGGAAATCATGCAAACAACTTCAACATGAATGGTTCTCACCAATTCATTACACTCCTTTTTGGGCGTGAGGTTGTATGTGCATAGGAGCTTCTGTGGAAGCATTTCATTGGTTGGATGAGTCATAAGAACCTAGGTGGAATTATTTCATTGGTTGTTATTTAATTATCTTTTTTCTCATTATTTTAGATGATGTAATGAGTCAAAACTTAGCTTTCATAAGCAACCCAACCAATCCCCTAAATCACACCAACCATGGTTGGGTGACCCTTGGTTTATCCTAGGTTAAAGGCCACTCCTAACACTATAAAAGTATAAATAGAGGCCATTACTAGCCTTGTAGAGCATCGAATTTGGAGAATTGAAATCTTTGAGTTGTAGTTTGATTCAAGAAATCCAAGTGTGGATTTCTGTTCTTGTAAGTTCTTTCTTTGAATTCTAGTCTTCAAAGTTGATGGAATTAAATTGTGGTTTACATTTCCTCTTTACAATTCAGCTCATTTTCAAGATTAATTACATTTCAATTTCTTCAATTGAACTTAAACTAGTTTTCTTTGGGCACCAGCGTCACTAAAGATTGCTATTAGCAACATCTTTGGCTTGGATCCACTTCAAATGGAAGTTCGTTTGGTCTGTTTATTTCATTGAAGTCTAAGGAAGGTTCTTACACCAACTTTAGCCTTCATCAAATTAAAATGGAAGTAGAGATCACACAACACTTAGACCAAAGAAAGTGGTACGAATACCAAACTCTTCTACAATGTTAACTTTGTAAAGTCCAACTTCAGTTGTATTCTCTCTTGTTATCAATGGCCATTTGACAGAACATTAAGAACCTTATCAAATTGGAGATCCCAAATTACTATGTCTTTTTTCTAGTAGACTCCTTAGGATAGATGGTTTGAAATTAAATAGATGTGGAACTCAGTTACAAGTTGGAAGGGAACTTCACAAAGAATGAAATTATGGACATCTTTTCTACAAATGGGTACATGTCACCAAGATTTGATGGTTTTCCTATATCCATTTTATTTAGACACATTTAATATTTTGAATATTCTGGCCTTCTTTGATAAATTTCATGAAAAGGAGTGTATTCCTGACCTATGGGCTCTTCCACCATACTCTAATTCCTAAAAAGGGTGAGATTGAGTCAAGGATTCTTTAACCTATCAGTTCGATTGGCAACATATTTTTTTTTCAAACATTAACTGAATTAATTCCATTGAAACGAGAAGAGAGTACAAGAGAAGGATCCGAGTATAGGAGAGATATACCCAGAACCAAGAAGGAGGAAGAGAAACATGGAAAACAAGAAAAAAAATGAAATAAAAGAAAAAATACAACAAAAGAATCCACCCAACACAGGATCCAATAAGGAGACCCCTACTCCCCTAACTCCCAAGGCTGGTGAGATGAAGGATTCAAAGATGGTCTTTGTTTATAAACACCAACTTTCGTAAAGAAATCTGCTACACAATTTGTTGATCGATGTGTGAGAGTGAAAGTGATACCACCCAACCTGCACACCCTCCAAACCTAGGATACATACCAACCTCAACGAGAGGAATTTCCTATTAATAGTCCAAGAGATGGCATTAGTCGAGTCACCTTCGATAATGAAGTTACTGCTCCTAAACCTAGACCAAACCTAAAAGTGCTCTCTTGATTGCTCTCAGTTCAAACTCGTTTGACTCCATTATCTCTACTGATTCAGAAAAAAGCTACTAACATCCTACCCCTATCATCATGTAACACTCCTCCTATTTCTGCCGGCTCAAGCTTTCCCCTTGTTGCCTCTTCTAAATTAAAATTACATGATCCTAGGGGAGGCGCTACCCACTCAACCAAATGCTTTCTAACTCCACTGATCCATTCATACATCATTCGCAAGACAAATAGAAATCCTCCAGTGCAACATATATAAAGTTTTATCCAAGGTTTAACCAATCATCTAAAATTTGCTAAGCTCTTTCTCATTTAAAATTTTCAAGGTGCTTTAGTACAAAGACAAATTTCATATTCTATTTTGATTGCCTATTTTCCCATGAATGCATAGATTCTAGACAGCGATCAAGACAACATGGTCTTGTTCTGAAGCTCAACTTGCAAAAAGCATATGACATGGTGGAAAGGAAATTTCTGGAATATATTCTCCAAAAAATGCATTTTGGGGTGAAATGGGGCTGACAGATTACGGTATTTGTCTTTTTGGCTCCTCACTCTATCATTATTATTTATTTATTTTTAGAGCAGAAGCAAGAAAATTTTACTAATAAAACAAAAGGACATATACAAGGTATAAAAGGCTTATACCTAAAACACCGAGAGAGCAAATAACAAAAGAAAAAAATACAATCAGCCCATGATCTACAACTCTAATTAAAAATTTCATCTAGATAGCTAATTTTGATAAGTATTGACTATTGGTCATTTGCATAATAGAGGTCGTTTCTTAGTAAATGCTTGTTTCTTATGTCTTTAGTCTACCAACTTATTGTTTATTACAAGTTCTCTAGGCAGATTTGACCTTCCTCTTTGGATGACGCTAATAATCTTGCCAATCACATTAACTCCAAGATTTTTAGGTTTGGTTCTTTTAGATGTTGGATGGATTAGAAATTATTGCTGGCAACAATTATTTGGTGTATTTGGGAAGAGTGAAATAGTCAAGCTTTTGGCAATAAAAGTTCTTCTCTCAACTAGGTTGCTTCAACAGCGAAACCTATAGTTATCTCTTGGGCCTTACATCTAGAGAATTCAATCATTTTCTAAGGAATTCATTAGAGAATGCAATAGCCTAGTATTCCTCTTATGCTTTTCCTTGGGGGTTGTCTCACATGATCGTTGAAAGTTTAAATTAATGGATATTATCTCCTCTAGAGGATTGTAGGTGCAAAAGATTCATCTGTTAACTAATGAGAAGGTAGATCATCTAGCTCAATTAGGGATGTCTTCTTTTTCTTTGTTAATCTTTTTCTCTTTGTTAGTTGTCCTATTTTCTTTTTTTGAAAGGTTCAGTTCTCCTATTTTTTCTTAAAACAAAAGCTCCTTTATATTCTCTTCCTCTTAATCTAATTCTTCTTTTAACGCAAAGAAAAGGATATGCGTACTCTTATTTTAATATTTTTAGAAGATTTCTTCCAAGTTCCAACTATGCAGGTCCAAGTGGCTTGGCTCCAAATGTAGTTGCATGCTAAATGAAGGGAGTTCAACACTAAATAGGCATGAGTACATTTATAGAACTTGACCCCAAATAGATGGGGTAAGGTGATGTTGATGACGATGTTGATTTGTACTAAAGCCTACAACAAACATCATTAGTACATTCTTCATGAGAATAGAGATATGGTCCACTACGCTTTTATCAATTTTGTTTTTTGAAAATAATAGGGAAGGAATATAATGTAGATCTGCTATACAGATTTGAATTTGAGAACACAGGACAGGAAAGATTTAAGATAAATAGACATCCAAGGCCCGCTATAATATCTTTAACAATAAGATCATGTACATATTTAGGTCTCTGATTTCATTGCAGCCTCCTGAAACTTTGATTCATGGGTAACCTTATTCCATCTGTCTGGGCTCAAGTTTCTGAGTTCTACTTTTCTGTGTTATCCAGCAACATAATTCAAAGCTGGCATTAGCATATAACCACACAAATGATTTTTTTTACCTTCTATAAAGGTTCACAATATTCAAAAGATCCCATCAGAGGCTGCCACAAGTATTTTCTTGAATTACATGTGAAGCTTCAAGAAGTCGTCAGATTACACTGTGGACTTTCACAGGCAACAGATGCAGACCTATAAAGATTCATTGCACTTCTCATGAGTGCAAATAACCCAATGAATGAACCAATCATAAGTTAATGACAAGTATCGGTAGCATATTTGCTATTGATAAAATACAAGTAATGAACAAAGTAATAATAGAAGCATCAATAGAGAAATAATCATATGACTATGCATTCATGCATCAACCAAGACTTACTGAATGCATCTAATAGTGAGGAACAACATGTTGCAGGAATTGGAGCTGAAGACATCTCCCGGAGGATGTGCTGGAATCAGTGCATAAAAATATCAGGAAATGACAAAAAAAAAGTAGAAATTTTAAACCAATATCAGTGACACTGACAAAATATTAGAAGATAATACCTTGACACAATCAGCAATAACATGTGCATCTTCATCTGGAGAGAACTCATTTCTTCCTGAAAATACATAATATCAAGTGCAAAACATTTTATCAGAAGCCTTATTCAAGTTATGAAATTTCAGGATATAATGCACTGCATAGAATATTTCTTTCCTTTAAACCTGAATACATATACAGATCCCCTTGGCAGCAGTGCTCAAGTAATAATTTGAGCACCCCTATGTGAGACCCACCTGGGCCCATGTGGATGGATAGGTTAAAAAGGTATTTACTTTAATAGGGTGCCTATAAAAAATCATCTTGATTGGGTAAGTGAAACCATATTTTTTAGGGTCCAAAAGTGCAATTTATCCAATGGTGGAAAATTCACAACGTCAGATCAATGGGCTCTATATCATGATCAAATTGGGTAAGGAGCCAATTCATGGTGGGGAGGGGAGTGTAAGGAGGGAAGGGGTGCAGTTAGGGCCATTGTGGGCTCTGCATGGCCCAGGCCACAAATTGTTATTTGAGCACAAGTCCCTCGGGGATCCTATCCTTTTCTTCAAAACTGAACTATAAAGATTAGGGAAACATCTGAATAAAGCAGTAAGCACATGGTGACAGACCCTGCTCAAATTCATGAATCCGGCGTTCAACATCATCAACATCAGCAGCCTGGCGAAAGATTCCTTCTACCTTAACTCCTGTTGGATAAATATTATAATGCTTCAGTTTCATATACTATAAATAGCATTAAGACAGATAGAACATACTTCTCATTTACACACCATGATATTTTAGATACATCCCTCTATCCCATCTAGAGAGATAGATATCCTTCAAAAAGCTAAATATTTCAATGAAACAGCTCAAAATGAAAGGATGTTATGTCCAAACTCGGTGACATTCCAAAGCTCATCAAATGATCATTTGATTTGTTAAATCTCTCTCCACATTTTTTATAAGGGCATCAAGCCTACTGGTCCAATGATTCACGAAGGAGGATCTTCTATGGACCTTGATCCCATTGGTGAAATTGACTTGGCTTCCATGACCCGAATTGCATAAGATAACCTTCAATGGACTCCGGCTAATTATCCAGATCATCCTCATAGTCCAAGCCCAATTACCCAATAGGCCCGAATAACCCACAACTATTTATAGTGGTTAGGAATTTTACCAATTTTTAATTATCCTTTTTAAATGAATTAAAAAAATGTGTAGCGGAATAAAGATATGTATAAATAAAAAACCAATAAAACATGCACCACAGAAAGATAATCAACCACACGTGTACAACTATTTATAGTGGTTCGGTTCACCTGAACCTATATCCACTCTTGAACTCACCCAACCTTGACTATCCGAAACTCACTATAAAAAGGTGAAAACCTATCAATACACTCCTAATTTTGAAAGGTTCGACCATCGAAATCTACTTCTTGACACCTATTTTTTACGGTGGTTCGATCCCAGAGGTCTACTCCAACTTACAATGAATAATAAAATGAGAAATAAGAACACTTGCCTTAGTCTTCAGCTTTGATCTTGAAAATGTGTTCTTTGGAAGTCGCCTCCTTGCTTCGGTCTTCTGAACTTGAGATGCTCCAGTTATTAGCAACCATAGGAGAGGCTTGGTCTAGGGTAGGGTAAGGATGCTAGAGTAAGACCCTAGAATATTATCTCTAAATCACATCAAAGAAAGCTTAGCACAGCTAAGGTATTCCATAGATGTTTGTGGGTGTAATTTAGAAGAACTTAGAGAGATTCGATGGTGATTGGCAGGGGTTAGAACATCTCTGGAGAGTCTAGGATGGATTACGATTAATCTTCAACTAATTTCCCATATCTCCATTGAAAAATGAGTCCAATATTTATAACATACTGTTCAAAATAGCTACTTCTCGACGTCTCAAGGTCATGGTCTCGAAGTATCCCGAGCCCTCAAAAATTCTATCAGAGAGCAAAGTTTATTTTTCTATAAAATATGTCAGCTCACAGGCTCGAGCCCTCGAGGTCTTTCCTGAGGCCTCGAGGATTTCTCGAGCCCTCGAGAAGGCTCCCCGAGGCCTTTAGAGGTAATCGTTGTCTATTAAGTTGTCTTGCCATTTTTTACTTCCAGCCCTCAAGAGTTAGCCGTTTGTACAGTATGTTATAAATAATGTTCGTTTTCAATGGTGATTATGCAAATTAAGTGAGATTAATTCCTAATCATTCCTAGACTCTCAGAAGAGGTTGCAGCCATTGTCAAACATCATTGAATCTCTCTAAGCATTTCTTAATCACACCCACAAATGTCTATGGAATACTCAAAGCTATTTTAGCTTCTCTTGGGCATGATTAAGACATCCTTAACTAGGGAAATCCTGTAGCATCATTATCTAACCCTAGATCCAGCCTCTCCTACAGTTGCAAATCATTGAAGCATTTCAAGCATCAAAGACAGAAGCGAGGAGGTATCTTTCAAGAACACTATCAAGATCATTTGGAAGCTACAAAGGCAAGTATTCTTGCATTTTCATATATCATTCTTGTAAGGTGGAGTAGACCTTTGTGATCAAACCACCATAAGAAATAGGTGTCAAGGATTAGACCTCGGTGGTCGAACCTTTCAAAAACTAGGAGTGTATTGATAGGGTGGTTTACCCTTTCATAGTGTGTTTCGAATAGCTCAAGGTTGGGTGAGTCCAAGAGTGGATGTAAGTTCAGGTAAACCAAACCACTATAAATCGTTGTGTATGTGTGGTTGATTATTTTTCTGTGGTGCATGTTTTATTGGTTGTTTATTTATACATATCTTTATTTCACCACACATTTGTTTAATTCAGTTAAAAAGGATAATTAAAAATTGGTAAAATTTCTATTCATCCCCCTCTAGGACCGGCATTGTTCTAGCCCAGACTTACAACAACAATATAGATAAATAGCTGCTACTCAAACCTCTTCCACTTGTATAGATTTTCCTCACGCGCTAGCACCATGTGAATTGAATGGATTGTTCACACTACAAGGTCCTCAACATCTCAAGCCACTCCCTAGATCAATGAGCTTTTTGCATTCTCTTTGGCCTAAAAGAATATGAGCATTGGCCCAATTGCATCAAGCATGTAAATACAAGATTATCAAGCTTAGTTTGAAAAGTCAATCCGTAAGAATGAAGTGGCAAGTGGTTGAGGGTAAGTGGCAAGTTTGGAATATGGTTCCGTTTGCGGTGTTTTGAACAATTTGGAAAGAGCGCAATGGGAGGATATTTGAGGGTAAGAGAGGGAGTCCTAGAGAGGTGTTTGAGAGGGCAAAGTGGCAAGTGATGGGTTGGTTGTCTGTATGTAAGGAGTTTCGGGGATTAACTCCAGAGGATTTTTATCTGTCATGGGATGGTTGTATGAAAGGGGTTGGTAGAAACAACAAGCGTTTGGCCAAATGGGTTGCACCTCCCTTTGGATCCTGTAAATTCAATGTGGACGGCACAGCTAGGGGAAAACCTCGGCCGGCAGGAATTGGTGGAGTGCTTCACAATGATAGGGGTAGAATGTTGACAGCTTTTTCCGAATCAGTTGGGTCAAGGGAATCAAATGAGGCTGAGCTAAGAGCAATTAGTAGAGTAATTCAAGTTTGATCTAGTTTTAGGAGCGGTAATCTCATCATCGAAAGTGACTCAACTAATGCTATCTCTTGGGCTAGTAATAGGAAATTCCCACTGTGGAGGCTGGTTTGTATAGCAAAGGACATCTGGAGATTGTCCAGAATGGGTGGTATTACTTTCATTCATATACCGCGATCAGCAAATTGTATTGCTGATTCCTTGGCTAAAGCTGGTGTTCACTTACAATCGCCGGCTTTAGTATTTTTTCCTCTGGCTATATGAGGAAGCTAGGGGGTTTGGACATCTTTTGTATTTGTTGTGGGGTGTTGTAAGGTGTATCTTGTACCTTCTCTTCTTTTTCTTTTCTTTATTT
Source organism: Chimonanthus praecox (assembly GCA_022113865.1). Classification (NCBI taxonomy): domain Eukaryota; kingdom Viridiplantae; phylum Streptophyta; class Magnoliopsida; order Laurales; family Calycanthaceae; genus Chimonanthus; species Chimonanthus praecox. The sequence continues at coordinate 9,668,402 of CM039090.1, read as the reverse complement.
TGTTTCTTGTTTTCTCTTGATTCTGAGTATATTTCTCTTATATTCAGATCCTTCTGTGTGTAATACTCTTTTATTTTATGAAATCCAAGCAGTTAATGTTTCAAAAAAAAAAAATGAAGTGGCAAGTGAAGTACTATCTATGAGCATTCAAGGATAAAGAGATTTTTCCACAATGATGTGCACAAAACGGCTTACAAAGTCTTCTAAATTGTAAGATTTGTTCTGGAGCCTATGCAGGTCCACATTCCTCATAGATGCTTTAGCACATTGGACAAATACTCAAGGACATTGCCACTCGAGGGAACTTTCAGCACTTGCAATTTCATTTTTCACACCTGAACCTTAAAGACAAGGTTCATCTCTATGGAGGTGCGAATAATTGCATCGCTAGACAATAACAATTCCACCAGAATAAAATATTTAATTTCAAAAAAATTATATTAATATTTATTATGATTCTAGGATTGTTAAATAAAGGAGATCTCTTTTCCAATATATTCAATTTTTTGTTATTTCCATTTTAATTGTACCCAAACCTTTATATATGGGCTAAAATTAAATGATGAAAGGTCAGAATTTTCCCCAAAATTAGCTTTAGCTAGGAGTTTGGTATCTCCTCGAATTAAGAGCATAAACTTGGCTTGGAGGTACGATTTCTCTTCAAATTGGAACACCTATCCCTACTGATCTCCATTTTTCTTACTTTTCTTGCATTTTCCCTTTTTCACTTAGTTTCTGATCATTGAAACACAAAACTTTTCTTGGATTTATCTTATTCATCTCTTCCAAAAGGCATCATGCATCCATTTGATGATGAATAATGTGCATTTTTATCATACAAGGTGAATTCTAAAACATCACAAAGGGAATTTTTACCGTACTGTTCGATAAACCTAAGGGCTTTCTCCAAGAAAGAAGGACTTCCATCATCATCTTCCAAAGCAAATAAAACTGGTGTACCAACTACAGATTTCACTGGTCGTTTATCCCTCCCTGTGACAATAGTAAACAAACCAAATTGTTTAATAGAATGAATAACAGAATAAGTAACTAAGCATATTAGTGGCAGCGCATCAACATCAAATGAATTCCAATCAAAATTTAAAAAGATGTAGTTAACTTTGTATTATAGTTTCTTTTGATCTTACCGAAGATGTCATGACAGATTTTTATAAATATCAAGATCAAAAAGCATCTAACATTTTTATTTATTTTGAGATGGTCAACAAATTTTAGAATAAAAAGCTGAAGTCAGGATATTGAGTAATAGTTGGTTCCTCCACGAAAACTTTTTTTTGAAACATTGACAATTAGATTTCATAGAATAAGAAAGTATGAAAGTATTACAGAAGTTCTGAGTATAGGAGAATTATACTCAAAAAAACAAAAAAAAAAGAAACAAATAATAAAAACTAAGGGAAGGATACAAGATACACCCAAAATCACCCACTTCACCTACAGAGTGTGCCCAACCCCCTTTACCAAATCAAACCTGTGGAAAAAATTCCAAAGCCGGTGCTTATAAGTGAACACCAGCTTTTGCCAAAAAGTCAACAACACACTTTGCTGATTGAGGAGTATGAGTGAATGTGATGATGCCACCCATACAGCACATTCTCCAAATGTCCCTTGCCACACACACCAGCCTCCACGGGGGGATTTCCTATTGCTAGCCCAAGAGATGGCATTAGTTCAGTCACTTTTGATAATGAGATTACCCCTTCTAAAACTAGACCAGACCTGAATTGCTCTCCTAATTGCCCTTAATTCAGCCTCATTTGATTCCATTGGCCCAACTGATTGGAAAAAGTTGCCAACAATCTGCCCCTATCATCATGAAGCACTCCACCAATTCCTGCCGGCCCAGGTTTGCTTCTAACTGTGCCATCCACCTTGAATTTAAAATAACCAAGCGGAGGCGCAACCCACTTTACCAATCACTTGCCACTTTTACCAACGCCTTTCATACAGCCATCCCACGACAAGTAAAAATCCTCTGGAATTAAACCCCGAAACTCCTTACACACCGATAACCACCCAATCACTTGCCACTTTGCCCTCTCATACACATCTCGAGTGCTCCCTCTCTTACCCTCAAAGATCCTCTCGTTGCGCTCTTTCCAAATTGTCCAAAACACTGCAAATGGAACCATATTCCAAGCCACTCTTTGTCTACCCGTAAAGGGACCCCCCAACCACGCCACCAAGAGCTCCTCCACCCCGTTACCTAATGTCCAAGAACAACCAAATAAGCCCAAAAACAGATACCACACGACCCCGGTGAAGTGGCATTTACAAAATAAATGGTCCACTGATTCCTCTTCAATCCCACACAAAGTACAAACAGACGGAGCCTCATCTGGAATAATACCTCTTCTTCTAAGATTGAGCCTCACAAGGATTCTCTTCTTCAAAGCCGACCACACAAAGAATTGGATTCTAGGAGGTATCTTATTATTCCAGGCCATTCTGCAAATAAGAGGTGATAATGAATTCGCTGCATATGAAGATTGATTTCACTGAAAAACACCCTGACGACTCCACTGACCATATCCACTTATCCTCCTCTTTGGTCCACAATCTGGTATCACTTAGAACTCCTAGTAAAGCTTAATTAATCACCTCCTCAAAGTCTCGCAGGTTCCTCCACGAAAACTATAGTTCATTCAAGAAAATATATCCAATACAACACTAAGAAAGGAGAAGTAATGCTGAATTAAGAATGGTAACTTTTCCATGCATCTCTTACCTTTTTTTCTTTAAAAAGTAACAAGAAAAACTTACTAAGATAGGAAAACTTTCCAATTACATGGAGAGGGTCTAAGAAACTTAAACCCAAAGATAAAAAGAAGATTACAACAAGGCCTACAAGTTCATAATGATAATATTCAAAACAACACAACTCCCACGAGGAAGCCCAAACAAATGCTTTCGCTATTCCTTGAAGTTAAAGGAAAAAATGCAGATTTGTGACTCCACTCCAAGCTTTGTAAAAAAATCCACAACACCATTGGCGAACCTCCTAACATGTTGAAACAAAACCTCATAACCTGAACTCAATTCCTTAATCTCCCTAAAAACTTATATCAGTTTCCAAGGAGGCCGTTTTAGTCCGTTAGCCCACTTAATCTCATTACCCCCCCTCAATACTAAGTTCCAGTGACCCATAGAAGTCCACAAGGCCAAAGTCTTTCTAATCCTTAAGAGTTCTGCCCCATTTGAATCTCTCATGCCCACAAACTCCGAAAAAGCCAAAGACGATATCTCCTCCGAATTTCGTAAACCCTGTTGGTCTAGGTTTACCTCTTGCTCCCCCATCTACAATGAATTTGAGAATGGTGGACGAAGGAGGAGACCAAATCACACTAATCCTAACCTTTCTAGGTCCACCACTCATGCATCCTTCCCATGAATTGTAAAAGTCCATTTTTAAACTATTAAGTCCTTGCTCGACAAAAGCTAGGTACAAAGTCTCCATCTAGCCTTCTGGAAAATCTCATTCTAATGGAGGCGTCAGGCCTAATGGACCATTGATCTCATTGTCAAAATTGACTTCGCTTTCAAGACCCAAATTGCCTTTAGTCATCTTCCTAAAAGCGATTGGTAGAAAAGAGTCGAATAAGGCGAAACTGATCAGCATTAGGAAAGCTTTGACTATTTAGGACACCTTAGGACTAGGTAAACTGGTTATCGAAAGTGACTCGGCAGATGCAATAAAATGGGTACTGGGAGTGAAAAAACCACTGTGGAAGTTGGTAACAATGGTTAGGGAGATTAAGGCACTACTTAAGGGGCGAGAAATTTCGTTCACTAAAGTCAGCAGATCGGCCAATGGAGTAGCAGATTTATTTGCAAAACAAGAAGTTGACTCTACAAGTTAAGGTGTCTAATATTTGTAACTCATAGGAATAGTACTCTTGGGACATGATACTTTTTTCAGGATTATGTTTGTTGGTTTTGGTTATACGACATATAGTGGGGCGGGTGATCTTGTATCTTACTCCCTTGGGTTCATTACTCCTGAACCTAGGGCCCTTTTTCTTTCCTGTGTACATATTTTTCTATTTAATGAAATTTTAGTTACCGTTCAAAAAAAAAAAAAACCCAAATTTCCTTAAGTAATCATTAGTGGACTCCGTCTAATAAACCTGATCACTTTGTTAGTCCGAGCTCAATTACCCAACAGGCCCGAGTGACCCAGTTATGCCAGCAAATCCAAGTCCATTTATTAATAGGCCAAACTCAAATCCAAGCCCACTCCATAAAGCCCATAATTGATCCAATTCCTAAATCCTCTCTCCTTGTGACACTTGGCACAAATCCAGCCAAGCTCATTCAAAATCGAATGGTTGAAAACAAAATTGACTTGCGAAGCATATTTGAAGTATCAAATGAATTTGAAATTTGATCAAATTTTAGGTGTGGATAGTGATGAGCACAGGAAATTGACCATGTTACCCCTGAATTTTGGACTATTTAGCCCTCGTTTTGTGTGTTTCTAATATATTTATTGGGATTTGGAGTTTTGCAGGAAAATAGAGAAAATCAAGAAAATAAGTAAAAATTGAAGAAAAAAGCAGAAAGTGAGGCCTATGTTCAAAGTCCAGAAGTCCAAGATTGAATCCCAATTTAAAGCCCAATGAAGGCCAACAAGAACTGAAGCGTGTGAAAGACTAAAGTAGGAAATATTGTGCAAAATTTCACATGTAAGCAGCAAGTGGCAGCCAAGAGAACACCTATTTGACAGATCAGCTAAAAAAATTGTGCAGCAATCTTGAGAACAAAAACAAAACACACAAAAGTGTAGCCCCCCAATACCCCCAAACTTTAAATTGAACAGATAGCTTACTCAAAGACCTTTTCAACGAGCTCAAGAATGACCAAATCCGAGTTCCGTAGCTCAAGTTATTGCCGTTTTACTGAACAGGTGAAGGGCCAATCCACCTTTAGAAAGGAGGTGGCAAATTTTGCATGGGAATCTCTTCACATGGGCGAATTTTCTCAACTTAGATAGGATTTTTGGTTTCTTTATCTGTTTATGCTTTTCTAGGATTAATCTCCATTGTTGAATAAGCCACATGGCATTTTTAAAGGCTTGGATGGATTGGTCTAAATAAGGCTACAATCCATACTTAGCAACTGCATGATTTTAGGATTTCTTAGAGAAAATAACCTTTCTTGGCTTAGACAACTAAGGCAAGGGTATTTTAGTCTTTTCCTTGGTTTTTCTTATAAATAACCTTGTAATTTTCGAATTTAATATGCACAATTTGAATTTTAGGAAAAAACAACTCTTGGAGTTTCGTATGATTCACGCCAGGTGTGGCCCTTGAAAAGCCAAACCCTTGGGAGGGTAAACCCAACCTTTTGCAAGTGAGTATTGGTGATTATAATTCAATTATGTTTTATGGTTTATGGTTTTTAGATTAAGAAAGTCATTACATCTTCTTTTATCTCTTTTAATTATTCGTTTCCGCAAAACGTTAAATCAATTGGATTAAAGGAGACCTTAATCTAAGTTCCATAAGGCGTAATGGAATTCTCGGGACACTTGTTTCGATTCAGGATTTGCTTAGCAAAACCCCAATCAAGGTAGAATCCTTTCACGAACCGTGATTGGTGTGCGGGTCCTTCAAAGACCATACTCTGAAACTGCGAGTATACGGCGGATTTCATCAAATTCGACCCTAAACCTTCATCACATTCTCCTCTAAAACTTTGTTCTCAAATCCCTAGAGTTTATTTCCTTCCACAAAATAGCCGTTGGAATAGTATTGCAAGTTGCCTTCATCTTGGATCCAAGATTTGAAATTGCCCAACTATCTATAATCCCTCTAGATGACCTATCAAAAATCCACAAGACGCCCATCAGCTTAGCAAAACTATTCCACAGACATCTTACCACTGGAGAATTGGCAAACAAATGAGCGATGTTCTCCTCCTAACTACCACAAACCATACAGATCAAATCTTCGCTAGAGCTCAGAACACCCCTCCTATGTAATTCCATTCTAGAAAGTATTTTCCTTTTGAGAGCACACTATGCAAAGGTTTGAACCCTTGGAGGAGCTAGTCCTGACAAAGCTGAGAAATAAGTGTTGGACACATTATTTGGTTCTTGCATAGCCAAGTCTACTACTGCTTTAATTGTAAAGGTACCTAGGGGGTCCCCCGTCCAGATACGCTCATCTTCCTCCTCACTAGCAATAGGAAACCCTCCTTACATGGTCTTCATTTCTTCCAAACGTTCTTGCTCAAAAGCCCTTAGCTCTCTTCTGAAGACCAACTCCCATCTAGTAACTCTTTCTACTACTCTGTAACAATCCAGTACCTTGGATCGTTTATTGCTTGCAATCCTGAACTGTCTAGGGGAAACATCGTTTAAGGGTCTCTCTCCGACCAGATATCCATCCAAAATAATGTTCGATCACCTTTCCCTACTAAGAGTATAACCTTTTCCTTAAAAGGCCTCCCACCTTACATTTTCCTATACCTATTCTCCTTAGGCTTTTAGAAGTGATGAACCTCTCTTTTCTACCTTTTCCCCTAGAGTCCATTCTCCTAGATCCTCTACCCAATATCTAGCAACAAGAACCCTCTTCAACATGGCTTCCTTCTCCCTACATCTTTATACTATTGTCTCCGACATTGTAATTAATGAATAACATGTATGCACGAAGAAATTTCAAAAGTAGGGGAAGCCTAGAAAAGGGTTGTGGAGGTCATAACAAGGGTTGAGGTTCTTAATAGGCAACAAGAATAGGGTTCCTTTGTGGAAAGATAACAGATTGTCATCAAAGGACGCTTTTCCAAAAATGTCTGAGGGTTAAGATTGTAGATAGTTACAAGGAGCTCAGAGGCATAAGAGTGTGGAATACTAAGAGGAGATGAGGGATGATGAAATGATTCGTCAAGAAATGCTCTTTTGTAACGAGAAAGAGGATACTAGAATATGGTCAAAGGATCCATCAAGGGAGTTCAATGTTAAATTGTGTACCAAGGCATTAAAGGCTTAGGTCAAATTCCTTGTGTCCTTTAATGTGCAAGGGTAGCACTGCTAGAATCCACGCTTTTTGCTGGTGTATAGTGGCAAGGAAGGTCGTCACAAAATGCAATTAGCATAAAGAGAACTGGTTAATAGAGGAGATCTCATTGGCATTATGAGGCAAAAGAGATCTAGAAATTAGGTTAGTTTTGTTATGGTTATTGACAATTGGAAGATAAATCCTTTTAAGCAAGAAGGAGAACTTGTCTAGTGAACCATTCCAGCAATGATTTTTACAGTTCATATGGAAAGAAAGAAATCATAGTGTTTAAATCTAGAGAGTGCATATTCAGAGAGATGTTTAAAGTAGCAAAGCCAAGATTCCTAAAATGGGTGCTGAGGAGGAGATATTTTGTTTGATACTTGGAAACGATGCCACTGACTTTGAAAGGGATTGGGGAACATGAATGGGAGATAGGGCTAAAATACAAAAGCTAGTTTAGAATTGGGGAAAACCACCAACAAGCTTTTGTAAATATAATACAATGGGACAACTAGAGGTAAACCTAGTCCAGCAAAGATCAATGGTACAATGCATGATGATAGGTGTGAAGTTAAATTGTTGCTTTTGGCTCAGTTGTGGACTGAGGATTCCAAAGAGGTAAAGTTATTAGCTTTTTAAGGTAGGCCTTAAAATTACGCAACAATTATGTGCTAAGGGGATGCTTATTTAAGGAGATTCATCCAATACATTTGCTTAGGGCTGAAACTTGGGCGCATCGGGCTGGGTTCCAATAAACCCAACCCAACCCATATAAAAAATATTGAGCCCGACCTGACCAGAATTACTCAACCCAACCTAACCTGAGTTGGTGGCCCAACTCAACCGTAGTGCTGGCCCAACCCAACTTGTCACTGTCCTTTACACTCTCCCATGGCAAAGAAAGAAAGAGATCAAGTAAAAAGAAAAAAATGCCACTATGCTTTGCACTCTCCTACAGCAGAGAAGAAAGAGAGAAAGTAAAATGAGAAAAAAAAAACAGTTGAGTTGCTCTTTGCATTGGCTCTCTCCACAGAGAGAGAGAGAGGTAATAAGGAAAAGGGGTACTATGGAAAGGCAGAAAGAAAGAGATCTTTCACGAAATCCAAGCAGAACTAGAGAGGAGAAAGAGATTTTATTTAAAGAAAGAAGAAAAGGAAAACAAGGATGAGAGGAGCTCAAATCTCAAATCTCTAGAAATATTGCAAGATTTTCCCCTTCCAAACAAATATTAGATGGAACAAGCTAACATTGGTAGTGATGAGTAAAACCCAAATGGGAAAAATGGAAAGAACTGTGATTTTTGTACCTTGGCGGACAAAAATCCTTCACGCTAGAAGAAGAAATGTCGATTTTAAACGCCAGGAGAGACGCTGAAAGGTGAAGAGAACTCAGAGGAGAACGGAGAGGCGGAGAGAATCACGACATTGGTGTCATAGGGAGGCTCAATGGATTGGAGAGAGGAACGACAGTAGAGAGGAATCGGAGGAAGCAGAGAGGAAAATAGGAATAGGAACAGAAGAGGCTAGGGCTCCCATTGATGTTTTATATATCTAGAATTTGGGTAGGGTGGTCGAATTGATCTTAAATTTCTCAACCCAACCCAACCCGAATTTCATGTGGGTTTTTTTTGGGGTTTTTTTCCTTAACCCGACCAGACCGAAAATATACAAATACATAACCAACCCACTGATTTTCTCGGGTTGGATCATGTGGGTCTGGTTATCATTTGCTTGAGCATTAGGCAAAATAAGAGTTCCTTGGATGAGGATGTGGGTATTGACAAGGGACATCAAGAAATGAAGGAATTGGATGTTACCTTTACACTTTGTTAGAAGAACAACTAATAGTATGACTGTGATGGTGGGTGTCATTATGGTTTAAAGATTACTTGTAAATCAATACAATATAACTCTCCTATACTATTAATGTACTTGCTTGATGAAATAAAAGTTTTGCTACGATATCAAAAAAAGATGGTGCACATATCGAAATGGTTGGCACATTAAAGCACATAACCGCTTGTTTTAGGCTTTACCACAACCATGGAAAAAAAGAAAAATATTAGAAGGAACAAACATTGTTCAAAAGCCCCTTCAATTGCTTCAGCTGCATCATCCCGATGGGATCCACTTTTCCCATCAACAGGGCTGCACTAGGAGCTTGAGACAGAGTATTTTCAATTGCAGTTGCTCCACTTGGTGCTTGTGCCAATGCATTTTCAAGGGCAGTTTTCCACTCATACATATCCTCTGAAGTTTCAGCCTGTTGTGAAGAAGGAAAAACATAACCATACTTAACCTCTTAGCCAAAAAGGAAAAGAAGAACAAGGTAACCAGATGAACAAGGAGTTCGAAATTTAATCACTATTATGAAAGGTAAACACTCTTTATTTGACTGATATGTGAAAAAAAAAAATGCTTCTTGACACTAGAATCTACTTCAATAGAAACTAACAGTCTTACAAGAAGCACCTTAAGTGTAAAAGCTCGCCCATCACGGCCATCAGGAAATAGCACTGTTAAGAGCTTTTTATCTGCTCTGATAACCACACTGGACATTGCACGTAAAAATGTTTCAATAGCTGACTGGAAACAAATATGCTCAAATTTGCCTCCCAATAATCAGCAAAAACAAATAAAATAAAATAAAACAAAACAACTATGATTTGCATGAAATATTGTTCACCTTCCTGAGCTGTTGAGGTCAATCCCACCAAGAGTCAAATTTGCCTCACCCCCTTTTTGAGGGACAGCATTCTGGGGAAAAAAGAAGGACAATTCATGTAAAAGATCCAGAATCAGGAACTTGAAAATGATTCCAAAGTTGATCTTTTTTTCCTTTTTGAAACAGTAACAGACATGGCACAAGAGGCTTATACCACAATTTCTATTTGTCTATCTATCAATCTATCTATCTATCTGTCTATCTATCAATCTATCTTTCTATCAATCTATCTATAAGTCTATCTATCTATCTATCAATCTAAAAATTGATCTATCTATATATCTGTCTATCTGTCTGTGTGTCTATCTAACTATCTTCTATCTATACATCAATCTATGATCAACCGATCGATCAATATATATATATATATATATAGAGAGAGAGAGAGAGGTGTCTTCAAGATACTCTACAAGTGGCCTGGATTTCTGCCTAAAATACCAATCCTGAATACTTGATCTTAGTACTAGCAATTATCAGAGCCACATCCGAATTCTCAATAATGTTTAGAAATTTCAATTACTAAGATCAAGAGGTTAGAAATGTTATTTTAAACTAAAATCTGGTCCACTTGTAGAGCATCTTGAACACTTTTAATCGCATCAGTTGAAATTTTAGGATCCCTAGAAAAATGTAAAAGAAAAAGGAAAAAGAACAGGTGTTAACCATGCAATCACTTTCACCTAATCTACATACACATACACATGCAAGCATGCACAGAGACATATTATGTATGTATGCAAGCATGTATACCATGACAAATCTACAATACTAACAGGCAAACCACCCATGAGTGTACAACAACAATAATAACAAGACGCACACACCAACTAAGAGGGAAGCAAGGCAAGTAAAAATCATATGATAGTCCTTACCGGGTCACTTCTAAAGAAGACTAGTGATGTTCTTGTTAGAATAAACCAGCGCTTTTTCCATGAAGTCCATCCAATTCCTAATTGTGTTATGATTAAAATGTAGAAATTTCAAATCAGGTGATAATTTCCACTTACATTAAAAATGAAGTATTTGACAATGCCAATTTCCATATTGTCATGCTATTAGGAGGGCAGATTTAAAATTCAAATTAGCACTGAAATCAATACAGAAATAATTACCCAAAAAAGCATTGAAATACAAAAGAATGAAAACTATAACGTTCAAAACTTAATTGATTAAATTGCATGGATTCTTCATAACTACATGAGACAAAAATTCATATATGACCTGTGACATCCCAATTGTTGATTGTAACTATTCATATTACTTGTATGCTTTGATCATAATTTGTGAGACTTTATTTTTCTTAACCAAGAGTTAAAATGTGATGTTTCCAATTTCTTCTCCTCATGTTTTACTTGCATTACTCATATAGTAGGCTATGTAAAGTCCTTCAAAACCTTTTCAAAGTTTTTTTTCTAAACTATAAAAAGAATTTGAAAGAGATTTGGGGCTTTCTATCCACAAAAAACTCCAAAAGATCTTTTATATCATCCAAATTACATGCTACTTTTAGAGTCTGTTTTGAAGATTCTTTAATTAGGTATAATGTCAGAAGTGTGTAAAGGTTCCCTTTCTCAATGATAGCACTCATGGGCAACATAGGGAAATTCTCCATAATTTTCAACTAAGAATCTAATTTTCATGTATAGTTTATTATTGTTGGTTTTTTAATTGATTTCAGATATTGTGATATCAATAGCAGTATTTAATATATTTTATTGGAGCAGTTATGTTTCTTTTATATATTTGACTGCTATTCATAGGATGGTGATTGGATGGTATATTCGTGAACACTTTTGGTTGGTAGTAGTGAAGCAAATTGTGTGTTAAGGGATTTTTATACATAGTTTTGTGGTGGAAATTGATTCAGATTGATTTCTATTAGTAGCTTGATGGTGGAAATAATGTAGGGCACATACAATTTATGGTCACTAGTTAATTTACAAGAGAAGCAAATGACCATGGAAAAAAGTGTGTTAAAAGGAACCTTTCAAACATCTGCAGTTCAAGGAGCACAAAATACCAAATCTTCAAGCCAAATAAAGTAGAAACTGAAGAGATAAACTTGCCTTTGGATGATATGAATAGTGGCCCACTCTTGAAAACCTGCAGTCTTAAAAATCTTAGAATACAAGTTTTAATTATTCAGAAGATAACTTGTGTCAAATATAAGCTAGAATGAAGAAGATACAACATGACTCAGACAAATATAAACTACATGACAACCATTAAATGAATGCACAGTAGGAATTTTTCTAGGCAGGACTACTGACCAGAAAAAGAATTATAGAGCAGTAAGTGTAGCCACAAGATCAAACTTAGCCCTCAGTTGAGGAGAGAATGCTTTACTGTTGCATCACAAGCAAGGTAGGCAATCCACACTTAAGAATGAGTGATTCTCATTGTCAAATGAATTATTAACAGCTGGTGCAAGCAAGGACTGACATTATATGACCCGTGAATGTCATATATGTGGAGCCAGACCCTGATTGTTCAGTTGTGTCTGCCATGGTATGAGAGAACTATAGAGAACAATATTTGTGGTTTGAAAGAAGTGATATAATGGTGACAATTAGGCCATAAGCATTAGAAATAGATATAGAAAAACTTTAGCTAAAATAATATTAAGCAAATGATCACCAGAACAATGATAAGCATGTCAGTGTTTTTATGGTTCATCCTCATATAGGGTCCTGTCCTTTGGCTATATAGGTGAATTTCAAGTGCAAGGAAAAAAATTTATGGGATCCATATTTTTTGTTATTTTCATATGCAAGTACAAGTATGATGGTGACTTCTAGTGTATATAACCGAACTCCTCATTCTCTTCTTTTCCAAGCCAGGCAAAGAGTGTAGAAACAGGATAGTTGGAGAAAGAAGACTTTGAGAGAGTCCTCTTGTTTGAGATATGAAGTAAGAGATCTTGTTTTTTTTCTCTGCCATCAATAGTGTCAAAGGGGAGCCTCTGTACGCATGAGAAGTTGATCATCAACTGTCTTGAGATGGTAAGCTTGTAAGCGTACTCTTGAAAAGTGGATTATGGATTGTGGACTTGCAGTTTTCCCTCTTGACTTGGGAGGATTTCCACACAAAATTGGTATTTGCATCTCTTTTTCTTGCCCTCATTCTTTACAAATTGGTTATAGTTGTGTGGATGAGCTCATATAGTTGTTGCAGCCCTTTCATTGCATTTCCTAAGGGGCTGTTTGTCATTTGCCAGCTGATGAAAAATGAAGGGCATGATATTCTCTATTTTTCTATGAAATAAAGGCTCAGAGGTAAAGAAGAAATAATGTCAAGTAAGAAATGTTTTGGAAATGATTATCAGTATGGTAGCCATCTTCTACAGGGGACATAGCTCAGCTTATACCTGAATAATTTAGGATTCAATTCTAACAGTAATTACAAATTACAAATATAATTAAAATGATAAAAATGATTTAATAAAAATTATAGTATGAAATTTTTTAGAACTTACAACATTTGACATGCAGGCATGTTTCTTACCCTGATACAAGAATCAAGCAAGTCCAACAAGCAGATTTTCGTTTTCGTGGGACTATACCCATACCTGAGCAACATTGGTTGCTTCCCGTAAAGCATGAAATAAAAATCAAGTCAATGAAATACATGCCATAAATGAATGTACATGAGTCATGGGCTGCAACACACAAGCACAAAATTCCCATTATCTATTCGTTTCCAAACATGTCAATGGTTCTGAGAGCCAATCATGTCAATAATTTCCTTGAACATCATTCCCAACTAAATTATAATGTGCGACCATACTCTGTTAATGGGTCTTATGATCCTATCGCTGTTAACTTGTACATTCTATGCAGCATAAGATTATCATCAAATACATAATTGCAAGAAAACATTGTTAACTCACCCAAAAAGCCATTCAGATGTGACAAAGAACAGTATTGCAAATTTAAAATTGACAACAATAAAAGCTTCGAGATTAGAACCCCAATTACCGTATTTCCAGCACGAGATTTCAGCTGATCAACTGATAAGGGCTGAGCTGATGTCATACCATCATCTCCCTAACCACATTTATAAAATAATCCATTATAAGAAATCCTCATATTTCTCACAGATACAAAATCATCCAAATGCAGGGAAAAATAACTATAGAAACAATTTTCAAATATTTGGGGGTGGAAGGAACTGCAGAAAAAAAAATGTACAATTGGAAACAGCAAAAGCTTCCCAATTTTCACACCTGAGGAAAGTGAGATGAATCCGAACTTCGGGTAACCATTGTTGAGTCCGTAACATATCCCAGACAATCTGCATTATTTTTTCATAGCAATAAGAAATTGAGAATTGAAAAAAAAAAAGGGACTGTTGTCGATGATGGGATGGGAAGAATGCAAACCTTCAAATAAGGAAACTTAGGGTTTGAGAATTCCAAGAAAAGAAGAGTGGCAAGGAGAAATGAGAAGAGAGGGTGAAATCAGAGAAATGGAGGGGAAAAAAAAAAGAGAGAGAATCGCAAGAGTTTCTCTTCTCCAACGGAAGCGCGAGGGTCCAGCAACGGATTTTAAAAAAGGACCCGCGAACGCGGCCCCTTATATACGGCCACCGTATGCCTACGCGGAAGCTTTGGAAGTCGTGGAGGGCATAAATCAGCTTAACCATCGAGGTCCGAGGCGTGTGGTTTGGGGTGCCCATTTCTAACCCGATTCCTAGATCCGACCCGGTAAACATCCAAATTTAAATTATATTTTATAGAAAAATTAAGTTTGATCTAGATCCACCTAATCTAAATTCATATTAAATTCCCTCCTGATCAGTGATTGGAACCCATAGTCAATGACCCTTTTTTTACGAAATCAAAATGTTAGCAGAGACCAATGGACTGAAATTCTTGTTAATGCATTGATTCTTCCTTTCTAATCTTTCCAATAATTTTCACATCCTCATATCCCAGACTAAATATTACAGCTGAATTTTTAATTTTATCTAAAAAAATCTCTTGTAGCCACATTATATTAAAAAAATACTCTTTTATTTCATCATTTAAAAATTTAATTCAAAATAAATTAAATCAAGTTGAGAAAATACAATTTTTTTTATTTTATCAAATTAGGTCTAATTGGGTCAAGGTAAATGGTTGTTAACCTTTATATGTAAACTAATTCAAGTTTGCTGCTACATTTGCTTGTTGTAGTTGCGTTTTCAATAATTTTGAGAGTGTGTTTGTTGCACGACGTCCTATAATCTATTTTTTTTATTTTTTTTAAATACTTGTCATAATAGATAGCTTCTTTTAAAATTTATTTGGCAAAAGAACACTTTGATACCCATATGTTATTTGTGGACAATTTTTGTTAACTATGATGCTACCAATTCAATGCTAATATAGTTTATGGCATTAGTGAATTTTAAATTTAAGAATTATAATTTAAAAGTTTTGATGATTGTAAATCAAACTATAATTTAAATTATAAATTCATCGTATAATTATACATTTCTAAGTGAAATGATCATCTATACTCTGATGTGCATGGAATCTAGTATACCTAAGCACCATGCCCACTGAGGTGGTGAGGATTTTGTCATTTTGTCAAAAAAAAAAAATCTTAATACTAGATTTATCAAAAGTCATCTTAATTAAATTAATCGTATCATATTTTCAAATTCTCCAAGTTTTGATAAATTTAAATTATTTTTGAATCTAGTGGGTTCAAAAATATAGTTTAATTAATCTAATTAAAGTGATTTTTAGTAGACTTTGTATACGGAAAAAATATATTTTTTTAGAAACTTATAATTATCTTATTTGATGAACCCATAGCTAAACTGATGAGTATACCACAATCACTAATGTGAGGATGATCTTTATTCATGCCTTCGACCATCAAAATTCTCCACTGCTAATCACATACTCGAATCTTTGGATTTTAATTGATTATGAAATGCAGGATAGAATGAGTAAGGCGCCCTGTAGTTTTATTGATAATATTAATAATCTAATTTTTATTTTTTGATATGACATCTTTTCAATATACTTTTTTATCACTCATTTAATTATCATCTAGTCGTGAATATAATTGTCCAGATTGTATAGGTTGAACGATCACTTAGGAACATTTGATCAATTTCAGAACTAAGTTATAATCCTCTCAATGGTCGAATGATCCTATTTAACTTATAGAAACATTCGGACGGTTATCTTTTACCTTTAAAGAAACGGGTGAACGATCTTTTGTGCAATCACAACAGTTGAACGAACGGATAATGTCTAAAATAACATTTGCAAAAGCAAGAGGGTGACACGGGAATTTTGCAAGAAAAATTAATTCATGTGTCATCTAAAAGAAAATGTCCGTATATGGACATCCTTTTTATATCAAACCAAATTAGTGTACCTTTTCACAAATAATGACAAGACAAACTTTACATTTTTTATTATAAAAAATACAAGTATCCTTATCACTATCACTATCACTATCAGTCGATATTAGGCCATGATATTAGTTTTAAAACTTTTCTCTAATTGAAGAACTTCTAATTTATTGTTTATATATATAGAGAAGGGCACGTGCGCATAATTCTCCGCTAAATATATTTTAATTAATTTTTAAAACTATTTTAAAATGATCTAATAATTAAGCTCAATCATAGGTAAATTTTCTGCATTGTTTCAAAGGAATAAGTGCTTGAAAAGTTGACAAGGTTCCAGTCGTTCATTCTTTCACCCAAGTCTTCCAACTATAATTTTATCAAATTAGGCCAATTTTTTCCTTGGTGGCCCATTCATGCAATGTTCTTTCTGATACATGGTTGAGATTTGATACATATTATATTTAAGGTTAAATTAATAATTAATATTAGTTTATATTTGATCGATATTTTTCTAAACTATTCAGCTACAATACAGTATAATTAATCTTTAGATTATATTATTTGGTATGAATTTTGTTTATTAATATTTGGGTATTTGATGGAAAAAAAAAAATCAGTAATGAACGAAGACAAAGTCGCAGGATAGACAAAATATGAAAGGAATCGTGGGAGTTGACGCGTTGAAATGAGTAGCTGATGTAAGACACCACAATATGGAGAGGGAAAGGGAAAGAAGAAGGGAAAAGAGCGAGTCACGGCACAAGACGCGCTTAATCTGTGGAAGACAAACACGAGTCATTTTCAATTAGTCGGGCGTCTCGGACGGGGCAGAGGGAGCATCTTCTGCGTTTATAGAATTACACCTAATGGAAAATTTTATTGAGACTTTGTCTTTAAAGACTCTTTAACGAGACATATCATTTAATTGATTTTGAGATTATATAATTAGATGTGGTCTAAAGAGAATCATGTGATTAAATTGTGTATGAAGTTTTACTTTTGTCTAATTATCTCTAGATTTTAAATTTTTAAAAATGAATAGCTTTATATTCATCAAAATTTGAAGATCAAGATTATATAACTTAAATTTATAAAACTTTATATATTTCATATATGTAATCCTTATCAAATAAATTCAATTACTTGAGACTCATCAATCATTTCATAATATGTCTTTTAAAGAGTCTCGCTTGGTGTGCCTCACTAGTTTAACAATATAAAAATCAATAGAAATGCATAATATTACAAAAGGAAACGAGGTAGCTATTTTTCAAATAAGAACTAGCTTCCTTTAATAACGTGGATATCTCCATTCAAATTGGTGCATTTCTAGCAAACTAAAGGTGCAACTAGAATAGGATTAGTTTGAACTTAACTAATTTTATTTAAAAAATGGGCAAGTTAATTAAACCGATTTAAAATAGGGTTTGATCTAGGCAATAAAAACTTGACATGTTTTCAATTTGACATAGTTTAAGTCATGTTTTGTATAATTCAATGTTGGATAAATAAAATGAAACGTACTTGTTTAGAAAATCTATAAAATTTATTATGTAAAAAACATGAGTAGAATACATCTTTAAAAATCGATTCACAAAAGATGTTCATGTATTTATAAATTCTAAATTTCAATGTGAGACTTTGTTAACACTCTTCTCCAATGTGAGGATGAGAGACAATATGATGCACTCACAAATCCAACCCGAGCTCGATCAAGGCACGATTTGCCAGAATCAATAAATTGGCCCTTCAAAATGGAGATCGGACTGATGACTGGAAGAGAGGTCCCACTTCAGGTATTATGTCATCAACCTTGTCACTCTATGGGGCCCACTCAGATTGCCAAACCAGTCAACTCAAACGACAACTCACACAAGCGTGTCGTGACCGAAATTGGAAACCCAACAGAGATAAGATGAAATCGTGCACAATACTGGCGCTGACTCTGTCGTGCCCGATCCATACTGGGAAAGAAATAAATGGCAGCAATAAGAAAAATGAAGGAGAAGATAAGAAAGAAATAGAAAACTTGAAATTTTTTAATCATTGATTTTTTTAAGATTTTCATGAAAACTTGAATTTTTTAATACTTTCAAAAACACAGGGTGGTTTTTAGAATTCTGAAAAAAGTTAGGAGGTTTTTTAGAATTATCCCATAAAAGAGTTATTAAAAATGTTCTATCCACAATATAAATTTATTGGAGTGTTAAAATTTGAATTTATAGAATTGTCTCAATTATCAAATTATAAGTTCATTCTATTCCAAAAAATTAGATCTAACTCCTTAACTTGTTAGTCAATCTTACCTCTCAATCCCACATTCCTTCCTCATGGTCAGGGATGAAAATGGAAGAGTTCATGCCGAGCTTATATTGTCCAAGCCCGAGTTTAACATAGGCTGATATGTAAGTCCAAGCCCGACATTTGCATGCTTGATGCCGAACTCGAATCCAGCACTGAGTTCAACAGTTTATGACTTCTCTAATCTAAACCTAAAGCAATTTAATAACGATGATATAAGAAATGGACATCAACTAAAATTAGCTTTAAATTTAATGAAAAAATATTTTAAATTATTTAAATTTATCATTTTATCTTAAAGCTGTCTCAATCAGGGGTATAAATCTCGGCCGATATTGTGCATATCGGCAGAGAAATCTTGGATTTTTTACGGCCGAGATCTCGCCGATATCGGCCAATACATATTTATACGGCCGATATTTGTCAAAAAGAATTTAAGAAAGAGAGATCTCGACCGAGATCTGAGATACTGAGATATTGGCCAAGACACCGATATTTCGGTAAAAACGATTTTTGTACCCCTGATTACAATCAATGTAATTTTGTCTTTGTAAAGATTGACATAAATTTTTGTTTTACGCATTTCATTCAATGATTTACCTTGATTCTTGAATTTAGGTTATCGATTGTTATACATTTTGCCTTAATAATTAAAGGTTTCAAATTCAAGTCCCGTAGTCACTCGTGCTCACGGCTTGCGAAAGACTATATATCTATAGAGTTTTACCCAATATTCTCGTACTACCTTCTCACTTTCGCACCGCTTTCAGCCAGGGCCATCTTAAGTATTGGGCAAGAAAGGTGGTCACCTTAGGCCCTCGGATGAAGAAGGCCCCTCGGCGTGGCTGAGCTTTGCATTACTTAAAAAAAATAATTATATAATTCCTTTGAATAAAAAAATCTTCTTAAAATTATTTTTTAGGCACTGTGTATTTCTAAAATTTCTCAAATTGAATATCCGGACTAATTAGGATAACTGATAAAAATACTTTAAGGCTTCAAAATCTTTTAACACTCCCAAATATTTAAAACACAGTATTTTACAAATAAGGGTATCACTCAGCTGTGCCGAAAACACACTTCCGGAAGTCCAAACAACAAACCGTAAAAACCGTTGAGCTCCAAATTCAAAGCTGAACAAATATGTGAAATTTGAAAACTTAGATCTTTCAAATAATTGTTTACAAAAAATAGGTGATCTTTTTCCATCCCAAATCCCGTCCCTTATTCAAAAAAAAAAAAAATCCAGTTAACAATCATTTGAAAGATTTAAGTTTTCAAATTTCATATATTTGTTTAGTTTTGAATTTGGAGTTCAACAATTTTTACGGTTAGTCGTTTGGACTTCCGGAAGTGTATTTTCGACACAGCCGAGGGATACCCTTTATTTGTAAAACACTGTATTTTAAATATTTGGGAGTGTCAAAGACCTTAAAGTGTTAGAATATTTTTATCAGGTTATCGTAATTAGTACAGATATTCAATTTGAGAAATTTTGGAAATACACAGTGCTTAAAAAATAATTTTAAAGTTTTAAAGGAGATTTTATTATTCAAAACTATAAGAATTATATAGTTTTTTTAACTAATGCATTATGCATTACTTTGGCATCCGTACACCGTCCAGACGAATGGAATTTATGCAAATAATGGTCCGAATGATCCGATGGTCTGAATGAAGGAAAAATGTTCTTAACTCACGTTCTGACGGTGCGGAAGAGGAAGGGCAAAATAGTAATTTTAGTAAAAATTTGAAAACCCGTGTGTACTAAAGAAAAATCCCGTGTTTAAATAATTATCCTTTGCACTTCCCCCACTCAGTATACTTATCTTTTAAAATGTTTTTATTCTATTTTAATTTCTGAATATGCTAATTTTACTGGGATGAATATGCTAATTTCGCTCGAATGGGTAAATTTTTCAATACTCTGTATTATTGGCCTCTTGATCTTTTTAAATTAAAAAAATTATTGTCTAGAATAATTTATTTTATAATATATAAATAAAATTTTAAATAAATATTATTTATAATAATATGTTAAATACCAAAAAGGCTCACCTCAACTTGTTTGTAGACGCCCTGCTTTCAG
This sequence comes from Chimonanthus praecox, assembly GCA_022113865.1. Taxonomy (NCBI): domain Eukaryota; kingdom Viridiplantae; phylum Streptophyta; class Magnoliopsida; order Laurales; family Calycanthaceae; genus Chimonanthus; species Chimonanthus praecox. The sequence continues at coordinate 9,647,906 of CM039090.1, read as the reverse complement.
ATAAGGCACACGACTCCATCAGTGTCATCTCACATTTGATCTTCTATAAAATATGGGAACAGATTTGCATACTTCGATCTTCGAAGCATAACAGATTTGCATAAAGATGAATACAAAGATTTGAAGGGCTTTTGTCCAAAGCCATTTGTATCTTTATGCTTGTTGCTTATCACACTCTTGTTTCCATTTTTGGTACTTAGAAAATTGTAACACTTAAATTTTGGCTGCATCCTCCAGTTTGCCGTTAATAACATCTTACGAACAGGAGTAACGTTACTCTGACATCTGATCTCTCTTCAATGCAGTCCCAATTCTGAAAACAGCTATCCTGGTACGAAAGATAATTCATCTGACCAGGTAATGCATATATCTTAGGGGTGAAACTTGGGTCGGGTTTTAACTCGACTCCATGATCTGACCCGAGAAATCAATGGGTTTGGATTATGTTTTTGTATTTCTCAGGTCGGATAGGGTTGGAAAAAATAAACCCGCATGAAATTTGGATTAAGTCGATAAATTTAAAAGCAGTCCAACCTGACCTTAATCTAATAAGTTATAAAACAACAGTTGGATTGATTGAGTCAGAAATTTAGATTGGGTCGGGTTGAATAACTCGAGTCGAGTCGAGTTCAATAATTTTTTTATATGAGTTGGGTTGAATTTATTAAAACTTGACCTGAGTTTCATGCCTAATGTATGTGAAAAATCTATCACTTGAATGAAGTTTCATTCTTATTTTATTCTTTTATTTAAATTTCTTAAAAATGAATCATTTATATTTACTGAAAATTTAAAGATTAAGATGAAATAATTAAGATGATCATTTGATGATAAAATTTTATTTTCTTTAAATCTATGTAGTTAATTGTCGAATGCACTATAGTTTGTACTTTGTAGGACCAATGAATCATTTGGTGGGAATTCTTATTAGAGAGTCTCGCTGTCCTAATTCGATTGTATATTGGGTAGCGATAAGCAGCACAGATAGAAAGTCATAAGTTGTGTTTGGATAAAGAGAAATGGACTAACTTTGTTAAATATGTAACTTTTTGTTGTTTAGATGTTGTCTTTAATGGACGATGAGGTTCAGGGGTCTGACTATCAGCTGATACGAATAATGAAATCTGAATAATGGTCGATATAATTCGTATCAGTTAATATAATTCATCTATCAATATTGAATTTTAAACCTCTATTATTGAGGCTTATAAACAAGAAATGGATTTTCGTTTGAGAGTGAATAATATTTTTTGATCTCTCTCGAAAGGACATCTTCTTTTCTACTGAGGAAAAGATGGTCATAGGTGTGACCCCTATCTTAAAGGTTACACTTGGTTATGTTTTTATTTTTTTATTTTAAATTTTAATAAAAATATAACTAGTGGAGTTGAAATCTCACTCTATCATTGTTATCGCCGGCAGTAAAAACAACCAATATCTCATCTATCTTGGATCAATTTATAGTTTTTCGTCTTCAATTGATCCTATCATAAAATTATTAACAAAATCTCACGTCATGAATTATTAGTTGACCAATTTTAACAAAAAAATAAAAGAAATTTTAGTATTTGATTTTAATGGTAAATAATTATTAGTGTCTTTGTTTTTTAGAGCCACAAAAATCAATTAGCTAAAATTTAAATTTGATTTTTAGGCTAAAATTCAATATACATGTAGCAAACTATCAATCCCATTCAATTTATTTTTCTTAAATATTCAAAAAAAAATAACAAAAACAAAAAATACTAAATTACATCTCACGTACGTTTATCTTAAGTTCCTTTAAAAGTTGTTAGGTTCTCTACTCAAACACCATCAGAAAAGGAGTTTAAAGGAGATTTCTAGAGACCTTGAAAGAGTCAAAGTTCTTCTAATGAGAATTTCCTCTGTTAAGTTCTCGTCATCTGGAACACTTGGGCTGCGTTAGGATGGGGGTAAATTTTAGATGGGTTATTCTGCTTCAGAGGTTATTCCAGGCTGGGTTGAAATTTTGGTATCAAACGATATTCCCCTGAGCAGAGGTTGAAATCTTGTTATCGGCTGAAAAATCTCTTTCTCTTATTTTTTTTTTTTATTAAAACTATCGATATCGATGATCTATATAGGATATCGCTCGATGTGTATCATATCGGCCGATATTAAAATCCCTGACTCTAGGTAATATGAAAATCTCTCTCTTGAAAAGAGTTTTCAAAAGAATTTTTTACCCCTCCTCCTTAATTACTAAACAGGATACCCCTCTTTACCCCCATCCAAATGCAGTCTCGGTATAGCTGATTGGCATAGACAGATAGTAATATAATAATGAGTTTAAGAGAAAATTTTATATTTAATTATTATAAAAAATAATAACTGATATTAATCAAAATATTAACATTTAGATTTACGATTCTAAAATTATAAACTCAAATTTTACACACTGATGGTGATTGCCATTTTTTTACTATCTTAATGATAGATGCATGACCTATCTGAAATTCCAACTGTCTCTTTTAAAAAAGGTTCTTTGGTTGGTTAAAGATTTTTATCTAACTTCTGATGCATGCGAATATTAATGGCAACCTAATGACCCACAACTTACGAACATGAGGAAAAGATTAGTTAATTATTGAAATTAATTTTCTTACTAGATTTATGAGGTCTAATTTCAATGATTAATAATTATAAAGTTAAATAAAATAATTAATAATTTCTAATGATGTTGATTTTTAAATGATAAATAATTGACAACCTTCTATTTCTGTACTACTTCTCATTCTATCGATATTAAAAATGTAAATAAATCTCTAATATTTTAGTAACTCAAACATTAGGCCTCAAAATAAAAGTTTTTGAAAAAAAATTATACATATAGATGTCTTATATGAGTGGCGCCCCTTTTTGTGTCTCATATGAGTGTACTTGAACTAATAGAATAATTCTTTTTGAGAAATATATAAATAAGAATATAAGGCTTTAAAACATTAATTTGATTAAAGCAATAAAATCTTTTTGAACTTTAAATTTTTTATAATTTTAATTTATTCTTAATAGCTATGAACATGAGCTCTGAGATAATATATTAATGAAATTAATTAGATTATATATTTTAAAACTCTTTCGATTGTAATGACTTTAAAAATCAACTTATGCGATTATTTAACATGGGATAGTTCAATTGGTAACTTTTCACCTCAATAAACGAGATGTTGCGAGTTCCCATGACCTGAATAGACTCAAATTCGAAATAGACGGACATAACCCATTGCAAGGCATAAATGACAGGTCATTGGTCCTGATCCAATCTCACACTTCACTTAGTTAGGAATCCATGACCAACTTGTCTAGATAGCTAATAATTCTCTATTTTATATTAATATTATATTTGTAATATACATCATCATCATTTAAGTCATCTATCCAATCAAACTGAAATTACTCTTAATATTTAGATTTTACAATTTATTTTTATGGATCAACCACCTCTCTAAAGTTTAGAACACTTAAACTCACAACTTTTAGACTTTAACCATGAGTCCTTACTCATATTTAAAAAATAAATAAAAATTCAACTGTTTTTCCAAAGATACTTCAATTATACATGTATATTTCACATAAATGCATAATCCACGTATTGTACTTCCCAACATATTCAAGTACCTTTTCTTTTATCTAGTGTGTCCTTTTTTATATTATATATACATAATTTAAATATTTATTCTTTTAAAGTAATTGATACTGTTCTAAAACTTCAACATTTAAAAAAGATAAAGAGATGAAAGATTTTATAAATATTTCATTATACTTTTATTTATTACCTAAAGTACAATAAAAATCAAACGTTTCTCAAAAATAATCTTCTCAAAATTAATTTCCTTCTAAATTTTTTGGTGAAAACAAAATTAGATTAAAAATAGTTTTAAATCTTTGTTTCAATTGAATAAATTCTAGAAAAATTAAAAAAATACAAATATATTAAATTTATAAAATAATTTCGTTAACTTTTTATCCGTTTTATAAATAATAAGATGTTTCATCTATCTCTCGATTTTGTGATATCTACTTTTATAGATTAATTTGTAATCATATTATTCAAAAAATAATGGACAGGTTATTTCGTTTTCGTACGACAAATTAAGAATATAGCCCATAGCTTCCCCAATAAAAGTTTGAAACACGACGATGTCCATTTCCGGTGCCAGAACTGCAGTACACTTGGCGGTGAAGTGAAACATTTGTCGTAATCGGGGCTACGCTGAAGAAAGATGCCGGAGTAATAATTTTCTTCGGTAACTAATGGAAGATGAACAGTACAATTTCAATTTTTGATTTTATTATTTTCATGAAAATAAATTAAATAAATGACAGTCAGTCGATAGTGTTAGGCAATCCCCTTTTATAAATTCTAATTAGATTAGTATATATTTTCATTTTATAAAGGAAAGATATAAATTTTTATCGAGAGTCATCCATTTCTCATTCTTTCTAGCTTTGAACTCATACATGTTCCAAAAGAGAACGAGATAAAATACAGAGTTATCATTTGCTTCTCTTCATTAATTTTTCTTTATATTATATTGTTTCCCGTGAGGTGAGATAACATTCCTCGTAACATATAAAACATTTGAATTCCAATAATCTTGTGCTTCACCAAACTTAAATCTCTACCTACTCATCACCAAAACCCATTTTGCCATCCTAATAGACTTTTGGCGATAGCTTACACTTATTTGGACTCATGGCTTCTCCTCCTTCCAATATGGAAACAGACCAAGAGATTGAGGCAGGTAGCCAAGAGCCGGAGCCGGTACCGGAGAAGAAGAAGAGCAAGAGCATAAAGTGGACTCTACTTGTGCTAAATTGTGTCGTATTGGCACTTGGAAACGTTGGCGGTCCGTTGCTTCTCCGACTCTATTTCACGGGCGGAGGCACTCGGAAATGGTTGTCCAGCTGGTTACAGACGGGTGGCTGGCCTTTCACCATCTTCACTCTCTTAATCTCTTACGTCAACCGACGTCGAAAGCAAGGGAAGGATTGTAAGGCCTTCTTCATCACTCTCCCCCCTTTGATAACCTGCAGTGTAATTGGTATCCTAGCTGGTTTGGATGATTACATGTATACATATGGATCGGCGTATCTACCGGTGTCGACGTTGTCGCTCATCGGCTCCACCGAGCTGGTGTTCAATGCCGTGTTTGCCAAACTTTTGGTGAAGCAGAAGTTTACACCGTATTCGGTCAATGCCATTGCACTGTTAACGGTCGGCGCCGTCATTCTCGGAATTTATTCCAGCGGCGACCGGCCTCCGAATGAAAGGAACAGTCAATACTACTTGGGCTTCTTCATGACTATCTGTGCAACTGCAGTGGGTGGTCTGGTTGTTCCCTTGCTCGAGCTCGCGTACTTGAAAACAAATCAGGCCATCAGCTTTTCCCTGGTGATGGAGATGCAGATGGTCCAATCCTTCTTTGCCACTATTTTTTGTACCATTGGAACGCTGGTGAACAAAGACTATAAGGTCGGTCTCTCTCTCACACACACAAATAGTGACCATAATGAATGAAATGAGTCGATCTGGGTATCTCTTAATAAACCGAAATCTGGAGTATTTTTAGTGTTCTTTACCCATGCACAATTCAATTAATTTAGATACAGTGAAAAATTTACACTATTTTTTAATTAATAACAACTCTTCATTATTTATGACAAATTTTCAAACATTTTGTCTTTTAATGAGATATAAAAAATTATCATAGTTTTTTTCATAATTATATGAGGAAACATTAGATAGAGTTAAATTATTGTGGAAAAAAAAAACACACACATCGGTCAACTTTACTTCTTAACATGCTCCAACAAAGGGTCTCCTAAGATAATATTCGAACGGGTTGGATTGATGACCAGGAATTTGCTTCATGAAGTGGGAGTCTTGAATTTGATTTCCACTCTTTCCCAAAGGGCTACTAAGTCGGAGTCTTGACTTTGATTCTCACTCCACTCTAAAGGGTCACTCTTTCTAGATTTATCTAGTGTGTAGGTAAGGAGGAGTGAATATACTCTAAAGATTAATCAAATGCTCTAAGAATCTTGAAACCTTGGTAATTAAAAAAAACATCCTCTTAAGATTAGAAACTATTAAATGTGTCAATAGTTAGATGATTATCATCCAATCAATGACATAAATGTAGTTCATGGGTGTATATTTATATGCAGGCAATCACGAGAGAAGCTAGAGAATATGAATTAGGAGAGGCAGCATACTATTTGGTGATTGTCTCTTGTGCAATCTTTTGGCAGTTATTCTACTTTGGAATGGTGGGTGTAGTTTCATGTTCTTCAGCTCTTCATGCTGGGATCCTGATGGCAGCCCTTACACCGGTTACAGAGATCTTAGGTGTTTTCTTCTTCAACGAGAAGTTCGGAGCAGAGAAAGGCATTGCCCTACTCCTTTCTCTTTGGGGTTTTACTTCTTACTTCTGCGGAGAATTCAAGAAATACAAGAAACAGAAGCGGATGGTAGAAATTGAACCACGTCAAAAGCAGAACTCTTGTCCAGAAATCAGCAGTTGAGAGCTTATTCAGAACTTTTCTCACCCCTCACTGCAAATGCTCCAATGATGAAAAGTGAAAATTTTGATAAAACTCATGCTCCAATTATGAAAAGTGAATTTTTTTATAAGATTCATGCTCCAATGATGAAAAGTGAAAATTTTGATAAGATTCATGCTGAGTACACCTACCTAAGAGCCGGATTGGTGGGATTCATCACCTAATCAGATGGATTTTAAATAAGGATTAGCTAGTTATTGGTGGATTCTTTTAGAATTCTATTTTTCTTTAAGATAAGTTTGGAAGGTTGAATTTAAAAATCTATCATTAGAATATGGTTTATGTTTGAGGAATTTCTTACAAAGAAACATTTAAGGCTGGGGCTCGTGAGGGGGGCTTTGGAATGGGCTTATACGTGTTGTTTAAGTAACACTTACTAAGATTTCACAATGGGCCAGATCCGCGAGTGTATTTTAAGTTCAAGTCTATTTTGGGTTCTATTTAAATGGGTTATAAGGTCCAGGCTTATTTTGTGTTTAAATTGGGTTGGATTTTCTATTTATATTAAGTAGACATTTCTAACATATTTAATCGATGCTGCTATTTAAATAGATGTAGACTTGATACGATTGGATGTGTCGCATAAAAACTAGCAATAGCCAATTGAGTCAGGTCTATCCATTAGAAATAGGTTCTGGTCATGTTACCTATTTATATATATAGGTTCGAGTGGCATCTGCCCATTATGATGGGTCAATTTTGTGGAGTCTACAACTACTACCACTGAATGTGGGTTAATCATGGTGTTGAGACAGTGGATCAGGTTAAAGATTGTTAGTGTGGGTGGAATACAAGTCCAATTATGTGATATTTTATATAAAATATATATATATATATAATTTACACACAACACTCAACCTTGTATTATGAAATTTATTGATGGTTGCATTTACTTTTAATTCCTCGGTGTAAGTATGCTTGTGACGAAGCACTTTAGAAAATGGGGCAATTCACCAGTTGGTTCCTTAGAACCATCTAATACAAGTCATGGATGATGTGCGGTGATCCACGTACGAAATTGGTGTTAGGACTCGGCATCCAGTCCAGAAGACAAGTCCAATAGGTGGAATGACTCGAGTCCTTTATGAGTCCCTAAATCTCTCCCTTTCACAACCAATGCGGGAATCGTTCATTGTCTCAACAATCTCCCCCTCGAACGAGACTCTCTAGCGGATAGAACATCGCCGGCCATCCCTTCCAGCTAAGGTATCTCCTGAGCAGATCTGGATGAAATCCAAACCCTTTATTTGATTTCCTTGCAAACTGATTCCAAAAAATCAGCTCAGATCCTGTTGAACTCAGTTCACTCTGCTGGATCTGTTACTGCTGTATTCTCATGCTGCTCAATTTTTGTCGTTCAAAATCTTCCTTAATCTGATGGAGGTTTTGATAAATCCTGGAATTGAAATCCCAACCATTGATCTGGATTTTCTTTCCTTCAACGGGTGCTCAAAACGCTAGGCCCAAATCTGTCAAAATCCACCTTCCACGTTCACGAAGGTTTGTAATGGGATTCCAGCCAGTAACTTGCTGATTTATTGCTGTTTAAACACTTCTTAGGGTCGGCCAAATCCAGCTTAGTTTGGTAATGCACGTAGAAAGGAAAACTTCCACCTTTGGGTTTCCAATTTTGGGCACAAACAGGCCCGTGTGAGCTGACTGGATTTCGTACTATGTTTGTACTCCAGGTGGGGTCCACATGGTGATGAGGCAGCAGATCACATGTACTTTGTGGGCCCACCAATTTGACAGCATTCGGGTTCGGATTCATGGGCTTTGTAGGTCCAATATATCTCCAAATGGGCCCAGGCCTAAAACTGATGCAAATGGGCCTCGTTTCATCCGCAAGTGGGGATTGGCTCGTGTTTTGGAGTCCTCTCTTCCATCCATCAGTTCTAAGTTCAAATCGGGTCGAATGGGTCGCATTTTCCTCTAATGGGCTTTTCCCAATTTCGTCTGACTCGATTCGGCTTCAGATAGCTGCATCAATTCTAAAATGAAACTCTTCTTATAAATTCTTACATCTACAATATTTTTTCTCATTTCGTAGAGTCAGTTGACCTTATCTCATTACCAAATTCTTATATGAGCATAATGTATCGCTAGTTAGAACAGGCAAAGAAGGATCTTTACCACAATTTCCATCTCCGTAAGGGATCAAACCAAATTCACAGAATAAAGAGAAAATTTTAATAGAAAAATACTAATTTTATTATAAAATTATATTTTATATTGATATAAAAAGTCATTTGATAAATATATTTTTAACTCTTAAAAATAATTTATTTTGACTAAGACCAATATAAATGTATAATAAGATATGATTCCAAAATAAATTTAACATCTCTCTTTTGAATAATATCACTATTAAATCGAATTACAATTTCATACTTCAAGATAGAATATATCAATATCCTAACTTAGGAATTGGTTTGACAACATGACAAAATCACTCGTGTGTAAGTAAGATTTGAAAAACAAAAGTGGTTTTTCTCAACTAGTAATCTCTCATTTCAAGAAGTGGGAGGTGTCAGGGTTAAGGTCCTATGGCTTCATTTAGTTTGTCCTAAGGGCAGTGGGTATCACCCACGAGCGTTATATGCTGAGTTTCCTCTAGTATCCCACACATAAATTCAAAAGAAAATAATTGACAATTAAAAGCAGTGTTATTAGAACCGGACCGAACCGCTGCAGAAAACACAATTAAAAAAAAAAAAGGAAAGAAAAAATGATAAAATATAAAATAGAATAAAGAGATATTTCCGACTCACAAATTGAGCACCTAAAAGTTTTACTAGATCTGCCAAAATCTAAATCGACCAATTTAAATAAATGATCCGACCTGAGTCAAACTGACTGGTTTAATAGACGGTCCCACATAAATCCGATTATAAAATGAATAAATCCATCTAACCTTACCATTGCCACATCTATATGGGTCACATTCAATCATAAAGCCTGCACCCATTTAGAAGTAGTTTTGATATTTATCTTTTTAAGTAAGGTATCCTCGATCAAATAAATAGATAAACTTTACATAACCCTAAATAGACTTGAAACGACTAAATTTAGTTAATAAGATCCAAAATACCTCAAACTCAAATAGATCCAAATCAAATAATATCTTACTCAAATACAATCTCATTGAGAGATTTTTCTTCACTTTGTCCCTGTCAATAAATAATTCGAAATACTTCGACTTCTTCAAAACAGGTCCGAGTCAAATAACAAAGACTCGAAGCGCTTCTTTTGACAATATTTTGAAAACTCAATGAGTCAATCGTATGAATAGAGAGAAAAACGGAAACCCTTTGCCACACATAATTTTATCCAACTAAGACTATTTATATAATAAGGGGTGTGGAGTTTTGTGAGTATAATATTGGCAACATTTTATATGTAAGACCTGAATGTCAATCAAAATAATATGTATATAGGAAAGTGTACCTACATTGATTAACTCGCTTTGGATTTGCTTTCATCATCTTTCTCATTGTAATGGAATTGAATAATCAATAATGACGATCGCATCTTGAAAAGGACCATTCTTGCAGGTGTTGAGAGGCATTGAATGTCTACATCACTTTACCTAATTTTGGGATCAAACAACATTAGATTATTGGAACTCGCATTCTTGAATGTAATAAAATAGTAAAAAATTTACCGGCTTGACTTAATAGCTATTAAACTGATATTTACACCCCTTGGGATAAACATCTCACTTCCAATAGAAACTGTCCATCATCATTAGTTCAAATAAGTATTTCTCTTGCGAGCTTCTCGTTATAACATTCATAATTTAAAAAAAAAATATGTGGAAAATAAATTTGTGATACCCTCACCTCAAAAACTGATGTGGGAAAGTCCCACCTCAATTTGGAGGGGTGAGGGGTGCAGATATATAAGAGGCCACCCCTCATACTCAAGCATGATGCATTGGGTCAGGTCATGTGAACCCAGGCCTAAAGGAAAAATCGTGCAGATTCGAACTGTGTGCGAGGCTCAAAGCGGACAATATCTTACTGAGTTGAACCCTAAGCCCTTTATTCGCGTCGGGTCGTTACAAAATTACTAAACAATCACAACACGGTAATAATCAAACACACTATTAGAGTAAAGAGAGAAAACCTGCCTAAGTCCATAAAGCGTGAATCCACTATAAGAGCAAAGAGATAAAATCTGTACAAGCAATACAATATATCACTCGAGTTAAATCTCAAAACGAAGATCCGAAACCCTTGTACAATACACCGTTGCTACCCGCAATGCGCAACTAAATCCCATTTGCTCCTCTCAGACTTGCACTGTCAATACAGGAGAATGAACCATTCTACCCAACAGACTGTCTCACGTTTGACCTTGCTTTTCTATTTCACTTCCCCACAATAACGTATGAAGGGCCAAAAGCCTCCTCCACTTCCTTGCAATGCCGTATGAAATACCAAGCATGCACATGAATCCCGTGTATCCTTAAGCGCCTAAGCCTCACCTTTTGTGAAGCCACTCCACACATAAGCCATCACCATCCACGTAAGCGCACACCCAAAGGCTTCTTGCGTCTCAAGCCTCTATTGCATACTATGTCACGACCCAACACGGGGATGTCCGATCCAACTCTACTCGGCCCAGCATAATATTATCCGCTATGGGTCCACAGGGGGGCCTGCAAGGCTTTGCATTGGGCCGGGCTCAACTTCAGGCCCAAAACATGTTTGCTAGGTGAAGGGAGTGCTCCCTCCCCCTCAACATTCATCTCCTAGGCGACGTGGGACTTTTTCCACACCCACTCGCCCAACGGCGATCTATCACCATTGTCTATCGATCGCGGACGCCTTTGGGCCTCTGGGCTGGGGCCATTACAATCCAACCTCTAAATCCCAGAGCCGCCCTCGGCTCGACTCAGCTGCCTAGGGGAAAGCCCCGTCCTTAGCTCGGCTTGACAACTCCTAGGGGAAAGGCCCACACAGCCTGAGTGTTGAACTTTGACTCTGATACCATTTATCATGGCCAAACTCGGGCGTGCTCGATCCAGCTCAAATCGGCCCAGCACAATATTTTCTGCTCTGGGCCCACACGGCTTTGCATTGGTCATGGCTCAATTGCATGCCTAAAACGAGTTGTGGTAGGTGAAGGGAGTGCTCCCTCTTATAACCCCCTCAACATTAATCTCCTAGACGAAGTGAGACTTTTTCCACACCCACTCGCCCAACGGCGATCGATCAGCAACGCCTTAGGGCCTCTGGGATGGGGCCATTACATACTAGCACTCCACCATGTGCATCCCTCTTTGTATTGTAGCGTCTCCTGTGGCCATAAAGGCCTACACAATACAAACGACCAAAGGCATTTTCTGATGAAGCCATTCCACCTCATATAACCACACGACAATCCCTATTTTTAACCCATTGCAGAGTCTACTAGAGACCTTTTCTCTCCAAAATGTCGTGTATTCCACTGTGCGTTGGAGACTCCCTTGTTTCTCTCCTCAAATCTTTTTCTCTTATCCGTGGGCCCCCCCTTGAGTTCGAACCAACATTCCGAACAATACTATGTTGTAAGTTACAATTGGCTGATATTTTAAGAGTTAATTAAAATACTAATTAAATGATATATCAACTTAAGATATGTTTCATACTGTATGATAATATATGTCTATATATATTGAATATATATTGTTTATTACGTAAGTAAATCTTAAGTTAATATCACACATGATTAGCGTTGTTAAGAAAATTAAAATGCTCGACTTGATTTAAAAAAATAGAGACGAAAAACTCAATTACATATTCATATGCTTGAGTGAGTTAGTCTGAAGCTCAGCTCAACCGACAACAAAGGCTTAAAGTCATAAGACAAGACTCCTTGACTTAGATGGCTATGGCTCAACAAACAACAAAGCCAGCCTTAAGTCATGTGACAAGACTCTTTGAGTAAGATAGCTAACTTTGGTGCAAAGGATGAGGATAATGTGTCCGACTCAAAGAAAAGATGTTCTCATGTCATAGAGATTCTTAAGGAAGAAGAGAGTAAGAAACTAGATTATTCAAAAATTATCTATAAAGAGTTAGAGATTGGAACACATGAAGTTGGCTCGACGGTAAAAGAAATCATTTAAGTTATGAGAGGTTCTGATTTCAGGTCGTTCTCAACACATAAGAGTCACTTCTCGTAATTTTACCTAACGTGTGTGAACATTTGCATATATTTTAAGGATTAGTCAATTGGTCTTAAAAAATATAGGAGAGTCTGAAAATATGTACAAATTAGTGGTGAGTTGTAGGATTGTGTGGATTCATACAATAGTACAGGGAAGGGCCAAAAATGTACCTAACGTGTTGTTTTTTTTTATGCCCCTCTGTCTGGGCTTCTCTTAATGTAATTATTTTTGGGGATTTTCCCCTTCCCTTTCTCTTGAATGATACTTACCCCTTCGTTAGAAAAAAAAGGGCCAAAAATGTTGCAAAACCTAGTTGAGGTAGAATATTCAAAGAGAATTAGCTTTCGAGTGGAGAACTTAGACTTGAAGAGTGACCAGACTAGTCAAGGGTTACTCACATAGTTCTTTAAAAGTAAAATCTAAAGATGATTACATAGATGCATCACATTAAACTTACTTTATCTTGTCTTGGCTTGAACTCAGCTCAACAAATATGCAAGCAAAACTCAAACTTGCTCCATCTTGTCATGACTCGATTCAAACCTCGTTCAAATTTTCAATTCTAAGACATAATAGCACCAACTTAACTCATCTAAGAAAAATTACACCCTAAATTATGTAAATTTCATCACATTTTTCTCAAATGTGACCTGACCCAAGGGAGTTGGCCTGACGATCAAGACGCCTGCCTCCTGAACCAAAGTCTTGAGTTCATTTAACATTTAACTTCTCTTAATCACTCTCCATGAGATTACTCTCCATCGACTTAACTACTGTGTGTGAATTATGAAGTTTAAATATATTTATAGAATTAGTCTCACCTTTAATCTAAAATGCAAATATCCGTATTAAGTACCATCATCCAACAAAATGCAAATATCCGTATTAAGTACCATCATCCAACAAGGTTAATTTTAACATAAATACTAGCCAATAATAAGATAGACCTCTTCATCACACCAACAGCATAAATAATCGGAACCTCCATATAAAAAGGAAGCAGACAGAAGTTGACCCAAAAACATTGTTCTTCCTTTCAGAGTCGAACACTACCTCTAACCCAATTTAAGATGATATGTTAGAACTGTAAGTATGACACTTTCTAATTGGAGTCAAACCAATTCGAATGGCAGGCGTCATGAGACGATAGCCTCGATCGCATGCTTAAACTGGTCGAATCTACAATTTTTTCTTTTTTAGCAGCTTTAACAAGTTACCTGACTGGAAATGATAGCGATTTGAACCGGTTCAGGCCGACCAGTTTTCAAATTTCAACACAATGGCTGAAAGACGAGCCAGCAAGGCCAGAGAGAAGAGAGAGCGAGGATGCAGCTTTTTGAACCAAAAACCATTTACAGCTCATTCTGCAGATGCATCCCATCAATCCATTACTTAATCAGATTGACAACTGACCCTCGACCAAAAATATGCATTGAACACCTCAATCTTCTCAGCAAATCCATACGTCAAAGACCTTTAGACATGTTAGGTCTTTCATAATTTTTCATAATTAAACATTTTTTATAATTTTTCTTTTTAGTAAACACACTTTCTCAAAATCACTCCTATTGTCAAATAGAATTAGTGAAACGCAGAAGTCTGATAAAACAGTTTATTAACTCTTATCTGTAAGATTGAATATGACCCATATTAAATTTAAAAAAATCATCCCTAATACATAAAGAAGACAAAACAGCAATATCCCAAGTGCAGCGATTGAAATTCATTTCTTCAAGAGAAAATTTGAACAGCCCCCTATGAAATATAGCCTTCTAACGACAAATTTGAAAAGTTACAAATTTGAAAAGTATCCAGGTGAAGAAGAAGACAATTGAAAACCAATGAAATTGACATTAAACTTCTTTTATCCAAATTAGTTCATGTTGCATCAACCAAACTTCATGTACAAAAAAAGTAAAATAAAATAATTAACTTTACTGTTTTTAACCTATCCAGCCGACCCTTGAATGAAAGGAACCTTCTCCAGGCGAGCCAACAGTAATTTCTATCATGAGGATTTGACTGAAAGTGAGTGGTGAGTACCATCAAGTCCTTAACCCGATGGCTCTCTCCGCAAAAGGACAGAGTAAAGGAATCTCCTTTCTCAAAAAGGGTACCAATTAGAGAAAATATGAAAATAATCCAAACTACAGCACCTACCTTATCAATAACTTACACTCAAGGACAATGGTCTCTGGCATTTATCCTAGGGTCATACCAACGCATACGATATCAACCACCTGTCAAAGTAGACACACTTGCATTTATCAAGGGCAAAATTGTAAACACCAAGTACCACTCAGTTGGCTCTTTAAAAAGAAATATTAATGACTTCAAATTTAATGATGTAGAAAACACAGAATAATAATTACTTTAACATTAGCATGAAATATTAGCGACCATTCATTGTTTGATACTAACATAAAATATTGGTAACACATTCATTTGAGAGACTAATCTTCACATTAGGTGTTAAGACAAGGTATCATTTTCCAAAGATTTATCATGTTAGATGTAGTAACTCAAGTTTTTTATAAATCTCTATATCTCTCTATAAACGTTTTGATCATGATGAGATGCATTTCTGATATAATTTATTAAGATTGGGTATTTAGTCCAAAAAGCTGACCTATTAGGTGGATTGACCCAACTTACTTTTTTTATAAATTTTCTAGATCTCTCTACACTTTCAACTTGTGACTCTCATTCGCAACTCCAACACCAAGGACAACACAGTGAAAGGTAGAAGAACTCTTACAGGTCGTTTGTTAGTTTTAGGCCTCATTCAGTGCTTCACATTCTTCATGTTTAGTTACCTTGTTTTTGAGAGAAAGATAGAATTTGCATTCCATGATTCCAACAAGAAAAATGCATCCATAGGTAAACGGGAGTGGTAACATTTTCCAGTAATGCAAGGCTTAGAAAACCCATTCCATTGTAAATTACACGAAACTTTATAAAAGAGACTGACCCCATCAGTCTTATTAGCCGTGTGATGCGATGACCCAACTGAAACAAGGGCTCAGATTCTCCCTTCTTCGATGCAATTGAACTTGGTGAAGTCCCTTTCAACAATGCGAATCCACGAGATGAACGGTCAGGATCACTGAAATGGTGGACCTCACCTGTACACAATACCAGCTGGAAGGGAGCCAGAACTGCACAGACAATTAGCTGGAAGGGGCCAGCTTTGTACAGTGATTCGTGTGCAAATTCACACTATCCCCTTAAATGCAGCAACTACCGGGCTAAGTTTAAATTGAAATCAAGCAAATCACAGACAGAAATGTAGACTCCTCCTTCAAAATATTATTTTCATCAAAATAACTCAGAATATTCAAATACACTCGAAATCTTGACATGCCTGTAATGGAAATATAACAAAAGCATGCAAAAATAAAATGAACTTCAATGCCTTGTAGGATCTGTACCCACATCCCAAATGGAAAAATCATAACTACCAATTCTCTAAAAAGTAGTGTTGCTCATTCTTTGGTCTGCATAAAAAAGATAATGAGTTCACCTAATAAATAGCAATAAACACATTGCTGATATTACATATCTCTCTCTCTCCCTCTCCCTCCCTCTCCCTCTCTCTCTCCTCTCCCTCTCCCTCTCCCTCTCTCTCTCTCTCTCTCTGCATGGAAAACATACAAGAAACCAACATCCCATTGGTGAGAAACTGCATTGGGATCTTTTCCCACAAAAAAAATATCTAGTACTGAATTTTATTCACTTCCCAAAGGTCCTACCAATCAAAGGTTTGATTTCAATCGTATTAATAAAGAAATAAGTAGACTATTGAATAGTGGAAGCTTATTATTATGGTGCAAAAGCATAATGTTGGAATATATTTATAATTTTAATATTAATAGAATTAATAATGTTATTAGAATTTCTAATTTGAATTTAACTCTAATTAAAAGGTGTATTTAAATTATAATTAATTAAGTGTTTGAGTCTGAATGTGATAGTCCTAGGATCGGCTAGAGTTATAAATACATATATTTGATTCCTACAAATCTCTTCATTCACATACTGTTCATGAGATTCTATCTGCAACTATTAATTCAAGATTATAAATGCATCACATGAAAGAGGGTTTAATCGTCAAAGGATTCACACGCCCATTAAGTAACAAGCCTGAAAGAAACTATTCATCCTTTTTTATGGCAAGAACAATGCATGCCCTTAATGGCTAAAGGCTGTAATCCAAAGACAAAAGGCATTAAATGGGATAAAAAGAAGAGTGAATCCATTCATTCCATACACATGCATACATCATAGATACATCTCCATCTTCTCCACCCATTGAGAAGAGAAAGGACAAATGTTCACTGAAAATGCTGCAGCTTTGCATGCCACACACGTTTGTGTTCCATCCCTTTGGAAAATACCCATGAAAGAGGTCTAAAAATTACATATGAGAAAATGGAGGAGAAAAAATGGAGAAATCCTTAGAAACCATAGTTCTAAATAACTTAAATTTCTCAGCACCCATTTAAATAGTAGTAAAACACTGATCCTAAAGAGAAAGAGTGAGAGAAGGAGATGTGGTTTTTGGTCAGTTCATGAGCAATGGCCCATCATGGAAGAAGGCAAGACTCGTTCACAGTTCTCAGATGAGTGAAGAAGAAAAACCCTAATAAATAGAAGAGAAGAGGGTTTTGTTATTAGGGTTTTTTACCGAGGGTGTGCTTGTTGTTGTGCATCCAGACTTTGAGAACGTGTCGCCTGATGGACGCTTCAGAACAGAACTGCTGAACGGCAGCCTCGTCGTGTTTCTGGATGCGCCACCCCAGGCTCTCCGCGAACGCCAGCATCTTGTCCTTCTGCTCCTGGGTGAACTTGGTGCGGAACCTCTTCTTCCCAGTTGGGGTACCGGCGCCTCCACCGCCGCTCGGGTTGGACACGTCCTCCTGGTCGTCCCTGCTGTGGCCCCCACCACCTCCCCCAGCGGAGGTGGACGGGAGGGCAAGCGTCGGAGGTGGGTGGTGATGGGGTGCTGCGTGCAGCCAGCCAACGGGAGAGCGGTAGAATGGAGAGGAGGAGAAAGCACGGTAGGGGAAAGGATCGCCGTCAGACTCCTTGCGGTGGAAGTTGCGGTGGCAGCCGCAAGCGGCGCATTTTAGCGCGTCGAGCGTACCTTCCGCCCCCGCAGGCATGAATTCTCCACACCCGTCCACCGCATCGCCACCGATACTCACCGCATGGTTCTTCAAGCACTCCCTGTACCTGCTTGCCGGGTTCCTCGCCGCTGCCAACGGTGCAGCTACAGTTGCTCCCCCACCCGCGTCCCCTCCTCCGCCAATTCTATTTCCTCGTGAGGAATTTCCGAGAGCAGCATCGTAGCTCGCCTGCCCGGGCAACTCCATCTCCTCTTCCTCCTCTTCGTGATCATCGTGGTCGTCAAATTCCATTTCCCTCCTCCCCCACTTTGCTTCAACCTCTCTTCTCTTTCATTGGTCACTCCCTCAGCTCGATTTCAACTTAGATCTCCAATAATTCCTCCGAAAGAATCAAAAAGAAAAAGAACTAAGGAAGAAGGAAAAGAATCAGTGAGAGAGAAGATAAGATGCAGAGAGTGGAGTCCTCAATTCCCGGCCTGCAAAAAAGGACATGTCTTCCTCCAAATGCTTTGATATACTTTCCCGTTTCTCTCTTGCTCTCTACAGACAGACATACATAGAAGATACAACAAAGTCCAGTCGATGATGGGCAGAGCCGGTGTCAGGGGGAGACGTCCACCGGCTGTAGCCAGTGGGAATGTGGGATTAATCTTAGGGAAGCGGCTTTTAAAAGGGCAGTCTTTACCTGTTGAGGTAAATTACTGCGCGGTAAAAAAAAGGTGAGGAGGGCAGTGGGCGCTCTCATTCTCTCTTAATTAATTAGTTCCTTAAAAGCGGACAGTTCCACTAACATGTGCGTCTTCGAATCCGTGTAGCAGCGGAGGAAAGTAGAGTAGAGTAGAGTAGGCTACCACACCAGACACCACACACATATACCGTACCATCCATCGCATGTAGTATCAACAATTGTATTAAACTGACACTCTTCCACTTCCATTTATTTCGACGTAATCACGTCATACATTGCAGACCTTCTCGATCAATGCTGTTCATGCAACTATTCTTTTTGGTTTTAAAAGAGTTTGAATTTTTTTTAAAATTTTTTATAAAAATGCAAAAAATAATTAATAAAGTAGATAATTGATATTAAATTTAAGGGTCCCCATTTACACACTCGGAAAATCTCTCTCTACACACACGTTTCGGAGTGCAGGTGGCAAATTACCATTTTGCCCCCGCGTTCCCATTCATTTGAACGAATGATCTGTTCATTTCTCCATTCGTTCGAACGAATAGACGCATACCCCCTCTGCTTTCATTCATTCGAACGAATTCACAGTGCATTTAGGATTCGTTCGAATGAATAGATGAATACTGCCGAGATCTTTACTGATTCGAACGAGTGGCCATGTGCACAATCCATTCATTCGAATGAAAAATTCATTCGAACGAATTCCCCAGTGTAAATTCCATTCATTCGAATGAACTGTTCGGAAATGTTCATTCGTTCGAATGAATTGATGGATTCATTCGAACGAATGAATGAGAGGGGACTGGAACATACAGTCCTTCGATCGAATGAATTCGTTCGAATGAATCAGTCCATTCATTCGAACAAATTACCCAGTGTAAATTCCATTCATTCGAATGAATTGTTCGGAAATGGCCATTCGTTCGAATGAATGGATGGATTCATTCGAACGAATGAATGAGAGGGGACTGGAAAATACAGTCATTCGATCGAATGAGTTCATTCGTTCGAATGAATCAGTCCATTCATTCGAACGAATGACCATTATAAGTGAATTCATTCGAACGAATTGCTTGATTCATTCGAACGAATGTATCAGAGAGGACTGGGAAATGACAGTGCTGCTCTCGGGTTCCATTCATTCGAATGAATCAAGACATTCATTCGAATGAATGCACTTCTATTTGCCCTTCGTTCGAATGAATTGATGATTCATTTGAACGAATGTCATATAGACGTCCATTCGTTCGAATGAATTTACTGATTCATTCGAACGAATGTATCAGACAGGACTGGGAAATGACAGTCCTTCCCTCGGGTTCCATTCGTTCGAATGAATGGCTCGATTCACTCGATCGAATCCATTTAAGTCGCCATTCGTTCGAATGAATCAAGCCATTCATTCGAATGAATTTCGACTTATATATATATATATATATATGCCGCGATTGATTCGATCGATTCCTTCGATCGAATCAAGCCTTAGCCTCCCTCTCCCCTTTCGAAACCCTAAATCGATTGATTTCCTCGCTCTTCCTTTTCCTCTCCTTCTCCCTCTCAGGCTCCGGCTCTGGCTCCCTCATTCTTAGGTTTCCCCTCCCCGATTTCCCTCTCCCTCTCCCTCTCCGTCTCCCTTTCTCTCTCTCTCGAAATCCCCATTCATTCAAACCTCTCCCCATTCATTCGAACCTATTCATTCATTCGAACCAATCACTCTACACCCTTTCCATTTTAATTTTTCCCTCTCCCTCTTTCCCAAAATACACCGTATAAATGGCATTTTCAAGTTCCAAAAGGAAAGCAAGCACAACGAAGGGAGGGAAGAAACAAAAGAAGAACACGTCATTCGACCCGATGTATTTCATATCTTCCGAAGCGGCGACCCTCTACCGAGACGATTTTTGCACACGATCGTATATTTTTGGTAAAATCGTCGACCTCTCATTTTTCACACAATTTGGTTTGAAAATCGAATCGTATTTTGAAGAAATGGGTTGGACTTCATTTTTGTCATTAAAATGTGACATGTACCCTAGTTTAGTAAAAGAATTTTATGTGAATATAGAAAGAATGGATGATGAGACGGTTAAGACAACCGTCTGAGGCCAAGAACTTGCAATTACACTGGAAAGGTTGGATATCCTTTATAATTTCTCAAAAGACGGCATTAGAATGTATGATTGTCGTACATGGATCACAGATGTTGAGGGGTTTGATGTTTTGGTAGCCCTCAACGAGATGTGTGGGAGGACGGATATCACAGAGAAGAAGACCCCCCTACTGACCATACTTACATTAGAAGTACGAATCATCCACCAAATAATTGTCAATTGTCTTTTTCCTAGAAAAGGGCATTCTAGTGTGACATGGTTCGAAGTGTTTCTTATTTGGGGCATCATGAATGGGAAAAAAATCTCCCTCTCCCATATCATCATCAGTCACATGCGCGCCTGCCGGAAGACCAGAAGATGTAGTCTTCCGTACGGTCTTTTTTTATGTTCATTTTTTGAAGAACGCGGAATCCCACTTCTCCCCGATGATAAAGTACCTATAGATCGCTATGATTATTTTAATGAGTCAACTTTGAAGAAGATGAGATTCCACCTCGACAGAGCTAGTAAGAAATGGGTCCCCAAAGATGTCGATGCACCACCACTTCAGGTTCACAGTCCACCTGAGGCATCTGAGGCGCGTGCGGCACTTGAGCCACCTGAGCCATCTGAGGGCAATGAGGCACGCCACCCACATGAGATAGGGAGTCCTCCGACTGTTTCAGCAGTTTATACGCAGCAGATTCTTGCTAGCATTTCTGCTCTAGAGCAGAAGATGGAGCAGAGATATGATCAGCAGGTGCAGAGATTTGATCAGCTTACCGCAAGGGTGGATGTTATGCAGAGACAAATTTTAGATACTTTGAGGTTGACAGTGCTTTTAGCACAAGCGAGGGGGACTACAACATTCCTATCTAAGGAACCAGATGGTACTGTACGAGCAAGGGTATCACCCGAGTTTGCAGGAGCAGTTATTCCCCCTGCTCGTCCATCTGGAGGGGTAGCTGAACGAGCAGGAGCATCATCTGGTACCCCCGCTCGTACAAAACGAGCAAGAGCAGCATCGGGGGAACCTAGTCGTGCTTTGATGGTTGGATTAGCAGCACATTCTGGTCCATTGCCTCTTGCATCTTCTCGTCCCATTACACCGCAGAGTGGATCTACTGGTACTGGCCCCCGTTCTCTGTTGAGTAGAGTTACAGCAGCTTCGCGCCCCCTTTCTCATTCGACTGCAGTTATTCCATTCGTGCCACCTCCTGCTGCACCACCTGTTCCACCTCCTGCTGCACCTCCTGTACATGCTGTACCTCCTGCTGCACCACCTGTTCCACCTCCTGCTGCACCACCTCCTGCACCTCCTGCTATACCTCATGCTGCACCTCCTGCTGCACCACCTCCTGCCTCACTTCTACCTCTGATCCGGATATTATTTGTCTTTGATGTAGTTTTGATTTTTTTTTGCTATTCTCATGTAAAAGAGATGTAAATTTCATATTTTGAATGAATATGTGATATTATTATGCACCTGCTGCACCACCTGCTGTATAGCTTTTTGTACATTGCATCTAAGTGAACCCTAAAATGCATTTGATGAGATGTCTTATTAGAATTTTTTATAGAGTTTTTTGTTCTTCTAAAATAAAATAAAAAATATCTTTTTTATGGTAAAAAAGAAGCTACCTTGGTGTCAAGATTATTATTACATAAATATACTAATATACTACCAAAGACATTGGATCTGTTTTGTAAAGTATCTCATTATGTGGATTAGTGCATTAGGTACAAAAAATCAACATGTCTATGATATGACATTATCAAGGGTGTGTGCGCAATTGGGGAATTTCTAATCATTAAATTCTAAGTGTTTGTGTGTTTTTCCAAAACATTTTTAATAAAATAAAATAACACACAAGCACAATCAGATTAAAATCTGATTGGTTCTACATGTTGCCTACCTTGTGCCGTCCTATAACTATTCCCATTAACTATATCTGATTCGAATCCTCCATTTTGTTCTACATTTGCTCCTAAGTATTAAAATCTAACCTAAAGTGGCATTAAGCCAGTTTCCATTCTTTAAAAGGTCACGCATTAAAATCTGACCAGCCCTAACTAAGCTCTCTTCCATCCCTAGTTATATCAGAGGTGATTGTGTTGTGTTTCCAACCTAAATCATGAAGGCTTTCATTTCTTGTGCATAGTATCTGAGACATCACCTGAGTTCATTATATTGAATCTTTGTTGACTTAGAATGAATTAGTTGATCAGAAGTGCACATGTCTAACAAAGCACAAAGATCTCTTAACTTCCTATATGTACAACTGGCTG
The DNA here is from genome assembly GCA_022113865.1 of Chimonanthus praecox. Lineage (NCBI taxonomy): Eukaryota > Viridiplantae > Streptophyta > Magnoliopsida > Laurales > Calycanthaceae > Chimonanthus > Chimonanthus praecox. Next base: position 9,624,962 of record CM039090.1, on the reverse strand, counting down.
ATACTTATTCTTCTTATAAAAAATTTGTATAAGCGTTCCTAATAATTCATAAGTCTCCAAAACTAAATATCTGCTCTGAAATCGAGGAACATGATAATAACAAAGAGAAAATACATTGACACTCCTATCTTCACTTCATTGATTCCACTATTGCATGAAGTCATCATTATCTCTAAGATCACCATACCAGTACATAACATTTAAGAAAATCACATTATAACATATGGAAAAGTTATATGTCGATTGGTAAATACATATGAGATCTTTAAGGAATGAACTTACTTCGGTCATTTCTGTAGAGTTATATGTTGAATCATCACCAAAGTTGTAAGATCCACTATCCTGTGGAAAACTCGCTATTTGTGATCCATGAAAATCACCAACATTATAATCAACATTTAAATCTACACTTGTAGATGCCTGTGAAGAAGGTGGCCTATTCGGACAAATTCTCCTCGTATGACCAGTATTTTTACATAACCCACATCTTCTTCCATTTAGTTGATTCTCTACAATCTCAAATGAGGAAGGATCTCGACGTGTAGATGTTTGGCCTTGTGTAGAATTCCTTGAACCTGGCTGACGTCCTCTAGAATATTGCATAATAGGGTGACTGATTGGCTTATCATGGATGGCAAGATTTTGGAGATGATTTAGGAGCACGTCTTGATCATACGAAGACAATTGTCCATATTTGTTCTTAATACATTCAAAGTGTACGTCTAATACATCCCCAGGCCTCTGCCTTACAACATTTAAGCCGTCAAATGAGATTAAATCTATTCTCCATTGTGGGTGTATATCATCCAAATGTAATTTATCCATCCATTGCATTTTGTGCTCACACGGCAGGCCCATTGAAGCTGTAAACTCTTCCGTACAAATGGGTGAAAATGATCGGTTCATAACCATCTCATATTCGTTGTAAATCTCATTCATTGCGAAATGAGAAACTTTGCCTTTCAATTCATCAAAGAAAAGAATAGACACACCACATGAAAACTGAATCTTCTCATCCTCAAGTTGAATCTTGAACTCTTCAAATTGATTTTCAATGACATGGGTTATCTTTCTTCGGACAACATGTAGATCACCTGTAGATGTAGATATATAATTTTTCAGAATAGCATGTGCAACCTTAACCCTTGAAGTAGCTCGATTCTTAAAATGTAAACTCCATCCGGTCCATACCTTGACGAATTGTTTTCTAAGTGGGACCCACGTCCTTGTTAAGTAGTTCACTGGTTGCGAATCATCTCTGAAATTCTGTTTGAATGCCTCAAATGCTGTATTAAATGCTTCTTCAGTTGGGGACTCAATCAGGTCCTTCCATTCGGTAAAAAATGCATTCCAATCCTTGCTTCTCTTAAACATAGGTTTACAACGAGCAACAATATTCTTGTTGATGTGCGAAAACACAAAATATATACAGCATTAGGGAACTCCAAATCAATGACATTCTTTAAGGCCAATTCCCTATCAGTCAAAACAACTAGTAGATCATGCTCCACTCTAAAGACCTTTTTAAACATCTGTAATGCCCATATATAATCTTCAAATTTCTCATTTCGTATAAATGCAAAGCATGAGCAGAAGTTCTTATTGAAACTTATTACACCAACAATATGAAGCAATGGCATATGATATTTGTTGGTTTTTTATATCATATGCCGGTTTTGTACGTGCAATCTATTAGAAGGACATTATAGTAGCTCTTTGAGATCTTGAAGATGATAGGTGAAGTAGCCTATCAGTTGGATCTTCCTCAGGCTTTAGAGAGAGTGCATAATATGTTCCACGTGTCTATGTTAAGGAAGTACGAGCCTGACCCATCGCATGTGATCAGTTTTGAAGAGATCGAAATCTCAGAAGACCTAACTTTTGAAGAAGCATCAGTCAAGATTCTAGAGCGTCGGACTCAAGAGTTCAGGAGGAAGTCTATACCTCTAGTGTGAGTGCTGTGGCAACATCCCGACGTGCAACAAGAGACGTGGGAACCAGAATCGACGATGCAGAAGTTGTACCCTTGTTTGTTTACAGACCAAGGAGGTAAGTGTTTGTTCTAAATTTCGGAACGAAATTTTCTTTTAGGGGGGTAGGATGTAATACCCTGCTCCAGATTAGGCGAGTTTTACCTCGTTAATCTTGTTTAACCGGTTAATCTCGATGATTTCGGTCACGGCTTTGAGAAAAGCCCAAGTTTGGCCTAATCTGAGCCCGAAAACTCAGTGATTTAGCTCGTCGAGCTGGAGGGGCATTTTGGTAATTTACCACTTATTATGTATATTTTTTTAAATATTGTTGATATGTGTATATTATTGGTAAATAATGTTTTTCTAAATAAAGGATTTGCATTTCTGATCTTAAAATGAATTTATTTTCAGAAAATGGTATTTAAATCCCGCCCGTCAAAACTCGAAAGGGAGTATTAATTATTTTAAAATGTTTTGAAAAAAAAAAAAATTGAAATTAGTATTCTATGGTAGACCATTTTAAGAATGGTCTAATTATTTCATTTCATCTCAAGATGATGTTTTTAAATTGTTTATTTTAACAATTCTTTATTTAAGTAAATATTGTAAATTTATGATTTTTATTTAAATAAATGGTTTTTAATAAGAGTTAAATTCCAAAAAAATTATGGTAATTAAGATTTTCAAAACCCAACCTATATGTAAGGTTGGATTAAATTTTTGTGCTCTTAAAATTATTTTTTTAGTTAAAAATCTAGTTTTTATCAAAATGGGGCCCTTTTCTGCAATTTAGAAATTATTGAAGGGCTGATTTAAAAAAACCAAAAAAAATTCACTGTAGCAGCATCATCGGCGTGCGGGCCTACGCTGCTGCTCGGCCGGATTTCCGGCGATCCGTCGTCCCGTCCTATCCCAGATTTTCCGGCCGAAAACCTATATAAACCGGCCTCCTTCAACCGGATTCACTCCCACCGATTTTCTTCTGCTTTCCCTCTCTAATTTCAGCCGATTTCAGCCGAGAACCCCCTGCTTTAAGCTTCCGTTTTAGTAACAGTAACTTAGGGGAATTTTTTTCAAAAATCCGGATTTAAGCCGAGGAACTCAATCCAAGGTAACCACTGCATTCCCCTTTCAATTTCGATCGGTTTTGAATCAAATTTTTTTGAATTTGGCTCTGTTTTCAGTGAGAAAAACAATTTCAAAATTTAGGAAAAATTCTAGGGTTTCTCGTATCATTGAGCTTCCGGTATTAAGATCGGATGGCTTACTAAGTTTCAAAGCTCCAAACCTCTCCCTATGGAAAGAGGACTCCCAAAGTAATCCATCAGACCGGTCAGATGTAAAAATCGAGTCCAGAAAATCCCCCTTTGCTCAAGTTCGATTTTACTGTTCACCGGTCGTTCACTGTCTGTTGCAGACAGTGAACGGGGAAGAAGAAGAAGAAAAAAAAAATTATTTGATATTATAGTTGCTTATGATTTTAAATGTTGGTTCCCATTAAAAAAAATGAATAATTAATTAAAAATTTAAATATTATTATTTTATTCAAAAAAAAATTATTTGATATTATTATTGCTGTGCTTTTAAATATTGGCTCCCTTTTGGGAAAAAAATGAATAAATAATTAAATAAATAAATATTATTATTTTATTACAAAAAAATTATTATTTTGTTAGATTATGTGATGTGATGATTAGTACCCCTTTTTGTTAATTAAAATTGTACTAACCCTCTTCTCTTATTACTTATAATGTAAATACTATTGTATCCGCTTCCAGGCCGACCCTATTGGTCGGGCACTGAGTGATTCACTTTCAGGCCGACGCTATATATTCGGGCACTGAGTGACCTCGATGCCTACTCAAAATGTCAGATCTGGTCCTATCCAGAAGACAACCGAGAAGTGCTCCGAGGATGTAGACCTAACTCAATAAGTCAATCTGGTCAATGCCCAGAAGACAATATGAGTTTGGACTGAGCCCCTTTTTATTTATTATTATATTGTGAATTATGATAATTTAAAAAGGATAGAAACCCAGTAGGAGAATCAATTCCATATACCTCGGATATTTTGTGTGAAAACGTGTGATTTCCAAATACTACGTATGTGTACGTATCTGTTATGTATATTGATTGTGCACTTATATGTTGTTTGAACAGACACCGCATAACCACACGATCACGGTGAGGGAACTTAACTCTGCAGATTTTGTAAACAGGTGTTATGATGAGATAAGTATTGAGCAATGAGTGGTTTCAGTTTTGATGAACCTACTGATGATGATTATGATATTATGATGTTGATCGTATGTGTATGTAAGACTGCTTCCACGTACCTGGGTTATTGAACCAATATCGACCATATGAGAAATGGTTTATGTCTACTGGACCATGGGCGGACCATGCTGTCGTCAGTTGCTGAGTTGAGGGTTTCAGTATCGGCTAAGTTAGAGCCGGAGATGTACTTGTAAGGATGTATTTTGACCGTGTCGGGACTTAATACTGGTCTCAGTGTAGTCGGCAGGCGTTACGGTGAATAATGGCAGTGGTTTAATGATGTTGTTATATTATTCGAGATTATGCTTAATGTTATCAAGCATGTGATATTGAACTGTTGCTAACCTGTTTTATTATTTACTTAATGTGCATTGTTATATTTCCTTCACTGGGCTAGTTAGCTCACACCACTCACCTTTCAGGCGATTAACCCGAGGAGGAGACCCTCTTTATCAGGCTTAGGTTGGATAAGCTGAAGCGGTGCTTTGGGATTCCCCTAGAGGGGAATACCCTAATCTTTTCCTGTTGGTTCTTAGAACAGTTGTCTTTTATTAAGTACCGGATGTGGTACTTAATTTATGTTAATCTGATGTACTAGGCTATGTTGCCTTTGTAATGGTTGAGACAATGTTTTGGTTTGTAATAATCAATGTTGGTTGATTTCCTTATGATATATGTTGACGTTGTTATTTATGGGGTAGGCATATGGTACATGTATGAGTCCACATGATGGGGTCATGTGTAACCTCTGGACCTAACTGTTCGTCCGGCCCAGTAAGAATGCTTCTGGTTTAACTTATCTTTAAAAAAAAAAAAAAAATCAGTCGCGTTCCGGGCCCACCTGTCGGGTCGGGGCGTGACATGCTCTTTCCGAAGCGCAGAACAAAAGTTGTACACATCACCCGCTGATATTTCAATATCTTGATTTTGCTTTCTAAGGGTCGTCAAAATTTGCCGTGGTGGTATATTGCAACTCCTCATTTCAATGATCATTTTTTTCTCAGCATCTGAAAAACATCTTGTACTTAGATGACCTAATAATACCTCCGATATATCATGATTGTGATCCAAATTCTTTATGGTCAACTTCCATAACCCATCAACAATCTGTTTACCTTTCACTTGAAAAGGACAACTGCATTGGCGGGAGTATACTTTCCTTTTTCTCGCATCATCTTCCACGCTAATCGTGCTGCTATATTTACCTCCTCTATCGCAACCAATGACTACTTTCTTTTCCTTATTACATGATCTCTTTATGTAGTTACAAATACTTTTCCATAAGCGATATTCTTAACATAATTTATGAGGTCCTCACGACTTTCAAAACATCCCTCAACAAACTCCATGCTACTTCAGGATTAAAAAATACCACTAAAACACTTATAATAATGAGATAAGAGAGAGAGAATGAGAGAGAGAGTTACCTCCGATTCGAGATAAGAGATCCAGACAACAGCTTAAGAGAGAAAACTTCGAACGGATATAAGAGAGAAGGGATTGAAAAGGGGGTTTAAGGGTTGAAATTTTTTATGTGTTTCAAGGGTTTGGAATTGAAATGGGTGTTGAAAAATGGAGTTTATGGGTTTCGGATTGAAAAGGGGGTTGACAATGGGGTTTTAAAGAGAACTCTTTGAAGAAGGTCATCTAAAATGGGGTTTAAGGGTTTGTGATAGAAATGGGATTCAACGGTTTGGAATTGAAAAGGGAGTTGAAAATGGGGTTGAAAATAGGGTTTAAGGGAGAAGGGATTCAGAAAAGGGTTCAAGGGCAAAGGAAGAGGAAGAGAGAAACCACGGTTTAGGGTTTAGAATGTAATGAAACGAATGGAATTTCGTGGATTCGCGGCTTATATATATAAGTTGTCATTCGTTCAAATAAATCGATTTATTCATTTGAACGAATTGAAGTCTAAATATGCCATTAGTTCGAATGAATTGAGCCATTCATTCTAACAAATGGCATATTAGAGCCCATTCGTTCGAATGAATGGCTCTATTCATTCGAACGAATGGAACCGAGGGAAGGACTGTCATTTTCCAGTCCTGTTGATACATTTGTTCGAATGAATCAGTAAATTCATTCGAACGAATTGACGTCCATATGGCATTCGTTCAAATGAATCAGTCAATTCATTCGAACGAATGGCAAATAGAAGTGCATTCATTCGAATGAATGTCTTGATTCATTCGAACGAATGGAACCCGAGAGCAACACTGTCATTTCCCAGTCCTCTTTGATACATTCGTTCGAATGAATCAAGCAATTCATTCGAATGAATTCACTTATAATGGTCATTCGTTCGAATGAATGGACTGATTCATTCGAACGAATGAACTCATTCGATCGAATGACTGTATTTTCCAGTCCCCTCTCATTCATTCGTTCGAATTAATCCATCCATTCATTCGAACGAATGGCCATTTCCGAACAATTCATTCGAATGAATGGAATTTACACAGGGTAATTTGTTCGAACGAATGAACATTTCAGAACAGTTCATTCGAATGAATGGAATTTACACTGGGGAATTCGTTCGAATGAATTTTTCATTCGAATGAATGGATTGTGCACATGGCCACTCGTTCGAATCAGTGAAGATCTCGGCAGTATTCATCTATTCATTCGAACGAATCCTAAATGCACTGTGAATTCGTTCGAATGAATGAAAGCAGAGGGGGTATGCGTCTATTCGTTCGAACGAATGGAAAAATGAACAGATCATTCGTTCAAACGAATGGGAACGCGGGGGCAAAATGGTAATTTGCCACCCGCACCAGGAAACGGGTGTATAAAGAGAGATTTTCCGGGTGTGTAAACGGGGACCCTTATTTTTTTATTCATTTGTCATCATCTAAATAGAAAAGAAAGTCTACTAATGTCCTTGAACATTAATATATTTATTGATTCTTACATGAGAAAAATCTCTTTTTATAAAATATTTTTATTTAAAATGCAATAAGTTATTATTATCTTTTCCTACGGTTTTGTTAATAGCCACTTAATTAGATTAATTCTTTCTTCTTATTTATTCTTTGATTTTTTTTGTAAATTTGTTTATATAATGAACACAAATATTCGACTTATTTTCAAATTATATTATTTTATACTTTGTGTTGGCAAATCATTTGATTCACCATGTAAGTAGAGAATATTAAATGATATAAATTTAAGGTAAGTGTAACATCTTTTTAAATATATAAACACTCTAGAAAACATGTGTGATGTTAGAAGACGTAATTATTGTTCGGGTTGTGAACGCGTCTCACATTGAAAATATTGAGGGGATCTAGGAATTTATAAAGGATACGAGTCACTCCATCTAATCGGCTAGTCTTTTGAGCTGAATACATAGTTCTAACAAGTGGTATCAGAACCAGATCTCATGTTACCTCATGTGGACTCAAATGTTCACTTAGGCGGACGAGATGGTTGGTCTTGTTTGAGGGAGGGATTGTTAGGGCTGTGAAGGAGTCCCACATTAGAAGTTTAGAGAGATTTATAAATTTATAAACAACTTGAATCATGTTACCTAATAAGTTAGTCTTTTGAAATGGATATCCAATCCTAACAGCTATCACCTTTCTCAAAAACGTTATCATCAAGATATTGCCCTGAGCATTGTCTCTATTTCCCATATGGGGCTCACTAGAGTACAAAATCATACTCTCTCCTTTACGCACTTTCAAATGAATTTTATCGAAACCCTATTTAAAGTTTAAACCTTAGTTGATCTCACCATTCAATTCAAAATCCATTTATTTATACTAATGATTAAAAACTATGATTTTTCAATCGCCGCACATATAGACACCCCCATTTCCTGCCAGCAGACATCGCATTTAGAATTTTTAGTGAAAATTACGATTCTGCCCTTCTACATGGAATCGTGCGATTGAACAGACAGTTCATTTTCGCTTCGATCGATCTATCTTAGGAGTATACAATCGTGCGATCGATCTTAGGAGTATACAATCGTGCGATCGATTCCAGGGATCGTGCGATCGATTCTAGGGATCCTGCGATCGATTCCAGGGATCGTCCAATCGATTCCAAAAATCGTCCAATCAAACCTCCAAATGGAGTGGAGAGTGATTTTCAAAAAAGTCATTTCTCAAACGATTTTTACAAACAAGGTATCAAAATTCATCTACTCTGAATTTTATGAACTCCAGGACTGATTTTAATTGAAAAAAGTATAGTTTTGGACTTCAAAAATCGTACCCAAAGAATTAAGGAAAAATTATCTTCCCTCCTAATTTTTTGGATATAATTTTTTAAGCGCAAAACTATATCATTTTCACTTAAAATCAGTCTCAGAGTTCATAAAATTCAGAGTAGATGAATTTTGATACCTTGTTTGTAAAATAGGTTGAGAAACCACCTCGTTTGAAAACCCGAGCCAATCGTGCAACAGTTGCAGTTGGCAGGGAGGTCGCTTCTCGACCGATTTTTACAAACAATGTATCAAAATTCATCTAATCTGAATTTTATGAACTCTGAGATTAATTTTAAGTAAAAATGGTATAATTTTGGACTTAAAAATTTAAATTCAAAAAGAGGGAAGATCATTTTTCCTTAATTATTTAGGTACGATTTTTTAACTCCAAAACTATACTCTTTTTACTTAAAATCAGTCCCGGAGTTAATAAAATTTAGAGTAAATGAATTTTGATACCTTGTCTGTAAAAATTGGTCGAGAAATTAGCTCTTTTGAAAATCCCTCCGCACGCACGAGCCCGCAGGGTTTTTGGATCTGGCCCGGCCCAAGTCCGAGTCCAAAACGCGTCTTGCAGGTTTGAAGGAGTAAGGCTACTTATAAACCCCTCTCAAACTCCTCAACTTCCGATGTGAGACTTTCCACAACTCCCACCCACTGCTGGGCTGTCGGATCTGACTGGCCCACTCTGTTGACCCGTCCGACAGGGCCCAGTTTCACTTGGATCAACCTATCTACAGCCTGGCTTGTGGCTCATAGGTCAGTATATCACAATCTGTATGGGTGGCCTTTTTCAATACTAATAGACTTAATTTTTTATTTAAAAATATCATTTTAAAAATACCTATCAAACTCAGTATTCTTTTGCATTCGACTCTCTCTCTATAGGCCCCACATGACTCAAAAACGAATATCACTTTTGGACGATGTCGCTAAGCAAAAAACTTCTTTCTCTATCTCATCGGTGAAGAATTTTTTCTCTACTATTTTTGTAGTTTTTTGAAAATACAAGAATTTACAAATTTTGACTTTTTATAACCATAATGGATGACTTTTGAGATATTTGTCATGGTGGGCCTAATATTTTGAAAAAAAAAAGAACATTTGTGTTAACATTAGCTAAGAGAATTAGATATCAATGTTTAACGACTTCATGTATATAGATATCATGTAGAACCATATTAAAATTTTGTCTATTTGAAGTTTATTTTAATTTTCTAATTGAAGTTTTAAATGTTTTTCTCTATATCACATCATTAAATTTGAATGGGCTTAGATCAAAATTATAATCTCTTAATATCCAAATAGCATGTTAACTAAACAAGGCATGCAAGATACTTATCGATTTGATCACGTTTGATAAAGCCTAATAAGAATAATACCAATACGTTAAAAGTTCAATGTGTATGATGAAGTTAAAAGAAAAAAAAAAGGGTCTTAAGTATTTTTTTAAACTTTAAAGTCAGATATATTTATCTTAATTCTTTATAATATTTAAAATTATGAATCAATTATTTAATCCAAGTAAACTAGGTAGATTGTATAAGCATACATATGTGCAATACGATATAATTTTCACAACTTACAGACTAGAAAATGTTAGATATGAAATCTACAACCTTAAGAGTCCTCGAGAGATTTTTTTTTTTAAACTAAAATATTCAAGAGTCACATCTGAATTTTCCAAATGTCTCAAGGGGAGTGATCCTTTTTGTGTTGAGCGGGGCTTGAAAGAGATAATTGTCTTAAGTAGGTCATCAATTGAAACACATTTATTTTATGTGTTTGGGACACTATATTTGTGAAATATCAAAATTACCCATTGTTTTATAGTAATCAATGAAATTTTTTTTCCTCTATAATATCATATTTTAATGACAAACTCTAAGATCTCTACATCTCTCTCGGTACAAGAGCATTATGTAATATCCTGCCCCGGATTAGGCGTGTTTTAGTTTATTAATCTTGGTTAACCGGTTAATCTCGGAGGTTACGGTTAGGGCTTCGAACAAAACCCATTTATGGCCCGATCCGAGCTCGTGAGCTCAGTGATCCAGCTCGTTCAGCTGGAGGGGCATTTTGGTAATTTACCACTTATTGTGTTTATTTTTATAAATTGTGTGATTTTGTGATTTGTTATTGATTGATAATATTTTACTTAATAAAAGATTTGCATTTCTGATTTTAAAATGAATTTATTTTCAGAAAATGATATTTAAAATTCGCCGGTCAAAACCCTAAAAGGAAGTTTTAATTATTTTAAATAATTTCGGAAAAGAGATAAATTTTGAAATTGGTATTTGGTGTTAGACCATTTTAAGAATGGTCTAGTTATTTCATTTCACCTCAAAATGAGATTTACAAATTGGTTATTTTTACATTTGTTTAATTAAGTAAATATTGGTAAATTATGGTTTTTATTTAAATCTTTGATTTTTATTAAGAGATAAATTCTAAAATTTTTATGGCGATCAATATTTTCAAAACCCCACCTATCTGTACGGTTGGATTAATAATTTGAGTTTTTAAATTATTATTTTAGTTTAAAACCGGGTTTTTATTAAAAGAAGGACTAAAATGCAAAACTGAAATTATCAAAGGGTTCAACTGTAACCAGAATCCCGGCTACTGTAGCAGATGTAAGCCGTGCCTGCATGCAGTGGCTGTCCGGCCTGTTTTTCGGGCCAAAATCCTATATAGACAGCATCAGTTCGGCCTGATCAACTCCCAGCAAAATCTGCATCTTCTCTCTATCTCTCAGCTTGATCCTCAGACCAAAACCCAGCCTCTGTTCTTCAGTTTTTTCGTAACCGTAGCTTAGAGGGAAGGATTTCAAAATCCAGATTTTCAAACCAAAAGTCCAAACAAAGGTATCCAATGCATTCCTTTTCAAATTTTAATCAGTTTTGAATTAAATGAAACCGAAATTGATTCTGTTTTGATTGAGAAAAACCAGTTTTAAAACTAAGGAAAACGATGGGTTACCTTGTACCTGTGAGGATTTGCTGTTTAAATAGCATGACCCAGTGAGCTTCTGAGCTCCAAACCTTTCCCTATGGAAAGAGGACTCCAGAGAAGTCCATCTGACCAGTGGGATGTGAAAACCGAGTCTAGGAAGCCCTCCCTTTCCGGAGTCACATTTCACTGCCCGACTGCCTTCACTGTCTGCTGATGCAGACAGTGAGGAAGACGACTCTCGGAAGGTCCGAGACCAGTGACCCTCGGAAGTTCTGAGCTTCACCCGAAGCCCAGTTACGCCCAAGGCGAGCCAGACCCTTCGGACGTACCGAGCCAAGCTCGGAAGGACTGAACCCACTCGGACGTTCCGAGACCTTTCTTCGGACTTTCCGAGGCTTGCAGACCCACCGAGACTTAGTTTTCGGATTTTTCGGTTCGGATGGACTTCGGAAGGTCCGAGACCAGACCTTCGGACGGTCCGAAGTCAGGCCCATGTTCCAAGGCCAGTGACTTAGATATAGTGTGGTTCGGATTATCCGAAGCCACTGTACCCGGTTCCGAGGTGATGTTCCAAGGGACCCGTTTTTAAAAGTTAAAATATTATTTGATTGTTGTTTATGTCTAATTTTGATTAAAATTTGATTAATGATGTGATGATTTATACCCCCTTGTTAATTAAAAATGTACTAACCCCTTTTCTTTTATTATTTATAGTGTAAATACTATTGTATCCGCTCTAGGCCGACCCTATTGGTCGGACACTGAGTGATTTACTTTCAGGACGACACTATAGTCGGGCACTGAGTGACCTCGAGGTCTAACTCAATAAGTCAATCTGGTCAATGCCCAGAAGACAATATGAGTTTTGGACTGAGCCCCTTTATATTATTATTTTGTGGATTATGATAATTTAAAAAGGATAGAAACCAAGTAGGAGACTCAATTCCATGAACCCTGGATATTTTGTGGGAAAATGTATGATTTCGAAGAAACTACTTATGTGTACGTATTTGTTATATATATTGATTGTGCACTTGTGTGTTGTTTGAATAGAGACTGAGTAAACCACACAATCACGGTGAGGGAACTTAACTCTGCAGATTTTGTAAACAGGTTTTATGATGAGATGAGTATTGAGCAATGAGTGGTTTCAGTTTTGATGAACCCACTTATATGCATAAACATGATGCACTATGGTAAGAGTGCTGATGTTGATTGTGATATTACGATGTTGATCGTATGAGTATGTAAGACTGCTTCCACGTACCTGGGCTATTGAACCAATATCGACCACATGATAGATGGTTTATGTCTACTGGACCATGGGCGGACCATTCTGTCGTCAGTTGCTAACTTGAGGGTGTCAGTATCAGCTAAGTCAGAGCCGGAGATGTACTTGCAATGATGTATTTTGACCGTGTCGGGACTTAATACTGGTCTCAGCGTAGTCGGCAGGCGTTACGGTGGATGATGGCAGTGTTTGATGATGTTGATGATTTATATGAGATTATGCTTATTGTTATCAAGCATGTGATATTGAATTGTTGGTAACCTGTTATATATATTTTACTTATCTGCATGGTTATATTTCCTTCACTGGGCTAGTTAGCTCACCCCACTCACCTTTCAGGCTATGAACCCGAGGAGGAGGACCCTCTTTATCAGGCTTAAGATGGATAAGCTGAAGCGGTGTTTTGGGATTCCTCCTGAGGGGAATGCCCTTATCGTTTCTTGTTGATTCTTGGAACCATTTGCTTTCTTTAAGTACCGGGTGTGATACTTAATTTATTTAAGTGTGATGTACTAAACTATGTTGCCTCTGTAGTGGCTTGAAATGATGTTTTGTAATAGTCAATGGATGGATTTTATTTGTTCATGCTATGTGTTGATGCTATTATTATATCTATCTTGTGGGGTAGACTTATTGTATATGTTTGAGTCCACATGTTGGGATCATGTGTAACCTCTGGGCCTAACTGTTGATTTGGCCCAGTTAGAATGCTTGTGAGTTGGTTTAGTTTATCTTTCAAAAAAAAAAAATCAGTCGCGTTCTGGGCCCACCCTTCGCGCCGGGGCGTGACACATTAAGTAAAACTTTAGATGCACGCAGCCCCCGTAAGCCACAGCCATTTAAATAAAAAGAAATGACACTTTTGATATTTTTGAAATACGATGTCTCAATAATAGAAAATAATAGTGTTGATGCATGTAGCCCCCGCAAGCCAAGCGTATTTAAATAAAAAGGAATGACACTTTTGATATTTTTAAAATATTGTGTCTCAATAATAAAAAATATTGGCGTTTCCATGAATAGTCTTTAAATATGAATATGCTTGAATTTTAAATAAGGTTTATATTGACTTTGTTTTTACAATGAATTACTCCAAGTCTCTATCTCTTCTTGAGTACAAGAGTATTTGGTAAAATTTAGAATACAGACAACTCCCTGTAGACTACAGACATCAAATTACTACAGAACTCGAATCTAGAATCTCCAACTCTTGAACTAAAACGTCTACCAGTTGAACTACCTAGTCATATCGTCATCAATTAGATTCAAATATTGTAAATTATAAAAAAAAACCTCGTAGGACAATTGATAATTTGAACTTCTAAAATTTAAGTCTTCGAGACAATAAATTACTAGTTAGTAAATAAAAAAATATTATTTATTTATTTTCAAACGATATTTATATAAATACAATAATTTTTTTAATAATAATTACAGTAGATGACCAGTTTCTCAATAACTGAATTTAGCCACTTCTGCTAAACATCTTCAAGGTAAGCTCACCGGCGTTACATTACTGGATTCATGGTTCTGAAAAAATTAAATTATATAAGATTTTATTATTTAATTTTGATTTCTATGATAGATAATATTGTTGAGATAAGCTAATATTACCAAATTAAAATTAAAATTTTTTGATATACTGATTACGACAAATAATATTTATCTATTTAATTTAAATAGATGAAATGATCAATTGATAAATCAGTTGGCTTTATATTAGATGTAATTAATTTATTTCAAATTTAATATCAGCTAGTATTTCATTAAATTTATAGAGATATTCAATTCTATCTCATTGCTAATTAAATTTGTAAAAAAAATCCTGAACATATTATATCAACTTAGCGCGTCACGACAAAACCCATTGTACTTCCACTTACAATAGTGTTTTGGCCTTTTGGGAACTAGTGGTCCCGTGGACTATGTAATTGGGTATTAATTAATTAATTATAATATTATTATTAAGGACTTAATCAGGAAAATTAAAAGAGAAAAGAAGAAAGATAATTTTTTTTTTAGAAAAAAGAAGAAGAGAGAGAAAGAGATGTCGCGTCGCTTGAATGGAAGTGAAATGACAGGTTGTGGTGGCATTGACACCTGAATGACAGGGTAAAGGTGTCAAGGGAGGAAGGAAGGAGAGTGGTGGAAAAAGAGGGGGCCTGCTTCAATATTTGCATACAAAGACCAAAGATAGGAGAGAGAGAGATTTCTCCATCTGTACATGCGACGGACGGAGACGAAAAGAGAGGAGAGAGCGGAGAAATAAAAATGTCGGCATCAAAGGGAGCTGGGCTACGTGCGTTCATCACCTCTTTCATCGTCAACACGCATTAAATATTCCTGTCCCTTAAAGATCAACACACCATTTCTACTCTTTTAATATCCTTTCCTTTCCTTTCCTTTCCTTTTTCTCATTATATTTCTTTATTAATATTATATTTTTACTTTTATTTTATTTATTTTATAAATCTTTAATTCCAATTTCCGAAAACGTTAATAATTGTTTAATTTTAAATTTACAATTCAATTTTAGGGGTGACACTCAGGTCAGATTGGGTTGAGAAGATAAAAAACCGTATTTAATTCTGGCTGAGCGGGATTGAGAGATTTTCAAATTATCTTTACCCGAGCCAATCCGGTTAAATTTAGGTTAAATAGATTCAAAATGCGGATCGAGTCAAAATTTAGATTGAGTCGGATTTGGTCGAGACGTTCGAGTTATAAGTTTAGGTCAGATCAAGTTCCATATCTTAGTAACTCAGGTCCGATTGATTTAAAAACCTGACCCGACAGAGTCCGATTTCAGCTCCATTCAATTTGAGGTAATATTCTTTTACGATAATGATACATCCAATTGACTCAGTATATGTATTTAGATGGATTTTTAAAATATTATGTTTTAGACATTCAATATGAGGTAATTGAGTTGAAATTTAAAAAATAATTTTTATTTTCCAAGTTTGCACTAGTTAATCTTTGATTAGTCTTTAAATATTGTTTCAATGTAAGAAATTTAAATAAGGAAACTCATAAAATCTAAATTTAAATTAAAAGGGACTGATCGCTTGCTATTTTTATTTTAATTATTGCATCCAACATCTTAAATAAAATGGCGTGAATAATTGATGAAGTGAATTTTCAGTAAATCAAGTAGTATGCTAATTATAGAGATCTTAATATGAATAATTGTTCTATAATTAATCATGAATTTGAACTAGTAGAGTTGATTTTTTTTCCACATTAGGTCTACAAACAAGAAAAAATTTGGTGTTTATTTTAATACTATTGACTTAAATTATGAATTATAAAAACTAATTAAAGATAAATTGAATAGATTTATGATTATTTTGTCACTTCCACATTAGATTTTGAAAAAGAAAAAGGTCCATGCTTATTCATATTTATGATTCTAGTATTTAATCTAAGTCGTCAAACGACATTTTCAATTAATACAATTTTAAATTTTGAGTTTTTATTATAAGTTCTTTGAACATAAAAATTTGATATTTTTTTTTTCAATTTTTCTCTTTTTTTTGAGAAAGATAAATAGAGAGGGAAGTTTGGAAAAATTTGAAATTTCCTTTGAAGATAGTGCACCATAAGAAAAATAATAATGTAAAAATCACTATCTGTTTGTAAAATATTATAATAAAATATCATTTTAGCATAAATGGGCAAGAATTTATTCTTCTAATTTTAGTAAAAGTTATTTACGAGCTGAATTACCCATTATAATCAAGCATTAATTAATATATTTAATTCTGTAAAGCATGAAATCCGTCACTTATCAATGACTCAATCCCTCACATCCATCCTTATCAAAACTGAGAAATTGACACTTAATTTTATTGGATTGGTTGTTAGAGATCAGGCATAATAGAGTGGGATCCACATTATAAGTGGCTCACTTTTCCAAAATTATTTTCA
Organism: Chimonanthus praecox; assembly: GCA_022113865.1. NCBI lineage: Eukaryota > Viridiplantae > Streptophyta > Magnoliopsida > Laurales > Calycanthaceae > Chimonanthus > Chimonanthus praecox. Next base: position 9,608,314 of record CM039090.1, on the reverse strand, counting down.
GACTAAAATCTCTCCCAAACGTTTGATAAGCTCCAATATCTCTTGCACACGTGTAACGCTACTCCTAAATATTTAAGCTGAATACTTTTTTAAAATATGAAATTAATAGTTGGGATGTAAGCGGAAGGAAATCTCTAGATATTATGAAACTATTAAATATTATTGGCAAATTCATGTGGAAGTTAAAATAATAATAGTCATAATTACAATATTTTATAGAAATAACAATATAAATTACTAAAAATAAATACATTTAAAATAGGCTGGGCATATAGACACCACATTTTTCAACTAGGAGACGCTTCTTTTCGTTTTTAGGTGTGAAATTACCAATTTGTCCTTCTGTGTTTTGATAGTTCGATTGAACCTCCCATTCATTATCGTCCGATCGAACGATTCCATGTAAAATGGAATCATCCAATCGAAGGGTGTGGAGAGAATGTACGATCAAACGAATGTTGCAGAGAGAGATTTTTAAAATAGGTCGTTCCTCGATCGATTTTTACAAACAAGGTATAAAAATTCATCTACTCTGAATTTTATGAACTCCATGAGCACGGCCGGCCCTAGCTTAAGGCCAAATAGACGGTTGCCTAGGGGCCCCCCAATTTGATCAATGACGTAGGGCCCTCACCATGCACTTTCCCTAGGTCCTAGGGCCCCTACCAGTGTCCTTGGCCTAGGGCCCCTGAAATTTCAAGGCCGGACCTGTCCATGACTGAATTTAAGTGAACATGATATAGTTTTAGACTTCAAAATCATACCCAAAGAATTAAGGAAAAATGGCATTCCTTCTTAATTCTTTGGGTACGATTTTTTAAGCTCAAAACTATACCATTTTCACCTAAAATCAGTCTCGGATTTCATAAAATTCAGAGTAGATGAATTTTGATACCTTGTTTGTAAAAATCGGTCGAGAAACGGCCTCCATGCCAACCGTAACCTTTGCCCGTTTGGCTCGGATTTTCAAACGAGGCGGTTTCTCAACATATTTCTACAAACAAATATCAAAATTCATTCATTCTGAATTTATGAACTTCAGGACTGATTTTAAGTGAAAATGGTATAGTTTTGGAATTAAAAAAATCATATCTAAAGAATTAAGAGCAAATGTCATTTTTCCTTAATTCTTTGGGTACGGATTTTGAAGTCCAAAATTATATCCTTTTTACTTAAAATCAGTCTCGGAGTTCATAAAATTCAGAGTAGATGAATTTTGATACATTGTTTGTAAAAATCGAGAAACGAACTCTTTTGAAAATCCCTCTCCACAACATTCGTTCGGACGATTCATGTAATCATCCGATGGAACGTCCCCTCCACAACCTTCTATCAGACGATTCTTACCTTCAAAACACCAAAGGGTAAATTGGTAATTTCACACCTAGAAAACGAAAAGAGGTGTCTTTTGGTAGAAAGAATGTGGTGTCTATATGGCCAACCTTAAAATATATAAAGTTTTATGTAGGTACTTGAAAAGGGCTTCTCTCATGTAGTTTTTTCCATTCTAGTAAAGAATAAATTAGTTTTCTCTTTTTGAAATTTTATTAATAAAAGAGTACATTAATGCAATTGTACACAAGTAACTAATTATAGTGAAAATATTGACATATTAATTTAAATAAAAACTAAAAATATTATCAAATCGATAAAAATGATAAATGAATTTTAAAAATTTATTTAATAATTGGAAAGATCTTGTTTATTGTTATTAGATAGAAATGAATAAAAATAGAAAAAAAAAAACTTTTAGAATTAGGTTTTGGTGGCTTGGAAGGAATTGGTCCACAATCATCATATTATGTTATTATTTAAAATATGAGAAATTTTGTATATAATAACTATAAATAGAAATGAGATTTTATGTTTATCTCATGCATGATATGTCAAATGAATTTTGACTATTTGTTCATCTTTAATATTTTCTTTTATTTTATCAAAAAATATCAGCATAAAATAAAAAATTCAAAATATGTTTGAGCAATTCTTAGTCTAATTAGACATAGAAATCATTGTAGTCTACTGGTAAGGATACATGTGTTAGATTTTGGGGCAGCGCTGGTTGGAGGGACACTTCAGTGTTACCCTTAGACCCGTAGGGTTAACGGCCTTAGTGGACTCACCGCCACAATCTCACATTGAGAACCCTTTGTGTCGCAATGGAGAGTGAGTGAAAAAAGTCGCACACACCGCATGGGTGCCTATATGAGTAGTGATATTCCTCACCTAGTGTGCCATGTTTTAAAGCCATGATGACCCTATGTGTCCGACAAACCTTGTGTGGGTAAGGGGACCCATGTACGGGGTAGGCAAAGCGTACAATATCAAATGTGTGGGGCATGAGGTGGGGCCCTCGTTCCTACCAACTTGTTCTCATTTAGGTGATTTGGGTTCAATTCTTATTGATGGTTACTTTTTCATTTGCTTCATTTGAAAAAAAAAATAGAAATAATTAAAGGGTGTTAATTTGTCCAAGTCTGACTTAAACAAATGGGCTTGACAAAGTTTATTTGTTCGACAGGTTAGGCTCTGGCTGTTAAGCCCAAACACAATTATTTATGAGCGCGACAAACCTCAACAATATTTAAGTAAAAGCTTGAGACCAACTTCGACCTAAATAAATGGGTTTTGAAGAAGATTTTTGTTCGATAAACTGAGTTCGAGTTTTTACTTAAAGTCCGCTTATTTAGATTGGGTTCCGGCTCAGGTTCGACTTGGATTTTCCCACTAGACTATAATGATTTATATCTCTTATCAAGACTATAAAATAATATATAAAAAAGAAAGAAAATATGCACTAGTACCTGATATATATTCTAATAATGCAATTTATGTGCAAGTAGATACATATATAAAAAGAAATGTTCAATGTAGTTTTTTGGTTTAAAAAAAAATATATGATGAGCATAAAGACACTCTCACCTAAAATTGTAGTTTTTAAAATATTTTTATAAAAAGAAATCCATTTTTAATTGTGTGGTTGTTCGCTGCAACCAATATCTGATCCCGCATGAATCCATTGGTTTTACTGGAGAGTCGACACGAGTACCGATGGGACCGAATATTGTATGGTTCGTAGCTGTAAGACATTGATTAATAATTTCTCGTACATTTAAGAAACTGGTATTTGATGATCCTTCGGACTACAGTAATTTATTGAAGTCATTCAGACCCTATTCTCCGGATTTTCAGTACAAATGACGTACACCAGTAACTGCCCTTCCAAGTTCCAAACCCAAACGATTGTAATTTGTAAATTACAAAGTCAACTTTAACTTACTTCGGTCTTGGTTGTTTCACCAACTCACAAACCAATTTACTTTTTTCAAACTAGAAAAGATTCTTAGTACACGGATTTATTCCTTTGGCTTTTTAAATTTCTTATTCACCGTTAAGGTAAAATTTAATTCTAACTTAGAAACATCTAAAAAATACTTGGTAACAAAAAAATTATTGCTGAAAATGACAGTCAATTACTCAATTGTATTATTTGTGACTTGAAAATTTTGCTAATAAATAGTGAAATTCTTATTAATTTTTTTTTTTTAATTTACGTGTGAAAAACCATAAAAAATCTAAATAAAATCTCTATAGGTGATACTCATTGCCTTTAAGGCACACCAAGTAAAGTTATAGAAGTTCAAATTTGACACCTCCCACTACCTGAAGTGAGAGATTACCTGTTGAACTGCTAGTCAATTCAATCAAATTCAATAATATCCAAGCACTTGTTCAACCTGATTATAAAAATCATATTTAATTGACTTTATTATATGATTTTATAGATAATTCAACGTATCTCAATTATGTTCAGTAAATAAGTTAAGCTCAACTTTAAAAGATCAAAATAAGTTAATCAACACATCGTCACGCAGCAGGTTTTCCTCCCTTAGATGCTATTAGAATATATCTTTATTGACCATTAATTACTTAGAAAATGTAAATTTTGAATTTTAAAATATAATTTTGTGACAAAATTGAATGAAAAAGATATGCATGAGTGTTTACGATGACAATTAAACATGGATTTAGACTTTTCTTAAATATTTGCAGTATACATATGTGATGGATAATATATAAAATAAATACTTTCACAGAAAAAACTCTTTTCATCCAACAAATTTAAATGAATATATATATATATATATATATAATAGGACTAAAACTTGAGTAAAGTCAAGTCAAGTTTTAAAAAATCTATTCTAACACAAACGGCAACTCGAGTGCTGTATTGTAACTTGATGCACTCAAATTGAATTGGGTTTTGTCGGGTTGAATCGAGTTGATTTTAACTTTCTCAACTCAATCTGACTCGAATTTTATTTAAATTTTTAATTTATTAATCCGACTCATTCTAAAATATACAAATATATTATTTAAATCTACTGATTTCTCGAGTCAGATCATTTGGGTTGGTGTTGTGTAAATTTTAAATTTATAACTCGTAAGCGTACGAACCATTAGATAGTATAGCGATTGAGTGCGAGGTCGAACCCATCGGAACTTAGGAAAATATATCCGTGAAAAATATACCATGAAATTATGTAAATTAATATATTTAAAGATATGGAGAAAAATAATAAAATGGAGTTATTTATCTAATCTATGAATTTTAGTTTTAATTTAGAAACATTCTAAATTTAAAAATAGAATCTAACAATTTAACTAATTTTAATTAAGATGGTGAATTTAATAAAAAAATATAATAATCTTAATCTAATTTAGATAACAAAATTAAGTTGTAATTAATTAATTTACCAACCTAGTTCTTCAATTTTTCAAGAGTTTGAATTTTAAAAATAAAAATAACATTTAAAATTCCTAAACTACCTCTGTACATATTTACAGTGGAACTGGCTCAAGGAATCAATGAGGCATTGTTTTCAAAATTTTAAAAATAAAATCAAGGCCTAGAAAATAGAGCTCCCGTAAATCACCAACCATGGATTCAAATTTTGCATTAATAATTATTCTAAGAATTAAATCTATGAATTTCATAAAATTAAAAATCTCAAATTAAAACCTTAGAAAGAATATAATTTAAATTTTTTCTCCAAATCTTAAATATTTCATCGCACTCTTACAATAAGAGCCTTAAATCGAAGAATGAAGTCTATTCAATCTAAATTTTCATCACATTTAATATGAAATAATTAAAATAAATCCACACATAAACTTAATTAAAGAATAAAATCAAATCAAATAATCAACATACATAAATTGAATAATTGGAAAAACATATACTAAATATTTCATCACACCTTTCTCTTATTATTAAAATATGAAATTAGAATTACAAAACAAAGGATTTTGGAATTAAGAGAACTCAATAATACAATGAAAAATTAAAAACCACCAACCTCAAACCCTTGTGGAAATCAAAATTGCCTAAGTTTCTCTGATTCTCTTCTTTCCCTCCTCTCCTATGCACATCCCTTTAATTTCTTTAACCAAGTTCAATTTTCTCAATGAGAGAAGGAGTATTTATTGATGAAAGGAAGTGGAATGAATGGCTTGAATTTAAAGATTTAAATAATGTAAGGACACTTGGAGGACTGATATGATTTGTGCTAAATATGGAATGACTTAAAGGAAGAAAAGAGGTGGAAAAAAATAGTAAAATTCGTGTAAGGAAAGTGAGTGCAAAATCCCATTTTTTGCACATGTACCACATTGGAGCTCGGTTTTGACCTAGTTAGCGTCCGAATCACGAAAAGTTGTAAACTAAAAAGTTGTAATTGTTGAAATCTTCTTTCCATCGCAACAAGCATTAATGCAGTCAGACATCGGAGCAAAACTTTATGGTCAGAGTATTGAACTTCCGTTAAACTTTCATTTTTGTTCTCCACTTCTTATTTTGTTTCTTTTTCCTTAATCCACTTGCCAAATTCGAAAATCCTCTTGTAAATTTCGAATTTCCTCATATGTATTTTGAGATGATGAAAATAGACTTCACACATGTGGATTTCTTCATTGGTTTTTCTTAATAGGCTTAATAATTGAGTTTTTCAAAGTATGAAAAATCTAATAATAAATTTACCACTTATAATCAATTCTAAAAATGTACTAAATTAATTTAAACTCTCATAAATAGATTTGAATTAATTAGTTTACAATAAAACCTCTAAAATTATGATAAAATAATTATTAAAAATTTCAACTTTACAAAAATATCAACTTATATTTATAAATTGCAAAATTCATCATTTAAATTCTCATATCTTTTATATCCCTGTAAATCCTATAAAACATCCAAAAAACTTAATAATAAAACACACAAAATAAGACTAAATAGTCCAAATACAAAGATAAAATAATCATTTTCTTTTACTTATCAGTTGGATTAAAAATACATAATCCAACCCAAGTTTCACCACTATTAACAAGTGGAGAAGAGTGCATACGCTTGAGAATTGTCCGGCGTGGATAGTGTCCCTGTTTGAAATAAAACCCAGACGGTATGAAAGGGGGTGTAGTAATGGGGCACGTGTATGAAAACAGTGGGCATGCGTATCTATCATAGCATGTGGCAGCAGATGAGCAGAAGCTGCAGAAAATTTTGTAACATGACATTATATAACTTAATAATAATAATGAATAATGAATAATGAGAATTTATCAGACTGGCCTATGTACAATACCAGTAAGGCAGTAATTACTGATTAGCTCTGATAAGAACAAAAACAAGAGAAAGAGAGAACGAACGTTACTTTTCTTGGGACTTGTACAAGCCAATACAGAAAACAATATGAAGGAAAATAATTATTTATTATACATATATAAGTAATTTTATTTTTTTTGTAATTTAATGGAGAATGTAATGCAAGTGTGAGATGAGAAGATAAGAAAGGTGGGACGGGGAGGGGAGCGGAGGTGGGTCAGGGGACCCGGCAGCCAATGGGGTGACTGACGCGACGCACTGACACCGTACGTCAGGTCTGTCAGCTGGCGGGAAACCGTTCAGAAAAGAGAAAAAGAAACACAGATGGTATGGTCTTGTTCTGCCATCACTGCAAACACCGACCTTACATTCACTTTTCACCCAATACTCTACTCTCCATCCCTTTCTGCTCCCACAAGCAACCCCTTTCTCCTCCGTTTTTTTTGTTTTTCCTCTTTCTTTCTCCGTTCCGTTCCGTTCCCGTTCCCGTTGGCGTTGGAAGGGAGAAAGTAGAAAAAAGAGAAGGGGGGTGTGTGTTAGTGTTAGGCTGTTAGGAATTAGGATGGTGACATGACGATGGAAAGGGTGGGTCGACCGTGATCTCCATTTCTATTCTTTTCAGCTTTATTTTTATTTTTTTTACGTGAGAGATTGCATCCCCTCTGCTGCTTTCTACGTGGACCCTCTCTCTCTTTCTCTCTCCAACCCACACTCACACATGACACATGTATTCACATGCTGGTTTTCGGACTTTGGATACTCAGGACCTGCTTCTAGCTTAATTTATGGAAACAGAGCATTCTCGGAGCAACACGTGGCATTCTCTTTGTAATGGCAGAATTTAGTTAGGTCATTCTAGCTTCTGGGTTACACTACCTTCCATTGGGGGTTCTCAAGGGCCTTCCCCTTGGGTTAGTTCGGGCAGGAGTGAGGGGAGGGGGTTCATGGGCGAAGACCTAAGTTGATTTTTGTAAGGTTTTTTTTATAGTTTTATATTTAGTGTTATTTATATACTGTACTTTTAAGTAATATTTAATGTATAAGTATTCGTCTCTATTGCAAAAGACAAGAGAAAGACAACATTATAACTTTGTTGTATCATCTAAGTAAAATCACTATCATCTTTCTATTGAGGTAGGTACATTTTTTAAATTTGAAACTACGAACATAAAAATATACATAGTGTAGTTTAACTGGTTGCCTCTTATTTTAGAAATTGGGAGGCTACGGGTTCGAGTCTCTATGACCTAATCTTGGTGTGCTTTAGGGATAGTTGAGTCACCCGTGGAAATTTTACATTGGATATTCCGCAGTATCTCACATGTAAATTAAAAAAAAAAACATAAATCTCGTGTGCTTTTCTATCATTGCTTGTGTGTTTGTTGCCTTGTGATTGATTTCTTGTTCAACATTTTTCATTTCAATATAAATTCAACAATATTAATGTTCATTTGATGTATCCTCACTATATGTGTAAATTGAGTTAGAACTGACTTGAAATTAATTGGTTTGATCCGAAATATAGATATTTTATTCTTTAAACATTTATTTGATGACTTTTAAAGACCTGACTCATTAGAATAAGTATACTTTAGTTATGGAGGATTGTTTATATTTACTGCTTTGCTTGAAACACATAAGCATAATAAATATAAATCCAATAGGTTGCTTAATTACATAGTTTGACAATCCACAAACTCGTGATGTCTATAAAGAGAGCTTCTTAACTGTCATGCCAACCCCCTCATGATCGAGAGGCTATCTTAAAACATTCTTTCTCACTGTTGGGGACATTTATTCAAGGGTAATTCGATTTTCTCACTCTATTTTTTCACATGAATTAAAAATTAATATCTTAAGGATTCTTTTAGAGAATTTTTCTCTTGGCTTTTGAGGTTGCTTCTATAATTATGAGAGTTTATAGAACTAAAATTTGTATGCAACGAATGGAGTTTTGAGACACCAACTGTAGAGGGTTAGAGTTTTTTTTTTGCAGGTGTTGTACTTGGAGGAAAGGATTGTCTCAAGTCTCAACCTCGTAAAAGTGAGTAATGAGAATGACTCTGCATCTTGGCATTTCAATGTGAGTTTATCATGATTCTCTCATTTTTCTATAATTGAATGACATTAAATTTTGTCTCACATTATAACATAGAATGTGATTTTATTACCAATTGAACTACACCCATATGAACAATTCTTTCATTTTTCTCTTGAAAGTCATTCTCTAACAAAATTACCAAGGGTTGTGTTAAATTTTATCTTACTTTGTCTGACATGTATTTGATTTGATTTTATTTTCTGTATCTTATTTCAAACTTATCATATATATTTTCTTTTTTTTTCAAATGTTGATCTTTGAAACCAACTTGTCATAATCCAAACTAACTTCCACAATATACATTTATCCAATGCACAATGAACTAAACCTTACAAATATCAACATTATAGGATGTAGATTAAAAATAGAAGTAAAATTTATATACTATCATATATTGAATTAATTCAACTCCATCTAAAGTTTTTAAATCTTAGATATATAAAAAAAAATCACAAAATGAACATGTGAAATTCAATTTCCTTTACTTATGGGATATACACTACTTTACCTTTTATGTCATTTCTAAGTTCATGTACTCATATCTCTTATTTGGCTAAAACATGGCTGTCTCAATTATTGATTCACTGGCTTATCAGTATGAGCCAAGTCCAATTATTGTGTTTTTTTTTTTAAGGTCTTTTATAGTTTTATATTTAGTGTTGTTAATATGACCCAGATTGTTAGAAGGGTCGACCCTTACGGGTTCCAAGCCAACCCTCATAGGTTATCGGACCTAACTATCACTGTCAAAAACTCTAACATGACATTCTTATTCATGTGCTCTCATAAGTCTGTTTATTTTTCTTAATATAATATTTTTTTATTTTTTTATCTTATCGAATCAAAATATAGATTGTGAATAAATTGATTATAAAAAACAATCTTTACTTAAATTTATTTATTTATTTAATTTAAGCACATAAAAGTAGTAGTTGCTAGAAATTTCATATATATATATATATATATATATTAAAATTCTTTTTTCAATCTCACATATAAAATAAGATTAATGGAGCCAAATTTAGTATAAAATATTACTTATTTTAACTTCAATCACGAAAAACTAGAATTAGATCACCACATGCATTGACGACACAATAGAAATATACACGTTCACAATTGTGAATCACATTTAGTGAATATAGAACATTCAAAAAATATACTAACCCAACATTCAAAAAAAAAAAATATAGAACATTCAGCACATAACACATTATCTAAACTTCATTAATGAGCATCCATGGGTATATTTATTTTCTTTGGTTGGACATTACATTATCAATTTATAATAGTGGCAAAAAAATCGATTCACTGTACAGACAGTCGTTACACATCTTTTCTCATCTGTCATCATTCATTTTGATCTTTAAAAATTTTAAAATATTTATTAAAAGATAGAAGTGAGAATGACTGTGGTAATAACTATTCAAAGACAAATGAAAAAAATGAAAGAAGTTATATAAGATGATCTGAAGATATTTATATATAGTTAGTAATTGCACTTTTACAAAGAGTTAAAAATAGTAATTAACAAAGAGAGAACAAAAAAAAGAGCATGTGTAATGCTTCTAGAAACTTTGATTTAGTAGTACAACAAAGATATTATGAAATGATTAAACTAAAGATTCTTTATTTAATTGAGTAGCCCAAAACCCTACTTGTAAACCCTAAACACCATGATAGACTCTAACCTGTAGGGATTTTAAACGTTTAAAGTAATAAAGAAATATGCCCAATCAATGAAAGCAATGGGCAGAAACATGATGATAGCTTAGAAAAGAAGAATCTAAAGCAAAGAGGAAACGTCCAAAATATGCAGGTTCACTGATCAAGATCAATGTAAAAAAGGCTATCATTAAAAAAAAAAAAAAAGAAAGCTATCAATTCAAAGTTTAAAATATAATTTGATGATTTATCTTCGGATTATAATCTCGACCGATATCGTATCGACTAAAATATCTCAATTTTTAAAATCTTAATATCTTGGTCAATACGATATATAATTACTGATATTTATAATATCGGTCGATATCCGATATATATTGTCGATATCGGCCGATATTAATAGATTTTGTAAAAAGAAATAAAAGAGAAATTTATGGGTTGATACCGAGATTTTTACTCTTCTATCAAATTATTTTTATTTTTAAATTTTCTAAAATTTAATGAGTTTATATTATTTTTTAATCTTTAAATTTTAAAGATCTTAAAAAATATAACTTTTGTGGTCTTATACCTAAGTAATGACATAATAGACCATACTAAAATATACAAGTGGTGATTTCACCTTTCTTCTTTTAAAACAAAGAGTAATATATTTTTTAGGAGATGGATTGAGGAGTCCACGTTCCATCTGTTAAGTATCATCTTCTTAATTGCCTCCTTTACAAAGAGTTTCTCGTGGGACCCTAATAAAAGCCCATTAACCATGATTAAATTATCTAAAATATCATACATATTTTATATGTAATTATTGAATAATCTTTCTTTAAAAATAACATCTATTAAATTTTTGAAAAGCTTACTTCAAATAGTTGAAATTTTAATTAATAATGACAATGGTGAAGTCTATTAAAAATCACTTTTATTTGATCAATAAAATTATATTTGTAAAGATCATAATTAGCAAAAATAAAAATTTAAACTAATTAAAATATTGAAAATTTTAATAAGCATAGATTAATTAATCTATTTAATGTAATTTTGCTAAAACTCATGTTCAAATATAAAACTTTTTCAAAACCCATTATGCTATACTAAAGTATGCCCCCCACACGGATAAACCAGTGACCTCTAAGACACACTAAGATTAGGCTATGGGGGCTCGAACCCACAATCTTCCTCTTACTGATGCGGGAGGCAACCAGTTGAACTTACTTTACTAAAACATGATTTAGATGTCAAGAATTACTTCTTTTTTTTAAGGGTGATTTCATTCCATCAATTTATTTGCTGCAGTAATAATGATTTTAATTACAGGCGAGAAAAATATGAATGATAAAAGAAGAAGAATATGTCCATTTTTTATATGAAGCAGTGATGCAAGTGGAAGAAGCATTTGAAGATGTGAAGGCAACCAAAAAAGGGAAGGATTTTATTGCAAGTAAAGAGGCATGGTTGGCTTGCTCATTCATTAATGGTGGAGAGAAGTCACCAGTCCCCCCTACATTTGCAACAACACAACAATCTTCCAACAATTTGCATGCGATCTGCTCTAGTAAATCTCATGATGAAATACAAGAAAGCTCTCATTTGTTGGAAGCATGCCTGGTTGAGGCCTGCCACCGGGAAGAAAAGGAGAGAAAAATATATGAACCACTGAGGTGCCGTAATAAAATTATTCATATTCATATTGGATATTATAATCATAAGGTTCAGTTTTTCGTAATTGTGATTGTTACAACTTGGATATCCAGTCCAAAAACTAGTTCGTAAAATAATTCAAGTTCTTTATAAATCTCTATATCCTCTTTTACATTTCTAACGTGGGACTTGTTTGGAGCCTCAACAATCTCCCTCGAACAAAGTCAACCATCCTGTCGGTCTAGGAGATCTCCTGAGTCCATATGAGGTAATCTGATACGTGGCTCTGATTCCACATGTAAGAAAAATAAAATCGAAAAACATAAACCACATATAAATCATCACACAAAGACACTGAGATTTTACGTGGTTCACCGTTGAAGACGACGTCTACGGAGCAAATGCTCGATTCCATTATGAAGAATTCTAGGCAACTCATTATAAAGATTTTCCAAACCCCCAGACATTCATATCATAAAGCTATAAGCATGAGTGCGTAGAATTTAACATGTCATTAAGCATATTGGCTCATATTGCATATTAAAATTCATCAATGACTTGTTACATATTTGATTGAGTTTAGTCAGCAATGCGAAAAAAGAAATGTTTCTCTCAACTTTAGAACTTTTGAAATACGGATCAAATTTCTAATATTACATAGTAGAGTGAGTTTCCCCTTGTTGTTTAAGCCCGAGGCGCTTACTGTTTTTTCTTTTTCCCATGAATCTGATATTACAAGCCATCGGTATATTTATCTAAACAGGTCATTTGATGGAATATTGATTTGGCAGGGGCTGTTGTCAAAATATTAAAGGTTCATGTTGCTTGAACTGAACGCTGTGCTCTTCCCCCTAACTTCGACTGTATCCAATTGCTCTCAGAGGGGCCACATCAAAACTATGATTCTATCTGATTGACGGTCAGGATGACTTTACAGAGGATCCTAGCTATTCAAAAGGGAGGGAGGTATATAATTCATTCTTGGTGGAAAAAAATGGTAAAAAGAGGAACAGATGCAATGATGGAGGAGTAAGCAGACAAAGGAAGACAACTTTTAACGTTCATACTCTTCGACCTTTGCTAGTGGTGGGAATGTCAGGCACTTGACCCTCTCTCTCTCTCTCCTATTTCTCTCTCTACTATTTCAGAATCGTCAAAATCCTCCTTTAGTTCCTTTATTCATCATCTATGTGGTCCTCACCTTCTCCCCACAACCACATAGATGAAGGGAAAAAACCATAATCATTCTTGTCCACAGTCCAGACAACTCAATTTCTCCTGCTAAAGAACAACTAAAATCAGTAGAAATTGAAATCGAATAATAAAAACATAAAGGGTTAGACCACTTTAGGGTTGTGGCACCACATTTCAGGAGGCCCCACACTGACATACAAAGTAGGCAGGACTTTTCTGTCAATCAGTCATCACATCTAATTCTAAAATTTGAAATTCTTAAAGTTAAAATTATTGATAAAGATACTTACTTTTCAATTCCTCAATTTAAAAATGAAACTTAGCTGAACAGAGAGATTGAAATTTAGATGAGTAAAGTCGGGTTTTAATAAATCCAATTCAATCTGTGTCAAAATTTATTGAACCTTATTTAACCCGATCTGATTTGCTGACCTGAATTATTCAATCTAACTTGACCCAAATATGTGACTCAACTCAACTCGAGTGTTGGCTCGACCCGACTCGAGTTTCAGACTTAATCACTATTGTTTCATAACTAGGTGCACTCAGGTCAGGTTGAGTTACGTAAGGTTAGGTCAAGTCCTGATTTTAAATTTCTCAACTAAATACGATCCGAATTTCATATAGTTTTTTCCAACCCAGTCTGATTCAAAATATACAAATACATAATCCAAATCCATTGATTTTCGAATTGGGTCATACAGGTCAGGTTTTATACCGACACAAGTTTCACCCTAGCTGAATAAATGTCAATTCTGTCGGTAGTGAAATTTACTTTGGCGGTGGCAAGAGCCTCAACGGCTCATATTTTTCTTGATTTGAATTTCGCAGACATTTGGTAAATGTTTGATGAGAAAGGCAGATTTAAACTACACCCACAAGTTGCTCCATCCTCTCAATGTCAGTTCAAAAGCAAATATATTACTATATTTTTTGCTATTGTAATTTCACAAAACATCTTTTAATTGACTTGTTTTTTTGAAAAAATTAAATAAAACTAAATGATGTAATAATCTATAATATATGAGAGAAACTCTTTTATTTTTATTTTTCACATTTAAGTCTACGAGACCATGAAGATTATATCAAAATTGAATTTGAAAGGTAGAGTGACGCAGGAGTTGAACCGATTATATGCGAGTAGAGATTGTTTAGAAAGATTCTTGATGATAAATTCTAGTTTTGAGTTCCGATCGGGGAAGAAAAGCCCTTATTTGGATTTTGAATCCTTATCTATTACACCCCATTTTTCAGTCTAACAAGTAGCATAAGTGGAGATTAATTTATCCCTATGATACATGAAAAAGTGTTAAGATAAAGTTTTAATTTTGATTAGATAATTTAGATTGTGAAAGATTATTCATCTCTCTTAATTCTTGATCAAGTTGGATTTGACAGCCAACTGGATGTCGATCTTGGACCCTTGAATCGGTCTTGTCTCTCTTGCATGGACTGTCCATCCCCATTCCAGCTCTTCTTGTCTCTCCAGCCACAACTCAGGCTACGTATCTCTTTGTTCTTGGTTGTTGTATCTGCTCCTCTATCCACAACGGCTCTCTCACCCTAGTTGATCGCCAATCTCCCAACAACTTCACTGCAGCTTCGGTCGCACTCCACTTCCACATCTCTGCTGTCCTGATGCCGCCATTGTCATCACTCGCCATTGCCAATGTTACTGTGTATCTGTTTGTGTCTCAATTTGGATCATCTGTCTTATGGATTTGATTCTTGTGGCAACAATTCAATTCCTTTCCAATACAGATTTGTTTGCTTATGTTATCTGAACTTTGTCTAGATATGATTTTTTCTGCTTTTGTCATCCATATTTGTGTTTCGGATATGTTTGCTTCTGCCTTCAATCGTGGTTCCAGCTGTCGAGATCATCTAGATTTCTTGATCTCCTATGGAGGAATATCGACATTTGTCTACTTCTGCTCATCTGCAGTTTGCATTACACACGTGGTACATTGGTTTTGTTCTTAGCCTCACCGGTTAATCTACTTTCACTCGATCGGATGACGTCATCTTATCATTGGATTATTAAATTAAATGAGTGCAATCTCAAGTGGTGATCCCCCCGATCACCCACCTACATTATCTAAATTCAAAAGGACTACTCCCTATAGTATTATCCAGTGTGACATTTGCACGTACCCCAAAAGATTATTCAGGTACTAAAAGTGTTAGGACCTGAGCTTCTATCCCAAAAGACTAGCATGTTTGGTAGGCAGGGAGTCGAACCTCGTTAAAATCACTGAGTCAAATTCTTCATCTCTGTTCTCATTTATTTCAATCCTTCTTCTTTCTCTCTTCCCATTTGTTTGGACAAAATGAGTATTTTTAATACATCAAAGTTAAAAGTGTTGTGCACCAATCAATTCCCTTAAATTTTTATTCTAAAGTGAAACCATCCTTTAACATGGCCAATTGGAGAATTTGTGCTACCCTCATCATGTCCTTACCCTCATCATGCAATGCTTCAAATAGCTCGAGGAATCCATAAAATCTGGCTCGGATATGAATGTGTTAGGCCCAGTGTGGTTCGATGCCATGTCAGGTGAAGTTGGTCCACAGTTAAATGAGTGTGGAGCTGTGGATCCATACTTTGTCTGGACTGATGATACTGAGCTTGGAACCCGAATGACTGGTGCTGCACTACATGGCCTGTAAAGCTTCTGGAGAACCATTAATATAAAATACATAGCTTCATAAATATACTTATACTAAACGCTTATAATATATTTAAAAATTACAAATGATATTATAAAGTATTTACCCAGTTATGATGCCACACAAGTAATGGGTTAACAGGCAGGCTGGGGCCAATGTTTAGGTCGAATGGATGAGCTCAAGCATTTATAGGTTTGAGTCGAGTCAGGCTGTCAATTGCCCTATTTGTTCACAGGTAGAAAGGTTCAGATTTGATCATGGCCATGAGCTTCTACTTCGGGTCAACATCTGAAAAACCAGGTTTGGCCCATGAAGCCCAATCCAACTGCAGACTAGGTACTACTCGTGGTTCTATGTTCACAAGCAACTCAACTGTGGTTTATTTTGGAGTGTCCTTAGATCCAGTCTAAGGCAAGCTAAAGATATCAGAATGCTAATAAATTGGGCTGGGCCCATTTTCTTAAGGGCCTAAAGTTGGGCTGGCCCATAAATATCTCTTTGAACAATCTCTGTGTTAGCTACCTGCTAGCAGGGACAGGACTGATGGAATATTGTCTTTAATGTTGATGAGGATGACAGCAACAATCAAGTGGAAGCAGTGACAGGCAATAAAAATGACTGCTATCATAGTATTTGAAGAGAGTCATGACTTCTTCTCAGAGCACTTGATTAATCCTTCGGGCATGTGCAAACCTCCCTATCCTTGGGTTATCACATTTACCCTAATCATTCCCATGATACAAAGATGGCGAACCAAAAATATTGAAGATAAGAGCTTCATGTATTCTTCATTCATTAGCCGAAATAAATGTGAAACCACAACGATGTGGTATACAATTATGAAACCAAAGAGGAAACAATCAAAGCAACTCAAGAATGACCATGTCATCAGTACAAGAACAGCAGTAAGACTCAACCTGCTCAAGCTGCAATGTCTTTCCTATGCTTTTCAAATAAACCACCATGATCATGCAAAGTCAGTCTGAAGAAGCTTGGAATGGGGAATTGAAGTCCAAAAGATCAGAAGACCGTCAGGCATGCGAATTCTGGGCTTTCAGAGCTTCCTGGAGATTTATCACAGCTCCATCATAGTTAACAAAGCCCATGAACCAAAATTCATGGTTGTCAACGGAGATAACCTGGATGTATTTTTCAGCACGATTGGCTCTGCTTGCTTTAGGATCAACTGCTTTTAGCTGATGCAATGGAATAGCTATCTGTATACACGTTAAAATCAATAACCCAAATTTAAAATCTTATAAATAAGAAATATATGGTTCAAAATCTAGGGAAGAAAGATACAGAGCACAGAGAAAAGGTATGAAGTTTAAGGTTTGGGCGAGCCCACAAAAAACTAAGGACACAAGGATTTTCGGTTCACTAGGATATCAACAATATCTCTCAAGAAGAAGCATCTAATTTCATTAGGTCTCTTCATGGGCTGGGCTTTCCCATATCTAAGCTCGGCCTGTTAAGAAATTAAGATATATAAAAGCCCAAGCCCACTTTCAGCCTGTTAGACTCCTCAAGGCTAAAGCTTGAGTCTGTTTGAGACCATTAGAACTTCAAATGTTTGGATTGAAAAATAGATATAAGTGAACTAAATTTCAGCCCAAAACTCAATTCTATCAACTTGATCGTAGTAGTCATAATCACCAAGTATCCGTAAAGTCGTGGACACCTAGCAATTTCGAACTCTAAGACCAAGTGGTTAAAAATCAAAATTTGGGTTGAAATTTAGTCCACTTGTAGTTTTAAGTTTGATTTCAATCTGAATAGTTAATTTTGAATGAATTTCACAAAAAGCTTTAAGGAAAATGGACCGGCGGTAGCACACATCAGGCTAAATGCCCAACGGACTTCATGGGCTTATGGAATTAGCCAAGTGTGCCCATTTAGATAAACAGGCTCAAAATAAGCTCAAACCTGGCCTCGTGGGCCATTATATGTGTTCAAAACTGTTGGTTTGTAACAGGTTCATGCTAGGTTTAGGCCCATGATCAGGTTAAGTTTCATTCACTCAAATTAATTCTCTTACAACTGTCCCTCGCCTCTCTTTTCTCTCCTTTTCACATTTTTTTCTTATTATTTCTGTAATTTCACATGGACCATTTGCAAAGCAAAAACCTAAGTAGAGAACCATTTTTCCACAAAAGTGCCCAAAAAATGATTCCACTACTGCTAAGAAATGACTATAAAATCAGCCAAAGCTGTCAGATTTACAACTTGAAACCAAGTTTAGCCTAACCCGGCCACCTATTTCATTTGACGTCCGGGGCAGGGGCCCACCCAATTCGACCGACCAATGGGGTGAGCTGATCTGATTTGATCCAGGAGAAAGACCAGTCGGCCACCTTTTCAATGCAGGTCACGTGACCTACGCTTTTTGAGGCTTCCTCTACTCACATCTCTATGTGCCCACAGTACTTCCATGTGGAGAAAGATAGGCTTACCATGTTCCATCAATCCATTTTGGCAGATCGTGCTCCTCCCCGGGAACTCATGCTGTTCCGACGTGTCCAGAGGCCAGAGGCGAATCCGTTCATGGTCCGTAGGACCAACACCATTCAAAGGTGAGTGGCCTGCCCCACCTAGAACAGTCATGATTACCAAAATCTATGCTTTTGCACTTGAACTTGCAACAGTCCTTGCAAAGCTCCAATCTTCAACAAATCTCCCTAATCTTCCAAGTACAAAGAAATCCTGATGTTGATATATCATTTGGCTCTACTACTGAAGCACATAATCTTCAGTGCAGAAGCACACATCATAGTGATCACTTTCCTACAATCTAATCCACTACCTGCAGTGCCTTGTTACTAAATATTCCTTTTACGCTCTCAAACAAAATTTGTCGGAATGACGCATGAATTGAAAGAAAGCAACCATTGAGAGCTGAGAAACTGACCCTGGACTAACCATTCAAAATGCTCCTTTATTTATCACCCTTTAAATCATCTTTTTATGTATGTGCTCTCAACGAGTGCTTACATTAATGAGCAACATTTAGATGTTACAGTTCAATGAGGATTCTTGATCTGAGATTAGCACTGTTCATCAAACTCAGGCAACAAAGGTATGATCTATGAAAGATATTAATGACAAATGGTATGTGACAATGATCTTACAAAGATCCAAACATCCAAACCATAATATTTGGCATCAAGAACAGATTGATCATGCTCACTACGAGCAATATGAAACTCAGTGTGATCTAACCCAATAGGAATCAGAGATAGCAATTCTAATTGACAATAAAAGGTAGACAAATGCAGGAATCCTTTTGTCATATTCACAGTCAAAGATCCCAGCACAGTTTGGCATGTACTTAGATGAAGAGGAACAGTCCCAAATGGACATTTGAAGGACAGCACAAGGAAAAGTGGGGATGGTTTTTGGATTGTGGGGCATTGGCATTGGCAGTACTGCAGTACTGCTGCTTTATGAAGCTCCGTTTGACAGATTTAAGGGCATGACAAAATGAGGAGTGATGGAATATTGGTAGGGTAAAATGGATATTTAGAACTAAAAAGACGATCCCAGATAGACAGGAAAAAGGTTAAGATGATTATGAAAATGCGATCCCAACAGTCATCCAAGTAAAATTGACAACTGTATCAAAATCACATGACCAGGAATTTGAATGAACAATAAGCATTATGAAGAATATTACAACCTAAACCTTTCAAAAAAAAATATTACAACCTAAAGATATACTAAGAGAAACATTGTTGCCCACATGGTGTAGCTCAACAGGTTGCCTCCCGCCTTAGGAAGCCGGAGGTTGCGGGTGCGAGCCCCCATGGCCTAATCTTGATGTGCCGTAGGGGTAGTGGGCTCACCTGTGGGGGATTTACGCTGGGTGTCCCATGGTTTCCCACACGTAAACTCAAAAAAGAGAAACACTATTGAAAGAGATGCACCCTCATCCCTCTCATAAGAACATATCAATATCCTCCATCAAACGAACATTTTAGTTGTGCAAAAGGATAAGTGTCTAAACCAGCGAACTGAAAAATATCTACAACAAGCATTTTACATCATGCAAAATGACATGAAACTAGACAAAATAGATGCCTCATATTTTTTTTTTTGAGCGGTAATAGACACCTCATATATGAACCCAAATGTAGAGAAACAGCTCCTTATAAGCGATGCATTAAATTCCACTGTCAATCATGAATCTGGATTTTGATCTATTTGGAATGGTGACTAATGCCCACAGTAGGAATGGTTCCCTTTCCTCTAGACATTCCAGATAATGGAATGTCTCCCTCTATACTGATGAAAAAACCATGCTTTATTATAGTTTCTTTAGCAGTTTAGGTATGCCAGAATGCAAACACATTCAAACAGAAATACCTTGTAATAGCACCATCTAGTTTGTTCTCCATCTTTATAAGGAAGAGGATTGTCGCTACAATATGCAAGCTTATCAGTGGACAGATACAATATACCCATAACTGGACCAGCAGATGTTGACAAATAGCAAGCATATGTCCTTAGCAGTTGCTCCTCAGAAAGTGTGTCAAATGTTTGTCGAAAGATGTTCTCATAACCACCTTCAGCTAGAACTTTGGTTCCCTGAGCAAGCCTTCCTATCGCAACATCAGCAACACTCGGGCCTGTTTTCACTGATTCAACAAAAAAGGTTGCTAAAGTTGTCAGTTTAGAAGCCAAGGAAATTTGCTGGTATGGAGTTTTCATGCTTAATTTAAAGAAGAATATAATGAGCAAGCATAGGATAGCAGATTACAGGTTAAGATCCATGTTAAGGTCTACAACTTTGCATCAATCCAACCAGACTTTGTGAATCCTGGGGTGACATCCAATCCTTTCCCCATTCCACAAGCAAACTAAAAACTTTCCATCATTCACACAAGGTAAACAAATAACAATTCCATGTTCCAAACAATTAGTTGCTGCACCTAAAACTATCTTGCTGGTTTCATACCATGTCCATTGATTTTGACATTGTTTGATCTCTCATTTTCTCAGAAGGTAATGTTAACTGATGCCTGTGACCTTTATCATTGCAAATATGAGTACTTGCCAATTGTGCTTTGACTTCTTTTGAAGGTTGCTGTCATTGTCATTCATATTATGATTACAACTAAGTTCTTTTACTTCCACATATACTGTTGTTCATGCAGCCTAGGAAACTTCGAGGTTTCCTCCATTCCTTTTGGCTCTGTTAGGTAAAGCCTAAGTTCCCCTAGAGGATCTGGAATTCAGAATTCCAAGCTATACACACCATTCCACTAGACAATTTTGGCTGCAAAACCTACCTGTCAATTAACATGCTTGCCATCATTATGCAGATTGTTATTAAACACGTTTTCCATCATTATGATTTGTGCATTGCACCAGTGCAAAATTATTCAAAAAGATCAATAAGCAAGCAGGAACAAGTAACAGCCAAGATTTTTAGGCTACAACACATCCAAATGGTGGTCAATCAGGTCATTGGCCTAGATAACCCATTCCCCATACACAATTATGAGAAAAAATGGTGAAAACTGCACCATTTCTAATTTTTTGCTGTCATTGCACAATTTGTCTGGATCCAGTCAGCCAAGGAAAGCTAAAGGGGAATTGGTAGAGGGACAGACATGGCCTTGTTAGGATTGTCTATGGCAATTGACATAAGAATTTCATGTGGCATTTTAATTTAGGACATCTTTCATGTGCATTGGGTACACTAATGAGTGAAATGTATTTAGGGTCTTTGTGGATTGCCCCTGCAATGGAATGTAAAGAAATGATTTAAACTACTTTCCCCCCATTACTTTTCATAGCCATTCCAACTACAGTAAAACCTCGATAAATAAATGTTCGATGAATTAATAACCTCGTTTAAATAATAAAATCTTCTGGTCCCAACTCGGGCCAGTGTACTAAATTAATAACCTCGCTAAATGCATATGATAATATTTTTTTTTAGAAATCCTTAAGGGCCCAACAAAATATAAATTAATAATTGATGAAGTACATAAAAAAATAGCAAACAAAAATTCATAATACAGTATTAAGTAACTTTTTACTTGACAACTTCTCTTTTCTCAATTCAACTCTTTTTCAAAATATGCATCTAAAGTTGCACCTAAACTGAACTCAACCTCATCATTAATTTTTTGCAATGCATACACCACCTCTGGTATATCTTTCTCATGTTGTAACAAATAGTTATTTAAGATTACTACTGCTTGAAAGACCTCTTTTGGAGAAACCGTTGGTAAAACATAACTGTCATCTGTTATTTTTTATAGTCTCTTGGGCTTCTATGTATTAATGTTTGAGCACATCCATTGTTTTTGAATTTATAAGCCATACATGTACAAGTAATAGAGACATAATACTCTCTAAATTAATAAATTATTCATTTATCGATAAATCCATAACCTCACTAAGATATTAATTTCTCTTGGTCCCAAGAGTATTATTTTATAGGGGCTTTTTACTGTACGAAATGTCAAAGAGTCGAGACCTGTTAATATTGGAATAAATCCCCTTTTCTTTTTCTTTTTTTATTAATTTTTTTGGAAGAAATATGAAAATCCAACCAGTTTGGACTGAAAATTCACCAGATGACTACATGTATACTGAGCTTTGTCCAAAAATTCAAATGAAACCCATTGGATCTCTGTGACCAAAATCAGCAGGCATTTTATTTTCCAAATAAGGCATCATGATTTATTTTTATTTTTCAAATAAGGCATCATGATTTTGACCACTAAAATCATTCCACATCAAGTTAAATTTTGAAATGAAATTTGGTCCATATGCAGTACATTCAGCTATTTTTCAATCCATTCAGTTGGATTTTCGTTATTTTACCAAAAATTAATAAAATAGAAAAATGCATTCATTATCTATCATACACTTAATCTTTACTTTAATATATTAGGAATTATGCAATATAATAATTAAAAACCATACATCATACAAAGAACAATTTAGTTAGTGTTTTTTCTTTAGCCGAACACATTGCCAAAATACGTGTTCTTGGACTCATTCGGGCTTGGACTTTCAACGGGGCTTATCAGGCTCGAGCCGGGCTTGGGCTTGGGCTTGTATAGCCTGATCCTGGGCCTTTCCAGGCTTATCAGGCTCGAGCCGGGCTTGGGCTTACATAGTTTGATCCTGGCCCTTTCCATCCCTGCCCTTATTTTAGAAAGCTCCACCTATTCAATAAGAATTTGCATGTTCATCTTTGGGTAAAATGTACATATTGGCGCCAAACACTATTGAAATTTTGAAGAAAGGAGCGAACATACGGTGTTGCAAGACATTTATAGCCAGGTCCTCGGCCCTCTTCTTTCTTTCTCCGGCCATCTGCCTCCACCGTCCGACCACGTCCCGAACCGTTTCCATCCTATCTGCATTCAAAACATAGAAAATCCTCAGAATCCATAATACGTTCGAGATCGATATCGAAAATAGAATCGGAATCGTTGCCGAAAGCTCACTCGATACTTGCAGCATCGTCTGAACCGTGAGATTTGGGACCTAAGTGACGAACTTCGACGGTGAGGACGGTTGAGATCCGGTGGGCCCGTCTCCGGCAGCGGAACGGCCTCTCATTTCTTGTTCTTGTGATTCGGTTGTATTTATTTTAATAGTGGTGACGTCTTTTTTTCACTAAGTTGGAAAAGTCAACCCTATTCTCGCGGATTTAGTTTTTTTTTTCCCTTTTTTGTTTTTTTTTTTTTATTGGCTGATGAGGGGGAAAATCTATTTATTTTCTTTAGTTTGAAAATACCTTTTTACTAATTAATTAATTATCAGTTTATGTCCACAGTAAGGTTACACTTTTTTAATCTATTAAAGTAAAAAAAAATGATCTCCTAAACACCTATAAGGCTTATCCAGTGAATTTGAAGATAATATGTTCGAATGATCTTTATTTATTTGAATATGAGATTCTTAAAAAAATAATTAAATTAATTTAATTTTAAAAAATTATAAATTTGAAAACTAAAAATAATTTCAATTCGTCAAACTTTAGAGAACTTAAGAAAACTACACTACTAATATATAAGTGTCTCACATTAAGATATAAAAGATGATCACTTGAGACTCACCAAAAGTCATGTTAATCAAATTACTTAAGCCATCTTTTAAGGTCTTGAATTTTAAAGATTAAATAGATAATTGAAATTGATTAAATTTTGGAGAGTTTAATAGACATGGGTTAATTGGATTTAATTAAGACAATTTTTTATGAACCACATATTTTAAAAAAAAAATCAATTAACTCATCAGTACTTCATTTGATGAATTCCACTTAATTACATAGACAAAAACCGTATACACTAGTATAGATAGATAATTAATTTATGAAAGTGTAAATCATAAAAAATAAAAAATTGATAATTGATAATCTTATTTTGTAAGAGCAACGGGCATCAAGAAATATTTTGCCACTTAGTGTTGAGAGAAATTTCTTCCAAATCGTGCGAGCTTAAGTCACACGTATGAGCAATTTGTAACTTAATTTAGAATTGAACTCGATTTTACCATAATTTATATTTAGATCATATGTTTGCTGAAAAACTTAGGGTACTTCGTGAAAGCTACCTATGTTTTAACTAATTATATATAAGTCCTCAACTTTAAAATATTTATCATTTCATTAATTCATTTCTAGTATTTGAAAATCATGTACAATATTCTATTTTTTTTAATTTAGGTGAGAGATACCAGGAGATACTCAATGTAAAACCCCCACGGGTTAACTAACTACCTATAGGGCCCACCAATGTTAGGGAATGAGGGCTTGAACCAGTAATCTCGCACTTCCTAAAGTGGAAGACAACCTCTTGAACTACGCCCATATGGGTTAAGGAGAAGTGAAAAAGGGTAAGCAGATTACATCAAGAGACCTCTTTTTACAATATCTTTTTATTATGTCAATACATTAAGTATTTTGAACAACAACGAAACAATAATTTTTGTGTGGCTCACATGGATTTATGCCAATATTGGGATTAAGATGTGTAGTTGTCCATGTTTTTAGGTACTTGGTTGTAGTTTTTCCTTATTTTAGAGTCCTAGTTTTTTAATTTTGGTCTATCAAAATTTAAACATTTTCTAAAATATTGAGTTCTATATCTCATTTGACAAAGGTATGATATCTCATTCTCTTTCGAGATTTAAACCCCTGATAACATTCATATTTTTTAAACTCTCTAAACTTTGATGTCTTTCAATTATTTTTTTAATAAATTAAAATTTTATTTGTATTTTGACTTTAATATCTTAATACCATAGATCCCCAAGTAAATGGAGCATAAATTGAAAATACAATGTTTGGATAATACCATCCTCAAAATGGTGAACAGAAATGGAAGGATAAAGATGAAAATTGTCAACCATTCTTAATCAATCATAATCAATGGGTTCCACGTTCAATATTGGATGGTTGAGATTGTCCAGATTACTGAGATTTTCACTCACCTACACAAAAGCTGATTTGAAAGTGTGCCAAATTTGATTGAGTGCGAGTTAGCAAATGGAACCCCCACTTGAAGTTATAAACTATACTTGGATCAATCAGGAAAAAAAAAACATTTGTTGGAGTCACTGTACTACTGTAGGAACCATGATTAATTTAGAATTTCATTTCAATCTCATGGTAAAGTAATTATTTCAATTCAATGCATCAACCACGTGTAGAAATATCGGTTGGGCTGGGTATCTGAAAAAAAAAAAAAATTGTATCCGCCGATAACATGGCCGATATTCTTTGAATTTAAAAATCAATTGAATTCCTCTGTTTTTCATATATTATTCAATAAGTGTGAAATTTAAAGATAGGATTTCCACTATCTTCCTCAATTGAGTGAAGATGGTTTATAGATTATTGTATATATAGAAGAAATACAATAAATGATGGGCTACATAAAAGGAAACTGTACAATGAAATTATATAACTCCCAATCAAGGGATAAAAGGCTTCCATATGTGCTAATACTCCCCCTCAAGGTGGAGCGTGTACGTGAGTAACGCCCAGCTTGCAAATCATGTCATGAAAGACATCTTTTCCCAATGGCTTGGTGAAGACATCAGCAAGTTGATCGGAAGAAGGAATGTGGCGAGGGATAAGGAGCCCAGACTGGAGCTTCTCCCTAACAAAATGGCAATCGAGCTCGATGTGTTTTGTCCATTCATGGAAGACGGGATTGTTGGCAATATGTAGAGCAGCTTGATTGTCACAAAATAAGGTGATAGGCGAAGGATGAAGAATACCAAGATCACTGAGTAAGTACTTCAACTATTGAAGCTCACATGTCAAAGTTGCCATGGCGCGATACTCGGCCTCAGCGGAGGATCGAGAAACTGTAGACTGTTTTTTGGTCTTCCACGAAATGAGGTTGGAACCGAGGAAGGTACAATAACCAGTGGTGGACTGCCGAGTAGTGGGACAACCGGCCCAGTCAGAATCACAATATCCCCGTAAATGAAGGCTGGTAGATGAAGATAAAATGATCCCTTTATTGAGGGAACCCTTCAAATAGCGAATCACACGGTGGGCGGCGTCCAAATGTGCACTACAAGGAGAGTGCATAAATTGGCTGAGAATATGGACTGCATAATTAATATCAGGCCGGGTAACAGTGAGGTATATAAGACAACCCACGAGACGACGATATATGGTGGGATCAGGAAGTAAAGTCCCATCATCAGGTGATAATCGCAGCTTTTGTTCCATTGGAAAATCGGAGATACGTCCGCCAATAAATCCTGTATCCTTGAGAATGTTGAGAAGATATTTTCGTTGGGAGAGGAAAATACCCTTCTTAGAACGTGCGACTTCAATGCAAGAAAATATTTGAGGCGCCCTAAGTCTTTAATATAAAATTTCTCTTCAAGAAAGCGCTTGAGGCGTTGAATGGCCAAAGCATCATCACCAGTGATTATGATATCATCAACATAGACCAATACAAAAGTCGAAGAAGTGCCGGTGTGATGTGTGAACAATGAATAATCAGACTTAGACAGAGAAAATCCAGCTTGAATAAGAGTAGACGAAAACTTGGCAAACCACTGTCGAGAAACCTGTTTCAACCCATAAAGAGATTTGTTTACTTTACAAACTCATTGCTCCCCCTGTCGTAAAACCAGGCGGAAGAGTCACATAGACTTCTTCATCAAGATCATGATAAGGAAAGACGCCTTCATAAAAGGAGACATCACGAGATGTGTAAATGGTTTTAGTGGCTAAGTCAAAAATGCGATAACCTTTTTAGCATAGGGGTAGCCAACAAAAATACCTGGTTTAGCTCGTTGGTCAAATTTATGTTTGATGGCATGGTTGTGACCAAAACATAAACTGCCAAAGACACGCAAACGAGAATAGTCTGGTTTGGAGTGAAACAAAGCTTCATGTGGGGATTTGCCTGATAAGAGTGGAGTGGACATTTTGTTGATAAGGTAAGTAGCGGTGAGGACACACTCCCCCCAAAACTGTAAAGGTAGGTTGGCTTAGAAACGAAGAGCACGAGCAACCTCAAGAAGGTGACGATGCTTGCGCTCGACAATTCCATTCTGTTGTGGAGTGGCAACGCAACTGCGCTGATGTATGACCCCATGGGAGGAAAAGAAATGCCGCATAGCAGTGGAAAGAAACTCAGTACCATTATCCGAACGAACTTGTTAAATAAGGGAAAAGAGGTCACCACCAGTACCCGAATGAATGGAGTGAATGTGAGAATGAAATTGAGTCTGGACCATGGCAAAAAAAGATTCTAAAATGATTTTTGTTTGAGATTTGACAGGCATAAAGCCAAGTACATCTAGTGAAATCATCGACAATGGTTAAAAAATAACGAGAACCATTTAAAGATGGTTGAGAAAAAGGACCCCATATGTCACAATGAATCAAAGAAAAAGGTCTACGACTGGTGATAGAACTAGAAGGAAAGGGCAAACGTGTTTGCTTGGCCTGTGGGCAAATTTCACAAATTATATTCTTTGAACAAGAAATAACGGGAACATGCTTAGCTAAATTGTGCAGACTGCGATGATTCAAATGGCGGAGTCGCAAATGCCAAAGATCAATGGAGGGGGTTCGAATGACTGTCATTGCCGAAGCCGCATAGAAATAGTAAAGCCCCTCATGAACGTTACCCTGTCCAATCGTCTTCCTCGTTGATGGATCCTGAAAAAGACAATGAGAAGAATAGAAGGTCACCAAACAAGTGTTGGATGTTGTAAGTTGACTCACAGATAAAAGATTAAACTTAAAGGAGGGAAGAAATAAAACGTTCTCAAGCATAATGGAGGGTGCAGTGCCAATATGAGTGGTAGATGCAGAGGAGCCATCCGGAAGCTGAACTGAGGATGGAGAAGAACAAGGTCTGTATGAAGAAAATAAAGACAAACTAGAACACATATGATTACTAGCACCAGTATCAATAATCCATACAGAATGAGAAGGAACTGTGAGGACAATACCTGCTAGGCCAGCCTGAGAATGGAGGATACCTGAAGAAAGTGAGGCCATAGAATAGAAGTGAAGCGGAGAGCCAAAGAAGAATAAAATGTGGCAAACCCGACACTCAAAGGCGAGCAACTGCCTTAAAGATTCCACTGAAAGGAGCCAGAACAAATCCTCTTGCCCGGAAGTTGTGGATGATGGACTTGAATAGCAACAAGCGAAGAATTTGTAGCAGCAAGCGAGAACATTCTTCTCATTCAGTTCTATTGAAATCTGCAACCTCCAGTACTGTGACCAAAGAAAATGATGACTGGATATCCAAGTCGCTCCAAGGTTTTCCTGATATCCCCGATAATGTCTTTATCCAGAACAATGAAATAAGTAATAACAGGATCTGCAGTGGTAGGACACGGCTGTAGGACACGACTGTGTAGCCGAGCAGAAACCAACACCGACCTCGCCGTGACGCCGGCGGTGGAAGCAGAGGCAATGCCAACGAAAAGAAAAACGCCCAAAACTGGGCTTGCGAACGGATCTTGTGGCTGTGTCTGCAAGAAAGAGCGATGGGCAGAGAAAGAACCGAGCATCAAGTGGATCTTGTGCCACGGACAACACGGACTGCGGCAGATCTGGAAACCCAAAGCAGAGCACGGAAGCAGAGTGGCTGGGCAGATCTGGGCACTATGGCCAGATCAGTCTTCAAGAAAAAATGGCAATGGCAGCAGCCGGCCGGCGATGCAGAAGACGAACGAAGTTCTGTTTGCAGAGAAGTGCTGCTGGGAGATGTTCCAGATCTTTGAATCGCCGGCGTGAAGAGTGGCTGGGAGATGCCAATCAGATCTGGTTAAAGCAGAGCAGCAGCAATGGGCGGAAGCGGTAATGACCGGCTGATCTGGATTATCAGAGTCGCCGGCAAGGGGTTCGGTGAGGAAGAAGAGGCTGAGAGCTGGCACAGTTGAGCAGCATACGGCTGATTCAGACGGCTCTCGTGAAGGAGAGCACGCAGCAAAAGCGGAAAAAAAATCGGATAACGTCAGCGAGACAAGATCTGCCGGAGTTGTTGACTGTGCCGGGACAGACCTGAAATCAGATCGGGGGCTTCCCACAGGTGACGGGGAACGACCAGAGCGGTAAGCGAAATGGCAGAACCAGCGGGAAAATTGCCAACGGCGACGGCTGCAACAGTTCAACGGAACTGAGAACAGAGCATTCCGGAGCCGGTAGAACGGCAGGAGAAAAAAAATCACCGGAAAAAAATGTAAGAAAAAAATTTCAAAAATAACTTGGATCTGACATCATGTGAAATTTAAAGATAGTCCTTGAGAAATAATAAATGATGAGCTATATAAAAGGAAACTATATAATAAAATTATATAACTCCCAATCATGGGATAAAAGGCTTCCATATGTGCTAATAATAAGAATATTACATATTTATAGAATACAAGATATACAAATAAGGAAATAATCCTTAGGATAGTTGTGCAATCAATCATACAGGCTGTAAAATCTTCAACAGATATCTATTTGATCAGACGAAGTATCGCCGATATATCGGTAAGGCCTCAATCACCGATTTTTATTTTTTTTAAAAATCAAATCTCAGGCAATATTATGACCGATATATTGGGCAATGTTGTTAATATTATTAATGTACGTCCAATATATATCGACATTGAAAAATCAATATGTATCTGTTAATACATATTGTATTGGCCGATATTAATACCTATGTATATAACCACACATTATATGCTTATCGGACTTTTACAAAGAGATTTTAACATGAAGCTGTATGTTGTCTCTTAGAGCACGCGACTAATTCTCATGACATATGCAAGCCTTCCTATCCACACACTGAGTAACTCTAGAGAAAGTGATCCTTTGAGGTGGAGTGAAAATCGAATTCAGAACTCAAACTTTCTAAAACGGGTTCACGATGATCTCATACCACCTCATATTTCATCACATTTGATGAACGTGGTCATTCTAAGATTTGTGGATGTATTTGAGTTATTCAAGTTTGATTTTTGTGCTAAATGGGAAAGTCTTGATTTTTAACTTACCTTTTCTCCTTTCAATGATATAAAGTTTCTTAAGAGGCAAATAGATAAAACTAGGTTTATTAAAATGGAGTTATGTTTTTTAAATAGATAAATTAAATAATTTGGGTATCATTCTTCATAAAAATGGAGAAAAGGTTTTTTTTATTTATTCAGTGTCCGCTACTGATTCCTTTGAAATTGTTTTTGCAAATCATTGGAGGGAGGAGGGCACGATCTCTCTATTTTTATACACAACTGAGATAAAGTACTGGCAACCTATTTGTTTTTATTTTATTTGATATGTTTTGCACAAGTATATAATATTAAGATTAAAATATTTAATAATAAATATTCCACTATTTAATAAGTATTAAGTAGTTCAAAGATGTATATTGATCAACATTCTAACTTAAAAGTCTTAAAAATGTTTTATTAATAAAATTTCAAAAAAAAAAATCATCCAAAAAGTTTTCAACATTTTCATAAAATACACCTCATACATCCAAAAAGGTTTCTCCTCATTTTCAAAAAAATATTTTTTAATAAAAAAATCATTAACTATCTATTTTCCTATACCAGGAGGGAACCATATACTACATTTCAATAAAATTTGCTCAAGCCAACACCCCTTTTGTAGATCTTCACAATAATGATGCTTTTTCTTTTTTAGTTTTTAGGTTTCTTGATCTTGTTTATCTGAAAATTTAGATAATTAGTGCAGATCTGTTAGAGCACCCACAAATATGAATAGAATTGAGCAAGTAATTAATTAATTTGAAATTAGTTTCATTCTTTGATTTTTTTTTTTTTAGAGGAGAATTGATAAGGACAAACATGTTTTTAATATATTATCACCGTATCATTTAAATGGTACATCTCAGCGGTGAAAAATTCGATATCGACAGATGTATCGGTCGATATTTTTCTCCTTCTTATTTTTTTTAAAAAAATGTATCAATATCGGCCGATATATATAGGTTTTCAAATCCAATATCTCGACCCCTGGTACGTCTGTGTCCCTTACTTATTTTTATTTTTCTGATGACGGAGGGAGGAACTTCGAGCACAGTCCTACTAAACCCTCCTCCCTTTTTGAGTGACGTCCCACATTTCCACTGAATTATGCCACGGAGACTCGAAGTCGTACCATCCCGTACGTCTGTGTCCCTTATTATTAAACTTATTATATTTTCATAACTTGTTACTTTCTTTAATTTTAAAAACTATACTATGATTTATCAAGTAGTACCAAAGGAGATGTTTTCCAACATGAATCATGGTTATGTACTTATGAACAAGTTCAAGGGGGTACATCACATGATTAAAGTTTGATTGTTGATTGATAATCTTCATAAAATCACACCCATTGTCACATGAATGGTGATTTTCTACTGAAAATTGCAGCCCATCAACCAAATCAATGAGATGTAAGAAACAATCAGAGGTAAGAGACAAGAGAGGGACTTGTTCAAATCATCTCTCTAAGTGTCAGATGAGCCATCCAATCAAAGACCATTCATTCAATACCTAAGGCCAAGAAGTTCCAAACAATTGATATCTTTCATTTTGGAAAAGAATGGATCAAATCCAAGAGATCTATTTAATTGTCCAGTTGGCCTGATTTCCATTTGTTGTTTTGTATTTGGAGAGCTCTTTAATATTCATACATGTTCCAAGAATGGGCTCATCACATTTTTTACTACTACAAATCATTTCTTTTGTGTCACACTAATAGGGTACTTACCATAGAATAATGATAAAGGGCTTGATTTTTCGCATTTTACTACCTCTAAAGTTATAAGTGCATTAATCAAGTAACTAACATTTGGTGTAGACATCAAATTGAGTTAATCAAACATGAAGAAATGAATAAAAGACTTAATTTTCTACATTCCGCCGGCTTTTGAATTTTTGATGTGTTAATCAAATAATTAACATTTAATATTATAGTATGTATCATATCTGGTGTTTAAATCTGGTGAGCCAATCTAAGGTAATGAGTACTTTCTTTGGTAACATAGGTATCCCCACTCCACATTAGAAGTGAAACTAATCTCACGAGCATATGTAAACCTATCAATCCACAGACACAATTAAGTCGATAAGGAGTAAGCTCATAGAGAGTAGTATAGAGGAGTTTGAAAGTAAATTGAACTCAAAATCTCCTTTATGAGAGGAGTTTCTTGGCCGTCAAGCAATGATTACATAGTTCAGAGTGAGGCCCACCATAAAGTGGGTCTTTGGTCATTATGAAAGAGAATGTTGAGATTCATGCGATACATGTCTAGTAGGATATATTTTAGAGACCAAACAACAGGTTCAACCGTGCTAATTCTTTGTATTTCATCAAATCTAGAGTTTTAGGTGTATTAATCAAGTACTTATTACAACACATATTTATTTTTCGAGAATTCAAATATAGTTTAGTTAATTAAAGTAGATATTTGAATAGAAACATTTTTACCACTTGTATAAATCACTCTTATGAGGATGAGTCATGAGTGTATGACAAGGCTAAGAATTTCACCTTCCATAGTGATAAGATAAAATCAAATAACCATCTAGATAGATTTTATCAGGCCCATGCAAACAGTAGCGTGTATAAAATCTATTCAGATCTAGATTTTGAATTTAATTTTCTTTCATCTCGTAGCCATGGTAAGTCAGTGAAGAGGAATTTTTTCTAGCATTCATATTCCTTTGCTCATAGAGGTGGCTTCGACCGGTAAGCCTGTGACTCTGTGAGACCTTGGATCAGGTGAGTTCGACTCGATAAATTGCTGAGTCAGAAGGTCTTCTCTAATTATAATACTGGTGACTCAATAACTGCTTGTACATTAACAAAAAAAAATGGTGTAATAGTGGCAATGTTGAAGTATTACTGTTATCAAATAGATAGTGATTTATGTACATTTATTTTTATGAACTAAAGACCAAAGGCATGGTTTCATTTTTGAGAAATACTTTCATGCAAGAGATTTATCAACAATATTTTAGATCCTATATTTTCTCTATTTTTTTAATAATATTAAAATTTTAATATATATAAAATTTCCAAAATAAATGTTAGTGATACAAGACCTAACATTAAATTTATAATATCAAATTTGTTCATCTTTTCACTTCTAAAATGGAAATATATCCATCTCACTACACAACAAAATTAGTTTGCCTCAGTGAAGATTTGAGTAGAAGAAGTAGAGGTTTTCTCCTCAAGTAATTTATTTAAAAATATTTTTGAAAGGTAGATAGAGAGCACATTTTATTATTTAGAGTCTAGGGATAAATCATAATATCGGATTACATCATCAGAAAGATGATAAAAGAGATTTTATTACTATTTACTAATTTTTTTACATTATTTGAAATAAATAATGGTAAAATTCTCTCATTCTTTAATTTAAAGAGTTGGCGTTACGGTCATTAACAAATCTAAGAAAATGAGTCTTGTCTTTGATTTCGACTCCACTCCGAAGGCTGTTGTCCGTAGAATTATCCATTGCACATTCTCTAAACACTTTAATTATAAAAAAAAAAAATCTCATATCTTGTACAAATATATTAAAAAATTCTCTTATCACGACCCTTAGGGCATACCAAGATTAGACCATCGAGCTCAAATCCGTAATCTCCCACTTCCTGAGGCAGGAGATAACCAATGAGCTATACCCATGTAAAGATTTTATGCTGGATATTCTATGATTTTTCACACGTAAATTTAAAATAAAATATATATTAAAAAAATCTCCAATAATTCAATGAATATTTAAACAAAAGTTAGGCCGAATTGAACCGGCAGCAAGTGAAAATGAAATGTGACCCTCCCACGAAAGTAAAGTGGAAAAGGCAGGCAAGTCTGTGGAAGAAAAAGAAATGAAAATAGGCCTATCATTGTTTGACTAAATATGTAATCTAAACTCTGAAGGAATTGTTAGGCCGGCCCCTACACACGTGCCATATGTATGCATAGATAGACGAAGGGTCATTTCATCCATGTAACGCCGACAAACACTGACCCCTAATGGTTATGAGGGCTGCAACTCGGGTCGGGTTTTGGCCCGACCCGAGAAATCATGCGGGTCGGGTCAAGAATTTCGGGCCATCGGGTTGGGCCAGTTGAGAAGATAAAAACCCGCATGAAATTCAGATCGAGTCTGACTGAAGATTTTACAAGTTAACTTGACCAGACCTGACAAAATTAGGTTAAAATGGGTTCAGAATGTGAGTCGAGTCAGAATTCGAGTTGATTCTGGTTAGAATTCGGGTCAAGTTAGGTCGGGCTCCATATATATCAACTCGGGTCGGATTGGATTTTAAACAACCCTACCCATCCGACCCGAGTTGCAGCCCTATGTTTATCTCTAATTAATTTCAACAATCATGTTTTATAGCCTCTTTCATGTTTAATACCATTTTATAATTTTATTATAAAATCTTATGTTTGGTAAAATAAGAATTTATTTATGTTTAATTTATGTTTGGGATTTAATGGACGTTTAATTTATGTTTTTTTTTCTAATTTCTTAATTTGTCGTTATTTCCTCAATTTAATTTATCTTCTAATATTTATCTTCTTCTTTTAAAAAAAATTATATCATCTGAATACGGCTGCAACTCAGGTTGGGTGGGTCGGGTTCCTTAAAATCCAACCCGATCCGAGTTGATATATATGGAACCCGAACCAACTAGACCTGAATTTTCAACCCGAACTTCACAACTCGACCCGCATTCTGAGCCCATTTTAGCTGATTCGAGTTGGCTTAACTTGTAAAATCCTCAACTCGATTCGACTTGAATTCCATGCAGATTTTTATCTTCTTAACCCGACCCAATCCGACCCACATGATTTCTCAAGTCGGGTCATGCAGGTCGGGCCAAAACCCGAGCCGAATTGCAGCCCGACATTTGAATCATTTCCATCGTATCAATTTCACTGTAGCTTTTTTTTTATATATATAAAGCTATAAAAGTTAATGATTGAATCTGGATCTAAATTTCAAAGTTGTTTTTAAGTTTGAAATATTTATTTTTATAATTAATTAATTATTTTTGTGACTTTATATAAAAATAAAATATATTTTATAGTTAAATTGTGATAATTCAAATGATATGTATAAGATCTATTAAAGAATGAGTAGGAAGCTGATGCATACGGTCAGGACACCAAATCTTCGGTCGAGATTTTTCTCTCTCTTCATTTTTTTTTCAAATCTCAGTGGCTTTTTTTGAAAAAATTCATTTTTTTTAAGAAAAGGCTATTTTTAAAAAAAAAATTAAAAATATAAAAATTGGCCAAAATATAGACTGGGCCCACGCTGATATTTATATTTTATTTTTAAATACAAAATAAAAATCAGCCATATTGATCAAATTTTTTTTTCTCTGAGCAATACTGTGCATATAGGATGAGCTCGACCCATACTCACCGTATCAGACGACAGTTCGATCCCTGGGTCAGGACAACATTAAATTTGTCATACCAGTTAATGCCAGTAGAGATACTAGTAAGGGTTGTTGAAGATTTAGAGGTCTATAGTAGACTAGGATTAGGACCAGTGCTCAATCCTAATTTCATTTGAAAATGGCCATGCTTAGCACCAGACCTGAATGCTATAGTTCAAATGATTGAAGATCACTTAGATTGATTGTCCAAGGTTTCTATCTTTGTCTTGGGACCACTGTGCGAGACATTTGTGACCTTCATATTTCACTATAAATTCTTATATATATATATTTCAACTGTTTCAGCTCATGCAATTAAAACAATCTACAACTATTTTGGCCAATATATTCTTTACTTTAAATATAAAAGAAATTAAAATAATATTAAAATGAATCTAAGTTATTCATTCATTAAATGAATATCATTTACTTCTATGCAGTTAGCTAAAAAATAGAAAAAAAAAATCATTTTTTAGAAATTGTTACAAGATAGAAAAAGAAATTTTAAAATTTAATTTAATGAGTTTGAAATATTTGACTTATCCTTTGAGTTGATAGGATTTGGTCTATCCTTATCTTGTTATCATCTAAATTCTAAACTAGGAAAAATTCACATAAAAATAGTAAAAAAAGGAAAAAATAGATTATCAAATTGAACTTGGTGAGTTTGAAAATTTTGGTCAACCATTTTCATTTTAATATTAAAAAATAGAATTATTCTTTTACCAACGTCCCCATGCTTCTCTCTATTAAAGGATAAAATACACCCTTGTTAACTAATATCTCACCCAATACCGTGTACGCTAGTCAGTGTTAGGTTTTTAAAAAATTAATATGGATCCATACCAGATATTTAATACCATGATTTGGTGGGATCTTCTGGAGACTTCTTAGAGTATTGGACTAATCCTTAAAATATGTACCACGCCGAATAACTCTACGAGAAGTGACCTTTTGAAATAGAATGAAGACTGAATTCAAGACTCTCGTTTTTTCCTGACGATCCCCCCAACCTTTTTTGCATTAATTGTGAGATATTCTTTTTTTTATTGGAGTTGAGACTAATAACCACGGATACAAAAAAGCTATCCGAGAGCCTCCCGTTTCGAGATAAGCTCAACAAAAATAAAAAATTGAAACCTCTAGTCTAATTTCTTTTTCTTTTTAATTTCTTTTTCTTTTTAAATGAGGAAAATATTGATTTTTTTTTTACTCATTGTCGTGTTGTGTTCTTTAACAATTTAATCAGTGAATAATAAATGGCTGAAATCGATCCATGTCAGAATTAGAGTGGATCAAGGGTTTGAATGAGCCAAAGGTGTGGCCCACATGTACAAAAACCACTGCCTCCTCCATGTACTGTGGATTCTCTTCTCTTCCACATGAGAAGAATTATTTATGATGTCCTTTGGAAGAGAAGGAAAGATAAAAGTAGGAACATCTCCCAATCACCAAACAGAGAAAGAAGGCTAAGATGCAGTACTCAACCCCCTTCATTCACCCTTCCTTGTCATGAAAGGTCAGCAACAAAGATGGATTTAAAATAAAATAAAAAATTAGAAAGAAAGAAACTCACCCAAGATCCTCTTTGAATGCATGCATGTCCAATTGATAGTCTACCCCTTTTAATTGCATCCACTTATATTTTTCTCCACTACCAGACAAAGCAAGCAAAGAGAGAGATTGGAGGTGGATAAAATAACATAAGAACTAATAAAATAAATAAATTAGAGAACACACAACAGACACAGGTTCACCAATGGGGCAACAAGCCTCTCTATTAAAATCACAAGCATTCATGTATCTTAGGGATGAATCTTGGATGGGGTTTTAACACGAGCAT
Organism: Chimonanthus praecox; assembly: GCA_022113865.1. Lineage (NCBI taxonomy): Eukaryota > Viridiplantae > Streptophyta > Magnoliopsida > Laurales > Calycanthaceae > Chimonanthus > Chimonanthus praecox. The sequence continues at coordinate 9,570,613 of CM039090.1, read as the reverse complement.
ATATTTCTAAATTTAGAGTTTGAAAAAAAAAAATATAGAATTCGGGTTGGGCTAAGTTCAAAAATTTAAAATCAATATGTCCTGATCGGGTTTCAAGAAATATAAAAAATATACTACTTTTCTAAATTTGGCTAAAAATATATTTTGTTGTCGGGCTATCAATTCAGGTTAGGTCGGGCTAACAATTCGAGTTAGCAACTCGGATCAGACTCAATCATTTTTTATATAAGTTAGGTTAAATTTATTAAAACTCAGTCCAATTCATCCGAGTTTTAGTCCTAATGTATATTCATTCTTACCAAACACCAATGTAATTGGGTAAATACTAAATAGTTTCCAAATTTCTCGAAAGCTACTTTCGTGAGGTCATATGTTCCATATTAAAGACCAATTTCTCTAAAATTATTATTATTATTAAAAGAAATGATCGCCCTTATTGAAAAAAAATATATTGAAGTACAGGGACATGACTATAATAAGGTTCTGTCTTACATATCTACTATTTAGTGATGAAATTTAAAGAGCTAAAATATAATTTTTTTTTTTTAAGTGATTTAGACACTTTATAACTTTTTATAGAATTAAGGTAAACAATAAATATAAAACACTTTAACCACATGTTATACTTTTGTTGTTCTAAAAAGATGGAAATTATCATTTAAGGGTTAAAAAGTAAGCAATGCAATGTATAATATATTATTGCTAATCATTGATATTTACATTAATATCCAATTTGAACTGCAAAGTTGTGTAAAATATAAATTTAGATGAAGAACTTAATGGGCCACATTCATTTATTTTGTATCTACATAACATCAATTTACATTCCCACACGAGGTCCCACTTCTTAACAATCAGAACTCTAGGTATGGCATTGCTGCTGTGGATGGATGGCCCATTAGTCCATATGTGCAAAGCTTATCTAGATAAGTCTCAAATCCCCACATAAAGCTGATGGGCTTTTGGGATTAAAATGAAAAAAAAAAAAAAAAAGATTGATCCATCTGCCTTTTAATCATCATCCAACCATCATAGTAGGGCCCACTAAGGATGTAATAACAGTGCATGTGGGCTCCATAGGATGGGTTGATTTAGATGGTCCATCCAAATACTTTTAGGTGGTCCTTGCCCTTCTTTTCATTTCATTTAAAAAAAAATTAAAAAAACCATTCTATGAGCTGTAATAGGAAAGCTTTCAGAGAGGGTTGAGCACCATGAGGGCTAATGGCAATACACAACTCATAACAAGTGATGCAAACCTAGAACTCTTTGTGATTCAACCTTTTCACTTTATTTAATTTGAGATCTATCTAACCAATATCATCACTGATGTATCACTAAATTCTAAAGAATTCAAATCAATAACATCATCACAAATTTTAATACATATCTAAATAAGATATAAGAAAAAAAATGGTATAATGTATCACTGATCGTAGTTGTATCCAAGGTAAAAAAATCGCCCTTCGCGATATATAACTGACATCATGATCTCTCTTCTTTTTTTTTTTTCAAAATATCACGTATCGTATTAGCCGATATTATAACCACTCGTTGTATCTATCTTTTATTGTAAATGGTGGAAATACAAGCTTATGAATATTAATGTCAATTTTTATATACATGATAGGTTAGAAAAAGTTTTTGATACAGTAGAAATATCTTTTTTATTAAGGTTTTTTAACGTTTTATAGAGAGTAATTCTTTTTGTTAGGACCGGTATATATCCCAAAGACTAGCTTATTAGGTAGAGTAATTCAAGTCTTTCATAAATCTTAGATCTCCCTCTACACTTTCAATGTAAGATTTGTTTGAGGCTCGAACAATCCCCCCCTCCAAAGAGACCAGTCATCTCATCCACTTGAAAAATCTCCTGAGTTCACATGAGGTAGTAAAAGAACAAGCTCTGATATCACTTGTTAGAACTGGATAATTCCAAAAAATTAACATATTAAGTGAATTGATTTAAACCCTTTATAAATCTCTAGATCTTCCTCTACCTTTTTAATGTAAGACTCGTTTGTAGCCTCAACAGTTTTTCAAACAAGTTATTATTAAAGATCTTTCTTAACATAATGTCTCTTAATTACTGTTGAAAAGCTATTAGCCTAATACAAACCCGTCTTGTATAATAAGCTTAAAAGTTATAATAATATAGATGTAAAATTGAAGACAAATAAATATAATTGTGATTCAGACAAGTGTTACCAAAGAGACTCGTATTTTCCGATTAAAAGATAACTTTATACTCATGTGGGATTTTGAGATGTTAGCAAAATTACCGATGTCAATTCTCCAATTACTAAGTCTACACTCTACAGCATTTAAAAATATTATAATTAAATTAGTGTCTTTAGAAGATCTCACTGGTGAGAAAAAAAAAAAGTTAAAATTACAATTTAATTATAATTTTTTTAAAATTTATGAGAAATTGCAAATATCCAGTATAAAAGTGAGTCTACTGTCTCTAAGTACATTAAAATTGGATGATGAACACTCAAAATAATTTATTATAAACTTATCTACAGGGTGAGTAATAAAATAATAAAAAAGTAAACAAAATAATAGAGGGGATGAAAGGAAGTAGAAGGGATTGGCCATCTCTCAAGTCAGTACAAACAGTACTGATTCAATGGACATGGAGAATCCCAAGGCACAGATTTAAGACAGAAGGGTGGAGCCTTTCGGGTGACCCATTTTAAATTTTAAATAAAAATGTAAATAAAATAAAATAATAAATGCTCCACTATTATTTTTTGAATATTTAAATTTTAAATATTAAAATGAGTGATATATTTTTTAATAAATTATGTAGAACATGATAAAGATATTAATTATATAAAATTTTAAACGTCTGATCACAGTGAGCTCATAATTTTAAACTAAACATTTAATTATTTAAAAAATATTTTAAAATTATTGGGTAATCCATGTACACACTCTACAGTGGATAGGCAGGCATTGGTCCGTACTCCAAACTCCATGTATACACACTTCTTCCCTTTCTCATTTCTCGTTTCCTCCTTCCCTCCCTTCTTTTAATCCTTCTTTCCGTCTCTCTCATCAAATCCTATGATTCTTTATTTTCCCATCTCCTTTTCTCTCTCCGTCTCTGTCTCTGTCTGTCCCCACTCGCTCTATCTTTCTCTCTCCATGTGAGGAAGAGGAACAGAAGCAGCGATATCCATGGATTCCGGTCCATCCCAGCCGTAGATTGAGGGATGAACGGTACACGATGCCTGACGAAGACCCAAAGAGATCAGATCCAATTCCCACCAGCCGGTGCTCCTGCTCTGGATCTAGCAAGAACCGCAACGAAAGCTCCTTGTTGCTGTCATCTCCTTCGTCTTTGCCTGCCATGAGCTCTCCAGATCAGGTGCTGGAGAACGTTCTGGAAAACGTTCTCCACTTCTTGACCTCGCGCCGCGACCGGAACGCCGCGTCGCTCGTCTGCAAGTCGTGGTACAGGGTCGAGGCGCTCACGCGCACTGAACTCTTCATTGGGAACTGCTATGCTGTGTCGCCTCGGCGGGCTGTCGAGCGGTTCAAGCGGGTGAGATCCGTAGTGGTCAAGGGGAAGCCGCGGTTTGCCGATTTTGGCCTCCTCCCTCCGAATTGGGGCGCCCACTTTGCTCCTTGGGTGTCGGAGATGGTCGCCGCGTACCCCAGCCTTGAAAGAATCTGCTTGAAGCGGATGTCTGTCACGGACGCTGATCTCTGGCTTCTCGCCCATGCCTTTACCGGCTTCAAGGAGCTTGTTCTCATTTGCTGCGAGGGTTTCAGCACCCGCGGCCTTGCCGCTGTTGCCAACAAATGCAGGTATGCTTTTGAATTGGATTTATTTCTCGCAGTTCACTATTTCACCAATTGCATTTGATAATTACGTTTGTCTGTAAAATAGTTCAAATTCAAGACCGTCAAGTAATCTCGAAGGTTCAATTTGGAAGCAAGGAATGGAAAAGTAATTTTCTCGAAAATAATAGTAATTTTAATGAAAAAAATGAGTGTCACCCTTTCCATTTTTAGTGGAAACGGTTATTTTTCAAACAAATTCTTTCCTTTCCATGCATCCATATGTTGAAGTTACAAATCCAATATAATTTCTTGTACATGTAAAATATCAAAAATTAATTTGTTTATCTCCTGAATTACTTAACACAATTCGTTGTTGTTCAGATTTGAAAACAACGAATACTTACCCAAATCTTAATCTGGAGCTTACGCCGTTTACCTTTTTTTGGAGAATAACTATTTTAACCATAAGAGAAATGGGTTTGGATGGTCGATAGTAAAGTAGTTTCTTTGATGATAGTAATTTTTAGCTGAAGGAAAAATTATAAGTAAATGGGTTTTAAGCGTTTTTACTAAGGAATGGTTATTTTTTAGAGAAGTACTTTAATGTCCATGTGTCTGTCTAAGGGGCGTTTAACCATTGGGGTGAGATGATAGGATGATTTTTGTATGTTGTACCTTCCATTTGATGATGATTGATGTCCCAGACAGCTTCGAGTTCTTGATCTCATTGAAGATGTTATGGATGATGATGATGAAGTGGATTGGTTGTCTAGTTTCCCAGAGACGGGAACATGTCTTGAGAGTCTCTCCTTTGACTGTGTCGAATGCCCAGTGAACTTTGAAGCATTGGAGGCACTGGTGGCACGGTCACCCTCACTGAAGAAACTGAGGCTAAATCGGCATGTCTCAGTTGTGCAGCTCCAGCGCCTGATGCTACGGGCTCCTCAACTTACACATCTGGGGACGGGTTCATTTAGCCGTGCTGAGCTTGCACAGGAAGGTCATGAAGTGGATCTCCATTCAGCTTTTGATGCCTGCCAATCCTTAGTGTGTCTTTCTGGGTTCAGGGAGGATGTTCCCGACTTTCTGCCTGCTATTGTCCCTGTCTGTGCTAACCTCACTTCATTGAATTTCAGCTATGGTAACATCAATAGTGAGCAGCTCAGATCAGTGATCCTTCACTGTCATAAGCTCCAGATTTTCTGGGTAGGGTCCTTTTCTAGATGACCCTGTTCAATTATTATCATTCTTGCATGATGTAAGTTCTAGTTATTTGGTTGGTTCAGGCTCTTGATTCAATACGCGACGAAGGGCTTCAAGCAGTGGCTGCGACGTGCAAAGACCTGTGTGAGCTTCGGATCTTCCCTATGAACCCTCAGGAGGACAGTGAAGCCCTAGTTTCAGAAGTAGGCCTTGTGGCGATTTCTGAGGGTTGTAGGAAGCTGCAATCCATTCTCTATTTCTGCCAACACATGACAAATGCAGCTGTCGTGACCATGTCAAAGAACTGTCAGGAACTTGTGGTGTTCCGCCTCTGTATAATGGGCCGCCACCAGCCTGATCATCTGACTGGAGAACCCATGGATGAAGGATTCGGAGCTATAGTCATGAATTGCAAGAAACTCACTCGCCTTGCCATATCTGGTTTACTCACTGACAAGGCCTTTGCATATATCGGGAAGTATGGCAAGTTGGTGCGGACGCTATCTGTTGCTTTTGCAGGGGACAGTGACATGGGGCTGAGATATGTGCTTGAAGGCTGCCCCAAATTGCAAAAGCTTGAGATCAGGGATAGCCCGTTTGGGGATGATGCGCTGCTCTCTGGTTTGCACCACTATTACAACATGAGGTTTTTGTGGATGTCTTCTTGCCAGCTGACACTGAGAGGCTGCAAGGAGGTAGCGCGAGAAATGCCTCTCCTGGTTGTTGAATTGATTAGAGATGGAGAAGAAGAGGAAAATGTTGATTCTGTTGAAAAGTTATACATGTATCGATCTCTTGCAGGGCCAAGGAATGATGCACCAGCTTTTGTGTCGATCTTGTAGAGTCCTTTTAGGCTAGGGAGGACAAATTCTTCATTCATTTGGTGGCCCAAGGAGCATGTCGATGACGATTCTTTCCCTGCAATATACATGAATATGGTGGAAAGGCTCCAAAGTTGTGAAGGTAGAGTTTGCATACTTAATTGTCGTTGAAGGTAACAACTCACCTTACCTTCATTTCATCTTGGCTTGTAAGAATGACACTCGTGGGAGAAGACTGTAAACGATTATTTCTTCCTTGGGTGCATCTCTCTCTTCAGCTTCTTCTGTGATTCCGAAAGGTTGATGAAAATGGGGGAGGGGGATCCTTATTATGGGTATTGGTAAACTTGCTTCCCATATGATCATGTGATGAGCAGATCATGTGACGTTGTAATGATAAAACAATTTCTCCTTATGTTTCCTTCTGATTACACTTTTTTTTATCATGAAAATGCAATCCTAGTTGGGGCAATCCTGTTGGTCGTGTAGATGCCATTAAATCTCAAGCAAGAAATTTGTTCACTTTTTTCATCCATTGAAACCAATGCATCCTTAGCCGGTAGATTAAAGTCTCTCCAAGTTTTGACAGATTACACTCATCGGGAGCGTTTGCAATTCCTGAGGTGAAAACTGCAACGTCAACCTTTACATAGGCATAAGTAGTTCCTTCCTAGAGCAGTAAGTTCTCACCCTAAACTGTTACTGTTGGACAATTGGAGCAAGTCAATGCTAAAATTTCTGCAGGGATTGAAGAGGGCTTGCTCTTCTTCTCCTGTTTTCACTGGAGTTTTCTTTATTATTGTATGTTTTATTGTTTAGGGATGCCATAAGGGTAGTAAATGCAGAAAATCGAGATCAGTTTACTTCTCCTTCGAACATTACTGATCAAATTCTACTTTTGCTTACTAATTGACACTGACAGCCACAGTTTTAACTCCTCTTTTTCTGCTGTATAAATTACATTGTGGTTTGTTATTGAAAGACTTCTCCGTTTGGAAATGCAGCAAGGTTATAATAATATATGCATGATATCAAGATTGGTTTTACTTCTTTTAACTGTGATTAATCTATTTCTGTTTTGGCCTACTAATAATTTGGGATAGCCATTTGATGATTACATTCTCCATTCAAATCTACTACTCGACCGACCTTTTTGCTTGATGGGTAGACGATGGAAGCAGCAATTTGTGAGTTAATTCTGAGAGAATTGACAGAGACACTGGTCTTTTTTATAACAAGAGATATTCTTGATGACAAGTGAACAAAAAGAGAAATTCGTATTTATTTTTTTAATTTTTAAGAAAGGCAAAACTTTCTCATGCTGTGGCATTGAGATAGGACCTGATGAAAACAGCAGCAGGTTTCATCCAAGTCCCTTTCGTTAAAGCAATGGGACATTTGGGAGGGTGTGTTGAAGAGGACAGAAGGTCTTGGTTCCGATATGGACAATAAGCATCGGTTCCATTCAAAGTCGTAGCATGTTGTCTACATTGGGTGTGTAAGGATGAGCAGTAAATTGATGAGGGTTGGAGAAAGGGGCACCACACCTTTTTCATCAATTTCTTTGATTCCTTTTCTTTTTTGAGTTCCCAAAAAGAAATGAAAGTGACCTAACAAGGGGGGTTGTATCTTTCCAAATGAGAGGACCGACTCACTCCACCACCACTTGGTGCATTTGGGTTGATATTAACTATCAAAGCTAGTATTTTTAACCCATGTGTAGTTCAACTGGTCATCTCTTATTTCAAAAGCAGGAGATTATAGATTCGAGCTCCTATGATCTAACTTTAGTATGTCTTATGAGTAGTGGGTTTACTTATGGGGGTTTTATCTCACGTAAATTTTAAAAAAAAAGTGCTAGTATTTTTTTTATTTTTTATTGTGATAATATTGAAAAATACTATTTTTATTAATATTGGGATTTTATCCACTCTCTCATTATTATTGTCAAAATCTGGTATTATCATGATATTAACAACACTTTTTAAAATTTTAAGTTATAACTATCAGTAATTTAGTTTAATTTTTTGATAATATTCTGGTGAAAACGCTAAAATTTTAAAACATTTAGACATTATCAGTAGTCGATGATATTCCTGTAACGATATTTAGGACATTAATATTAAGTAGAGTCTTAGAATCCATTTATGCATAAAAAACTGGAGAAAAGGTTCTTAGGTAGCGTGGACCCTCATTTGATACGTACAAAGGGAAATTCAAGTTTGAAATCCATTTAATATCGTCCTAATTGAATTTGGATTCAGATTGCGTTGAATTTTTTAATGTATAATTCAAATCTAAATTAATTATTTTCTAAATAACATGGGTTTTTTCATCTTATATTAGAGATGAGATTAATCATACAAATACAAGAAATTTCTTGCAAGTATCTTATTATATTATCCAAAAAATGCAGATTTGAATAATACCCCACATTACATTAACTTTTTTCTAGATTGACTTTTCTGTGGGATGTAACAAGGAACACGTTGCTTAGCATATTCACATGGGTATACTTCAACTAATTGCCTCCCACTTTAAAGTGGAAGATTGCGGGTTCGAATATCCATGACTTAATCTTTATTTGTGTTAAGGGTAGTTGATTCCTTCGTAAAATTTTACACGTTAATAAAAAAAATAAAAAATCAAAACTCTAAGTCAACTATCCAATTTACTCCTTCCCATGTGTACTTGTACTTGTACAGGGTAACCGAAATTATGTGTTTCCATTTACTTTTCCTCCGCCCGTACAGCCTTTGGATATTGTTTATTTGTTTAATTTAATGGCGTGATAGAAACAGTGGTATTATTTATTATAATGGATAGTAAGTTTGTATTTTTATTTACGTGTTATTTAAGTAGTGATGAAGAAAGTACATTGGTATACTTATCATTTTTCTTAGTCCACTATTCTACATTTCTTGATTTCAGCCTTTCCACTTCTGTTTGGATCCAAATTTGTCAAAGAAAGAGTCTGGATCCGCTCGGCCCAACAAGCATAGATCGTCTTTAGTAAGGTCCGGATCCTATCATCTCATCCAGTATTTTCAGATCCGGACCCCGTAAAGTGAACTGTCTTAATAGAAGATCGGATTAAATAAAGTTCAACTGGGTTCAATGGTTTAAAGCCCAATAGAGTTTAGACACATATGGTTGGTTGATGGGCATATATCAGTGTCGGATTTAGGGAATGAATGATTAATTCCATGGAGGAACATAATTAGCGTGATTTTCGTATTCATTACGCATGGAAAGGAGAGATTAAGATGAAAAAGTGATTTAGAGCATTTGAATCTTGCCATTGGCAGCTTGAAACTTACTCTAAACTCTAAAGGGCCCAAATTACTTTTATAATCCAACCATAATCAATTATCAATCAGAGCAACACACAGTGAATTAATTTAATAATTTTAGGAATGGCCCAAATGTTAATTGATAGCAGGAAAGGAAATGATGTGTCCAATCCATGCTTAGATTTTTTGAAAAAAGAGCAGCACAAGACATAAAACAAGATTAGGTAATTATAATCTAATGAAATTATGAGATTTAATTTGTTTATTTTACCTTTTAATTGTTTAAAAACTGGTTTAAAACTTTTTATAGGTCCCCGTGACATATTTGGACATGAGAATGTTGTGCACCAGCACCGGCACCGGCACCGACACCCACCTATCAATTCCATATATCTGCCGTACCTAAACCATAGCTTCAAAGATTCTAACTCGATGCAACTGATGCTTCTTACTTCTCTGTAAGTGACTAAGAGAAAGGGCCGACTCGACACAAGTTGAAGGTCTAAGACAAAAAATTTAAATGGTGTATTTTTTATATTTAATATATTATTACAAGTAACATTTAATTAAAGTTTTAATTCTATATAATAAAAAGAATTTGATTTAAAATCTATTTTTCTTGCTTTTGAGATACAAAATTACTAATTAAATTTTTATATTTAAATTTTACTAAACACCATATTCAATTGAAATGGGCCCTCTGTTGCATTTGTAGGCTCTTGAGAGAGAGGATGATTTGAAGACAGAGAGGGAAGTGGTGTGATCGTTGGAGATGATTTGGGCGAAAATCATAGAGAGGTGCGGTGCCATGGTGAAGAGAAGGATAGGAGATGGAATGAAAGAAAAGGAAAGCAGGTGCGCACGAGGTATTTGGGGCCTTCCAAAGCACGGGGGCCTAAGGCAATCACCTGACTTGCCTTAGGGTTTAGCCGGCCCTGGTGATAGAGAAAACTTTGTGCTTGCATGCATAGAATCCAAACTCGGTTAAAAAGGGCCGAGTCCAGCCCAACTCGATCTAGAATTCGAGAATTCAACCCAACTCATTTTAGTCTGAATTTTAAAAATTCAACTTAAAAGAAAATACATGGGTTGTTGAAGCTTTGGGAGATAGGGAAGGGACTGGGCTCTCACGATGGAGAATTCTTTTTGGTCTTGATTTCTGAGTTGAAGCAACAGGCATGAACAGGGAACCGATGACGACCAGTGACATGACAAGAGAGCCAGAGAGAATTGAAAGAGAGAGAGAGAGGATAGAGATCATTGTCGCTGGGCGAAAGAAGTGAATGAAAGAGGGTTTTCTCTCTCTCAGAGAAGATGTGGGTTGGGTTGGGTCAAATCAAGAGTGAGGTGGGTCAATTTTAAAAAGATGAGTCCAATCCAACTCAAATTTATTGCGGATTTTTTTCTTCAACCCAATCTGACCCTAAATTTACAAATACATAATCCAGCTCACTAATTTTCAGATCAGGTCATACGGGTCAGATTAAAACCGAACTCAAGTTTCACCTCTAAGAAGTACTTCCACTTGGCCGAAGGGTAGAGAAGAATTTTCCCATTTCCATTTCTCATGTGATGTTGTAACAAAATTACAAATTTGGATTATTGAACAATATTGGTTTGATGGTTTATCTTATGACCCAAGTTTGAAATCTATCCGACTATTTTAAACCTTGATCTTTGGTATCCCAATGTTTTAATAGTCTATAAGAAAATATGTTTACTCATTCAGTATCAATCACTTTGGAGAAATGTTTTAGAGGGTCATGTTAGACAATTTAGGACATGATATTTCTTGTTTTTAGTTGTGGGTCATGCCCACCAAACCTTTTATAAATCCAAATCCTTTATTAATCATTTTTGTAAATTCGTACTCACCTTTCATTTGATTTCAACTGTGAGCTCTTTGTTGGATGAATTATTCCAAAGTGGATGTGTTTGATACAGTAGGAATAGGAACGTACACTCACCTCTGAGTCCAAAGTCTTCAGAAAACCTTTCTATCTTGAATATTTATACTGGGCCGAACCTTAAAGAAGACGGTTACGGTTGAACCGGCGGTTGAATGAATTAATAAGAGATACCATTAATTTCATAAACCTCTAATATAACTATAAAGAAAAATGTAATGTTTGTTATGTGTCATTTGAGTTGATAGTATATCTTTACTTTATTTATAAATATAAAGAAACAGTTTAAAGTGATCATAAAATAAATTTTAGTCGTTCATTTAATCTACAGTAGAGATAAGTCCTCTACTAAAATAAGAGTAAATAATGAAATAATATAGAAATTAAAATTTAAATAATAAATATCACTCATGAAGTGTCAATAGAACTAGAATCTTAGTAGGTGATGTCTTATCTTGAATTCTCACCGCCCCATCCAAAGTAGATAGATGATGGATGAATCAAACTTGTATAAAGAGTTAGGTCGGCAAGATTTTCTAATGACAAATGAATGGAAGATCTCATAAATAATTGAATTCATTTGATAGGTGATTATATGCATATAAATTATATAAAGTTTTACTATCAATTGATAATTTAAGTCATATAATCTTAGTTTTTTTAAATTTGATGAATATAGACTATTGATTTTTTAAATTTTAAAATTAAATGATAAGATATGATGATAAGATGGAAGTAAAACTTTGTACGCTACTAATATAGTTTTTTTTTTTAATATCACAACAATTATATTAGCTCAATTAATTGGTTAAAATATCGGTGCTGTAATTAATTCCACTGGAAAAAAACCATCAAATACAAATTGATAGAAATATCAATGTTTTCAATAACACATACTATTAAATTTATTTTTTTAACTAATTATCATCATTTAAATAATAAAAAATATATAATATTTGTTGTTATATAAAATACAAAAAACATTTTTTAATTTATTTTTAAATTTAGGTGTACAAAACTACATAATACCGAAAGTAAAACCCCCGTACAAACACGAAGAGTTGTCCACTTCACGTGTCGCATCAATTCCACCGTTGTTTTCTTGGACAGTGGACAATTTGGGAGCAGCCTTTTGAATAGGTTATGTGGGCCACTCAATCATTTCCCCACTTTTGAATTGCGTATGTGGACCACCAATCATTTTCCCTTACGTGATCAACACACAATATTAAGTTCAAATTCTTTTATTATGAATAGTGAAACTTAGATATTATGAGATTGAATGATTAATGTCCACATAAAATTTATCCTATGAATCCCTTTCTAATGACTCTTGTGAAGACTAATGAAGAGGAGGCATTTCAAAATTGTGAGTAAAACTGAGTAAGCAGAGTACAAAATTATTACACATTAGCTCATGAATTCAAAAGTCAACATATAATTGAAATCAAACTCATTTTTTTAACAAAGTCAGATTAACACTTTAACTAGTTTAGAATAAATTTAATCAACTCCAAATTTCATTAAATTGATCAAATTTATCTGATCCAGCAATAAAATTTGTGAGTCAATGATATGATTTAAGATTTTAAAAATCTATAATTGTATTGCAGGTTTGCATGGATAGAAGCTAAGAATCTATAATACTACTTTTTTCTGCATATCTTCGTCTCTTCACTTTATATTGAAGATGAGACTAATTATATGATCATACATAAACCTTCCTATTCACACACATTGGATAAGTCAATGAAAAATAATCTCATGAGAAATGGTCCAGAAGAATTTGAGTGTGAATCGAATTCAAGATATCTATTCATAAATGAAGTTTTTTGACCATTAGTCTAACCCCTTCTGTTTCTTTTCTTTTGACGGGATATCCCATATTGAAAGTGAGACTAATATCCAGAGCATGTATAAACCTCCTAATTCATATACATTAATTGGCTCACTGACAAATGTCAGTGATCCAGTCAGTGAGCTGATTTATTGTTCTGTATGAAAAAACAATCTCACTTAAATAAAAAAGTGAGTCGATAAGTGATCATGTCAATGATTCGGTAAATGAATCGATTTTTACCCTTTTTTTTTTTGAACTGCAAAGTAAAGGTAAAATAGAAAATCCATAAAATTTTGTGTTTGATTAAAAAAAAACACCCATCAAAGAATCGCTGCGGTTCAAAATTTTATCCATTTTTTTCATCCTCAGCTAGGGATAGGTCATAAATTTTTCTTTTAAAAAAATATCTATAGAAAGCTGACTTTTCATGGATGGTGATCAAACCAAAACCTACCTTTGGATTTTGCTTTATCATCTTTAAAAAGCTGCAAAATTCATCCACAGCTTTGTGTTTTGTGTCCCATCACAGATGCTTTCAACGGTCAAAAAGTATTGTGAAAGCACCATCTAAAATGCGTATGGATCTTTGCTCTCTGCCACTACCTAAACTGCCATTTACTAACATTCATCAGCTTTTTTAGATATTTATCAAATAGAGTTAATAAAATAATTTATTTTCAAATTCAATCACAAAAGTTCACGTACGTATAACATTTTTATTCCATTTGTGTTAAAAGATGATACATACATCATAGTAAAATTAGAAATTCTCACACATAAATTAAAAAAAAAATTGAAAAGTTCTACATGAAATTTATTTTACGATAGATTTATATTATTAAAACTATTATGTTTTCTTTTATATTTAGATATAATTTTAAAAATATTTATTTGATGCAATTCTATTGTTGGATTAATCATGATAAGATATTATTAAATAATTTATTTTCAATTCTAAAAAATTGAAAGTTAAGATAAGTTAATGAGTCACATTTTTACCGATTAGATAGCCCGTTTTAATAAACTGTCTATCTATCTATCATAACGTGGACTCCACCCTCTCACGTTTTATGAGAGTTTTTATATCAATTTTGAATTAGGCTCTATATAATTGTGTGAGATAGATACGTAGATGACATGGTTCAAAGAAATAATCTTTTTTTAATTTATGTGTTGGAAACCGTGGAAAACCCAGCGTAAAATACCACACGTGATAACCACTGCACTAAGAACACACTAGGTGAGGCTATAGGGGCTCGACCTGACACCTCCCGCTTCCTGAAACGGGAAATTACCAGTTAATCTACACCCTTATCTTACCGTTATAACTTTGTAAAGTGTGTGATGAAAAATCAACCACTTATAACAATTAGATTTTATAAGTGAAATGGTAAGGCTAAAATGATCAAATTATGACCATCATTATTGCAATCATTTGTTAGATTGATTTGGAGTTAGACATTCGCATCTATCATTTTCTAAATATCTATAAAAAATTGTAAGCCTATTTCAATTCTTATTGAGCATATTTTTAAATAGAGAGATTTAATAATTATGAATTTTGATATGACAAATTTAAATGTTTTTAATGTAAAATAGAGAAAAGAATAAAGTAGAGCGAACTATAAAAAACTGAATGACAAGGTCTGAAAGCTAAAAACTTCGATAACTGAATCTCAAAATTCATTAGAAATAGATCTAGAGAGGCCATTTTTATGCAGTGGCAGGTGTGCAAATTTGATCCAATCTATTATAATCAATTAGTTCACAATAACTGAAGAAGCTTGGACGACTTAATCCGAGTTGATTCAATTTAATAAAATCCTTTTTTTTTTTAAGATTGAGGAGAAACTGACCCTACTCCAAGTAACGCCTTTGGTACCAACCCTCAAAACCTCTTGGGAGGATGCTCCACACCTACAATGTTGGGACTCGAACTAGTGACCTTCCACTTCTGAAGCAAAAAGTAAGCAGTTGATCTATCCAACATTCAGTCAATTTAATAAAACTTTGAGTTGAATGATTCAATAAGTTTAACGAAGTTTTTTCAAATCAATTTGAAAAAATATGATTTCAAGATGAGTCCAATTTTTGAGTTTTTGCACCTATAGTGTGCTCGTTCCACTTCTACACATCGAATAGGCTAGACATGATCAAACCAGAGCGAAGCCCAGCCCACTGAGGTTAGACATATGGATGGACTTTTAAGGCTTTAAGATGAGCCCAGACAATCCACCCTGATAGCTAGATGGGAATGTGTGGGCTTACAGTTGTCTAAAGGCCTGCCGTGTGATCCAATCGAATAAATCTAAGACAAAATGTTCTAAGCCCACAAGTTTTACTGTATTAGCTTTCTTCCTCTTCTTTTCTTCTAACATGGGTTTTTCTCATTAAGCATGGTCTAGTTTTATATTCGAGAGAGGCCCCATCATGAACTTCTTATTCATTTTTTTTTTAACTTCCAAACACACTTTGGCCAATGATGTTGTGAATTTTGATATTGGAAAGGCAGGGGTCCATTTTTTAGTGAATCAGAAACCGAAATTTCACTGTTGCATTATATCAAACACTACTTATGCATTGTAAATTGGAACTTCTCTCTTTTCTGTTGGATGAATGGTGCTGCCATAATGTCTGTAGCTTCATTACAGACTACTTGGTAATCCAAATTTTGTAGGAGCTAGACCATTCCTAGATGTGGATTATATGATACCCTGATACACTACTATAACACACATTAATATGATGCCCAGCTTCCATTTTGTGCTCCGGCACTCACAACCAAAACCCTCTGTTGTGGCTTTCTTATACTGGCGAGAAATACCGATACACATTTATACAGTAGATATTTATTCAAAAAAAATTAGGAGAGATCATGACGATTTTTGTACCCTTGTACACAACCCCTGCACAAAGGAGAGAGAAAGCGTGTTGTTTTGTACTTTAGCAAGGAGTCATGGAGAGAGCCAGAGAGGAGTGAACTCATGTTGCTCTTTGTGGTGGCCCGCTATTCACTTTAAGCAAATTTGGGCCCTCAAAGCCCAATTGACCCAGCCCGTTCGCTGTGGTCAAAGGGCCCAGTTAAAAGTCATAAGTTGTAGGCTTGTAGCAGCATGTGAAGCCCACCAAGAACGCCTGGGCCGTGTGGACCTTCGAAACCAGTTTGGAAAGGAATCAGTAAGCAAGGAAAGGAAGAAAACGACCGAAGCGGCTGTTGATTTTTTTCTCTCTTTTAATGTTTTAGTAAAATAAGCAGTTCAGTTGAATTTATTTGAAACTTTAAGATTTGTTTAGAATCTCCTAACTCTACTTTTGTTCTTAGTTAATTAATTTAGAGTTTGTACTTCAATTTAACTTAATTTTAATTATTGAAGTCAAATTGCATTGTGAATTAATTCATATCTTGAATGCCTCGTAATTTCTAATTGAATTATAATTTCTTATCCGAATTAGTTTTAAAAGGTTCATTGAATGTCGAATTGAATTAGTGTCGGATTTAAATTTCACACATGCATATGATTGTTTTCATTGCATTTAATTGTGAATCTCAATTAATTACATAAATCATTGAATTCAGAATAACAATTTCATGTTTGTTTTACTTTTGAGTACCTAATTTCTTCAGTGAAATTAATATTATCTTTCTTTTCTTAATAGTAATCGAGAGGATTAAGAATTTGATTTTTCAGAGTTTCTACTATCAAAAAAGTTTTTACTCAAATTGTAGAATTCAAATCTAAATGCCATCTTAAACTGTAAGATTCAACGATGTATGTATATAAGATTTCGACAATCACCACTTGGTCATCAAAAATTCTTACAATTACGATCTTTTTTTTACCTCTAGAGATGATGGGTAGTGAATTATGAGGCAGCTGCTTCTGTTCTTCAATGGTATAAAAATTACAAACTCGAGAATCAACTCAATGTGCCGCATTTCTATGATCAACCTTTTAATAGATGGGTGAGGTTAGATTGACTTATTTAATTTTTGTATGATTTTTAATAAATCAATAAGTTGAGTTGACTCATTTAAATTTGATTGAATATTAATGTTGGACCGATCTATTTAATAAGTGATTAATGCATGAGATAAGTCCAATGAACCTATTATGTTTTTTAGGATTAGATCAACCCGTTTAGGTTAGAGATGTGCTATAATTGTTTGATATGAGATTACAAAAGTAAATGCCCTAGTTGAAAAGCAGCATATTTTAAATTAAAATAAGAAATTTCAAGATTAGCTCTTATACTTTCTTGCTTTAGATTATTGCTTGTAGATTAAAAGGTGAAACTTATCCTTTAAATCATCCACAAACATCAAATACGAAATTAGTCCTTTAATCCTGATTTGATCGTGAATAATTCAGCATTGTTTCTTCATGCACTGGTCACTCCCCAGCTGACAGATGGGCCAGGATCATGTGGGCCTTCTGGATTTGATTGTGTAACAGCCTAACAGGGTACCGTGAATGTTGCCGCTTTCCAGAGGAGAAAGTTGAGGTAGTCTGGCCCAGTCCAGCCCAAAGCACCAAATTAGAATCGGATTGGTGAAATTTGTGTTGTGCAGCCTAACCCCACACGGGACCCCATTCTTCATGTACTCAACACCTGTGCCTGCTGCTGCACTTTGGATCACACTTTCCTAACTTTCTACTTGCAAACCAATGACACAGTTTTTTAGATCTTCCCTCTTTCTGCGTCAAAAAAATCAAATCAAATAATACTTGTCAGCTTTTGAAGTATAACGGGAGAACAACCTTGGTAAAGGAGAAAATAGGAGAATCACTAGAGCCAATTGATTTAACTATAGTGAAATAGTATAAGGTGATTAGATTATAGGACTAATCTAATCTCTCTGCATTAAGGGGCCTTCACTCTTTAGTTTCTTCCTATTGGCCAAATTGACGCAGATTCAGCCAATTTCTAAAACCCTGATATGGTCCCCCATCTAAAGACTCCCAGATGAATCACTGGTGCTTGCCAGCATTTAAACAGCAAAATGAACCACAAGCCCGAATGGATGAACCACCCATCTAAATGGAATCTGGATCTCCTGAAAGTGGACCTACTGAAGAGAGAATTGGGTCTTCATCAACTTTACAAATATTTACAATGACTCGCTTGGTCGTCATCGTTCCCTGAGATTTCCAAGATAAATGATTGTAAAACTTATCCACCATTCAAATTAGGGTATTGATATTTACACTACGAAATTTATTCATAGTACACGACTCACATTTTTCTAACTTTACTGGGAATAAAATAACTTTGATGGTGTAAATATCAATACCCTTCAAATTACGGATGATATTCATTTCGCAGGCTGAGTTACCACTTGCTTCTCTACTATTTTCTCTGCTCGATACTTTTTCTTCACTGAAATTACCAAACAAAATACAAGAGAAACTCTTTGACAAAAGAATCTCTCAACCAAGAGAATCTCCTTGAAACTCTCTCCTCAGCCAAACGCAGTTTGAGACAACATGCCCTACCACAAAATATGTAACAAAATAAAAAAACATAAAAAACAACAGCACATAGTTTATCAAACGACTGACAAAATCCACACAATAACATACTTAATACATGACCATATATTGCAGAGGCATAATACGTACACCCAAATTCCCAGCTTGAGATGGTTTAATGTCGACAACCGATTCATTGGGTTCAATCATCAACACTGAGTTTGTCATGTACTCAGTTGAGTAAGTGCCTTTTTATTATGAACAAGGCATTTGGCAAATTGAGCGTTGGAAAGTAAAACAAGGAGTATCAATTATCAATGCATCCATCCCAACCAAAGTAAACGCGCGTGCAATCCACCCCCACCCACGCATGCCATACAGCCCTCAAAAGCCCCAAAATCATTCTACCAGTCAACAACAGCACATACCAAACCCACCCCTTCTCTTTTCTACTCTCTCCCTCCCTCCCCCTCCTTTATTAGCCTCCACTATAATATAATACCTTTTTACACGAATCCAAACAAAAGCACTAAGACTATTCATATTCATTTCTGCTTTAATCATTCCATTCCACCTCTTATCCTGCACACCAGGCCCCAATCAAGCCTCCTCCTCACCCAACCCCACCAGCTACTGTTACTGTTTACTACTACTACTACTACTACATCGAAGTAGCAGGTCTGAGTACCTTCAGAATTCAGCCTTCATGGATTTCAGATATTGAATTGCTTCGTCAAGAACCAAAATGGCATCCTTGCCCTTCCCACCTGGAATTATGTTCCTCAGAAGGCAAACTGTCTCGCGTATCCTTTGGCTCCTCAACCTCTTGCTAGCTGCTGAATCTTCTCCCACTGAAGACACTGAAACCCACCCTTCATGCAGCTTGATTGAGTGTCATCCTCGCGATCCAACTCTTTCACTGAACTCGCTGTGTCCACCAGTGATGGGTCATGTTCGTCTTCAATCCTCTTGCGTTTGATTGGTGTGACAGAGCTAGCAACCTCTGCATCATCATTCACTTCCTTCTTCTTACACCCAGTCATTTCACTGGGAGAATGTCCAGTACTAGTTTCTTCTTCTTCATCTTCTTCTTCGTCTGAATATAGTAACGCGTTGATTTCTTCTGTATCTTCATGCATCTCACTTCCTGTCCCACCAGAACCATTGTCTGCATGCATTTCATCCAATCCATACCAGCTTGCCTTCCTGACAGACTCCTGGACAAGAGTATCTATGTTTACCTGTGGCTCTAGATAAGACCCATTAGCATCAATTGGCTTTGGGTTTGAAGAGTATGGGTTTTGGATGGGAAGCCCAATAGAACTGAAAACCAAGCTTGTTCGGTTTCCTGACTGATCAAAAACAAGGAATTGCCTCTGATGAGGCACAGACTCACCACTTGGAGAAACATAAAGCTTCTTTCCAGAAACAGCTTTTTCAGTTCGAGTAGGAGTTTGCTGGGGGTAACAGGAAAACCGTGCTTGCAGTTCATCTCCACAATATGATTTCACCTTAGAATCATCAGGCATAGCAAAGCCCGCAGCAGTTAAGCTTGAAGGAACAGAGCAAATGCAATGGTTCGCATACTTGGGGTATGCTGTTGGATAAGCAACACTTAGTTGGTCTGGATTGAGTGAAATGCTCTCATAGTTCAGATTGGGTGGTTGCCATTGATAATGCCGCCAATTTCGCCAAGATCCACACTCCTTTCCCATTCAACCAAAATGCCCAAAGCAATCACCTGCCCAATGAAGAAAGCAAAGAATCCTCATCAGTCCCACAACTTATGTCATTCAGAAGCTTTGAATGCAACGTTTTTTGGAAAATGCTTTTGCATGCACCCTGAGTAGCAAGAGGAATGGATAGGCAGAATGGATGCATCTCCAATGTAAAGAAAATGTACCATAGCAGGCTAGTTGCCATTTCCCTTCCTTCAACACCCAAACAAAAGCAATAACGTGTACAATTCATGTTGAAAACAAAAAGGCCTCAAAGAAACATTTGGCAAACTATGTAGAGAAGGGAAATGGCTTCTTGTGGTCAATAGGGTTAACCAACTATCAATTTTTCTACAATACACTAGAACTCAATTTCTTGAGGCAAAGGTGAAGATCCATCACCATCATTTTCCATCCACTTGCAATTTTGATGTTCACTTGTAAATCCTTTCTACAAATTACATTCTCGACCACAGGAACTTAACCCGCCTCCAGATGGGTGCAATGATTATCATTGCACCCATTGAATTTCTTAGGCCATGAAGCCACCCAAACAAAACCTCCCAATGGGCCTGTTTGGTACCTTGGAATTCCTTCATTGAATAAGAATCATTCAAAAATTCAATACAACAAAGTTACTAAAAAGTCTACAGTATTTGATAGAATTCTGAACACACTGAAATTTAGTGAATAGAGACATTACAAAACATACCAACAGATATTGTCAACGTTCAACTGCTCACAGCAACACCAACAGCCTCTTCCAAAAACTACAAACTCCAGCTTAATTCAACAACAGAAAAAAAACGAAACAATCTACGTAACAGGTTTGAGTAGATGTCGAAAGTACTCAGCCTGAGATGCAACAAAAGAAGCCATGTAAGAACAAGAGAAGTGTATCATTGAATGCAAAATAATCAATGAAGATTCTAAGAAATCAAGAACATACCTGGCAATCCTGTAATGGTTGAAAGCATGCTATAACTCTAACTATAATAGTCGCACTCCCTGCAATCCCATTCTCATGTTTCAATGCCCGGAATCTTGTCTGGCTCGCTGCTTGGCACACCATAACTCCGTTGACAGCCTCCAATTAATACCCCTTAATCCCACTCACAAACTAAACACTACGAAGCCCAAAATCAAACTGGGAGCAGTCGAAAGAAGAAACAAAAGCAGCTCAAAAGGAGAATAATTCAGACAGAAGAATGCGTGGATTCTTATTTCAGATGATCCAGAGAATGTAGCAAGGAACCAGGACAACGGTCTTCGTTGCCATGGATTGTGTGAAAGGAATGATGAGAACAAAATCAAACCTACTATTGAATTATTTGTAAGAATGAGAGAATTATAGAATAACTCTGCAGTACAAGTTCAAAGATACAACTTTCCGGTATACGTCAACAGAAAGACTCAACCACCGCATACTGTAACCTTTATCAACAGAAAAACCCTGCACAATCGGAACAACATCTTAGATCCAACCAATAATTCTAGACTTCAAAGACACCTTGAAACTTACAAAGCTGCTTGGATGCATAAAAAGGAAGGCACTTTCCAGAAACTAATAATCATTTTTACTGAATCTTACAATACTCCATTCGCATACATGGAAAGGAAAATTCTTTCCTAGAAAAATAACCATATTTTTAACAACAAAAAATTGCTTGACACTTAAGTATGGAAAGGAAAGTAAGTTCCTCGAATACTCTCTTCTTTTATCTACTACAAATAGAAACGTTTTTCTTTCGATTGGATACATGGTAAAAGAAACTAATTTTTACAGGAAAAACAAGGCTACGATATACCGTTGGATGCATTTTGAAGAGAAGCATTCTCCTGTAGGATAACCATCTTTTATACCCTTCAATATCCATGGCTCATGCGGCAAATCATTTTACTCTCGAAAAATCAACCAATTGTCCATTTTTAACCAAATATTGTTATTTTCCATTTCCACATATCCAAACGTTAAAACGGAGCTTAAAACATTTCTATTTGCAAGTAAAAATGATTGTTTTTCTTTTTCTTTTCTGAAAAGTAAAAACGATTATTTTCTACACAAAAAGTACTTTCACTTCCATGAAGATAAATAGCAATCGATAAATCGAACTGTACATTGAGTAGGAAAACAGAAAGATTCGACGATCTGAAAGTTACAGTGAGATTCTCTTATTTTCAAGGAGAAACAAAAGAAAGAATCAAGGATCTAGAAATTTACAGTGAATTTTCGCTCAGCCAGATCTCGAAATCCCAAAGAGATTTCAGAAGCCTTGAAGAGAATCGCAGGGAGAGAAAACCCTAACCGACAGCTGAGAGAAAGAAAAAGAGGGGAACAGAGGGGAGAGTCAAATGTAGCGAAACTAGAAGAGCATTTGGGGATTAAATAAAGCATAAATGACAGAAGTGCCCCTGGTTGACTCGGCTACTTTGGGTTCGAACCCTGGGTTAGGCTCTATCCCAATCGACCATATTTAGCTCATTTAATTACATAGTTACCCTAATGGATTCCCTTTCGAATTGGTAGTCCACTGGAGTATTGTTGATGTCGTTTAAGGAATGCCTGGAATCCTGGATAGTGTTTGTAGCTTGCAATAATTTATCATGGAATGAATTTTAAGGATAAAGGAAAGATTTTATAGTTGATATAATTTAAATGAATTATATAATAAAAAATAGCATCCAATCAATAATATATAAATATAATATTATAAATTAAATAAAAATATTAATTGATAAAATCAACTTGACAGGTTCATATTTGAATTTAGAGTCTAACAAAAATCGATTTGATCGAAACAATCCTATTTTTTAAGATTAAAATAATCAAAATTTAGAGAGATTAGAAGATATGGACCAATAGAGATGATTTTGTCTAAATTCCACATTCAAACATAAACTTTAGCTTTTATTTTTGGAAAGAGAACGTCTACTGTTGTTATAAAAAACTCAGTACAGAAGGATAATAAAATGCAATTGTTAATTTAAATTTTCTTAATTTGAAGTTCTTCTAATTAGCAATTGTTATTATTGTATTTTCCTCTTTTATTTAGTTCTCTTTCTATATTTGTATTTCATTTTTCTATATAAATAAAATCAGAGCATCTCTTTAATTTACAAGAAGACACATTATTATTTTACATAAACTTTAACAAATTAGACATCCACCACCAAAGCTTTACAAAACAAATATCCTTTAACGCCGCACAGAGCATTCAACCAAGTCAATCATCGACAAGCTCCACATATCTAAGAGTTTCATCTTTTAGCTGCAATGCCTTGAAAATGCTCAAGAGACTGCAAACCATGATACACAACTCCATGAAAATATGGGTCAAGCTAAAAGCAACCTCGTTAACCAATAAAAATGAATAGAGGCATCATAATAATGTTTTATAGTAAGACATTCGGCTCTTTTTATGACACATACGCAAAAAAATAAGCTCAATATCTTTTATTCTTATCAATTTCATTCGATAGATTCAAATAATATATAAATATGACCATGTTGAATGGTTATAGAATTCTTTCTTTCAAACTCAAATTATGTTAGACCTTTGAGAAAAAAATATTAAAAAATATGCAAAATGGCTCTTTTGAACACCGTTCTTTTAATCCTTAGCTCAACACAAAGCTCCATCCCTTTAATGTAAAAATAAAAACCATACAAATTTAATTTTAAAAAACTTGGAATTCAAAATTTTAAATTATTAAAAAGACAATGTGAAAGATGAATTATAGCATCCCCACCCAAAGGTCCCACATCGATTGAGAGCTTGGGTGATGGGGGCTTTATTTGAGAGGAGACAACCCTCCCCATTGTGAGGCATTTTGGACCTGGACATGTGTGTAAAGGCCGAAAGCAAAACTGTACGGGACGGATAGGGCCCAAAGAAGGCAATATCATGATAGGGTAGGATTGGGTCGTTACAAGTGGTACCAAAGCACGGTTCAACACTCAGACTATGAGGGATCTCTACTTGTGTGACTTGCTTACATGTGTGTACCCCTGTCAGTATGACGAGACAGAACCGGTAACAGTTCCAATCTTAAGGGGAGTGGATTGTAGCACCTCCACCCAAAGCTCCCACATCGGTTGGGAGCTTGGCTGGTAGAGGCTTTATTTGAGAGGGGACAACTCTCTCTATTGTGAGACTTTTTGGGCCTTGTAATGTAGGTCAAGGCCTAAAGTAAAATCATACGGGTCGGATATGGCCCAAAGAAAACATTATCACGATGGTGTAGGGTCGGATCGTCACATGAATGATTGTCATTGACGACGAAGACCACATTCCTACTCTCTCATCATGGGAGGTGAGGGATTGCAATTCATCATTTTAACTAGTATACCTTAATTAAACACACTTAAGTTGGGACCATATATACAAATCATCATTTATGTTTTCCTCCATTCATCAAAAGTGGCTAAGTAATGCTCATATTTCTCCTCTTTCCATCGTCTCTTCCCTTAGTGGACAATTGGACGTAGCCATGAGACACTTGGCATCAAGCTAGTGGAGAAGAGATTTGACCATTCACCCGCTAATCACGGATACAGTAGAGTTCATGATTAAAATTTATAATTATATTTAAAACCCAATTACTAACAACTTAAGCATCAATTGCACGAGCCATCGTTGGTTAGATTACCTCATCAACCTACTTTATCTCTTTCAACTCATTGCATTCATCCATCACGGGTTTTTTAGTTTTTCTCATCTTTTATTAAGAATATCAATATTTTTATAATAAAAAATTGAGGGCATCAGTGTTCTTTGTAACGAGAGACATTCGTGTACATTTTCACTATTTAGGCGGTGATAAATGCACAAAGAGAAAAGTCTAGTGTCTATTATTATAAAAAAAATCAATGACTTTTTATCATTTAAATAATAACAATTGTTCAAAAAACAAACATAATCATTGTCTTTTATTGTAAAAAAACACTAGTGTTTTATTAAATTTCAATATATTTATGTATTTTTCACCATTAAATGATAATGACAACTTCGATATTTTTTGTTATCTATCAAAAACATTGATTTCAAAGTCAATTCCTTTTATTAAATAGTCTGCTCTTCCTAATCATCTTTAAGTAATTTTACTTGGTTTTTTTCACCTACGAAGTTCTAAAAAAGTAATTTTTTTAAAAACAAACTAAAGCAGAGCTTTAGCAAGAAAACTCTTATTCATCATATGACAAAAAAAAAAAAAACAATGAAACAGGTTCAGTATATACGATCCGAAGCATGAAAAACATTGCGTATACATCCAACTACGAACAAATGACAATATCGTATTTTCAATAAAATATATTACCAAAATATTAAAAAAACACTAAAATATAATGAAAATTGAAAAGTACATCCTATATGTTTTACTTAGAATTTAATAAATTCACAAAAATTGAACAAGAAATTCTCCATTATGAATCAAGTCATTGTGAACAAAAAGATCAACTTTTGAGTATAAGCTTATATTTATATTAATTTTCTTCATTTAAAAAGATATTTGTCATTGTGAAACCTTTAAAAGTTGATCTGACAGCTAATAACCTACCTCAGAAAGCGTAGATCTTGTGTTTGATTCACGCTTAATTTCAAGGAGCCGCTCTCCATTAAACTTATTCGATGTTTGTGGATTAAGAGGTTTACATATCTTAAAGATTAATCACTCAAGTGAGACACTTGAACACCTTGTTAAAAAAAAAAAAAATTATAATTAAAAATAGCAAAGTATTAAAAAAAAAAAAAAAAGGGCATATGGGTCAATATGTGTTTGTATACAGGAAGACTTAAAACATCCAAGAAAGGTTACTGTGATGGATGTCAGTTGAAGGGTCGAATCTGCAATGGGCAAACTGGCAAAGGACCCACTCGCAAGTTGCAGGGGAACAGGAACATTGGGCAATAAAGACATTTAAAAGAAGAAAGAAAGAGAATATCTAAACATCACGCGCCTATTTTTCCTTTCTATTTCTTTAATCTAAAGCCCTACTCAGTCCTCAGTCCTTCGTCCTCAGCAGTTGCCACTCATCCATCGAACGTGCAGAAGGAAATTCTATTCTATGTTGGTAGGAAGGATTTGACACCCAAACCTGGATAATAATATATCAGAGGCTATGATTTGATTCCACAACCTGGAGAATCAATCTTAGGTGGTGAAAGGAAGAAGATCTGCTCTCGTTAATCCAACCATTTTGATATTGATTATGGGTGAACAGTATTCCTCTTGTTTAGAGTTTAGAACAAGAAGGTTGATGCTTTGGGAGGCACCGGTGACTGACCCTCTACATAAAAATATTTAGATGAGATGTAAAGAAGCAAGGGATGCTTTTGGTTTATGTTTAAAAAATACTAAATCAATTTTTTAGTTATAATCCTAGAGTTTAAAATTTGTAGTCAGATGGTCTCGGGCGGGCTGGTGAAGACCCGTATGTCGCGACTCGCGACATCGAAGTTGCTGGGTCTCACCTAATCAATAGTAATAGGCCACGGCGAGGGCCCATGTTTTTCTAAAGCACCTGACTTCACAAATGGGCCAAATATGACGCATCACTTTCTGGGCTGGTCAAGACTCTGATGATCAAAAGAAACCTCAAGGCCTCAACTGAATGGAAAAGGAAAGATCACAGAGATGAAACATTTACTTAGTCACACATTACTATAGAATCCATATCATGCACAATTGTAGATGGAAGGAAGGTGAGAAAAAGCAGTGGACCATGATATGCTTGAAGGTCCAAATGTCCAATTGCAAGATGGTAACAGTCAGTCAATTGGAGCAGTGCTTGAAAAAGATTGGTCGAAAATCAAATACAGAATCAATCACAGTTGATGGAGATGTGAAGTTGTGCACTAATTAAATAATAGAAAAAAGGTTGATCCATGGAGCTTTTTCTTAGTTAGCATGGCATCGTGATTGATCCTGTTATTGATTTCACACCTCATGAATACGGCTGAAATTCAGATGTTGAATCGGATTTTAATAAATTCAATTCAACCCTTATCAAAATTTATTGAATACAATTCGACCCATCTAAATTGCTGAACCAAATTACTCAATCCGACCTCACTCAAATTTCTTACTTGACTCAATCCGAGTATTATTTTATAACTTGGTGCAGTCGGATTGGGTAGGATTATATTGGGTCGGATTGCGTTGATTTTAAATTTCTCAATCCAATTCGATCCGACCAAAAATATACAAATACATTATCTAAATCCATTGATTTCTCAAATGTGTTCATATGGGTCAAGTTAAAACTCGATACAAATTTCACCCCTAATCATGAAATAAAAAATTTCACAGTGTACCACACCAATCAAAAGAGTCAATCAATCTCACTCATGTATTATGCAATCATTTTTTTTATCTAAATGGTGTTGTAGATAGACCAATCATTCATCTAAGTCTTTGTGCTTTTTGCTTGAAAGTAGAAATATTTATGAAAATGAACTTTTGCACAAAAATAAGGTAATTTTATAAGAAACAAAGTGCTTTCAAACTCACTTTTTTCTCTCTATATTTGTTTGAATATAGAATTCTCAATGAAAATGTATTATTAATATATATATATATTTATGCAAAAGGTAGATATTCTTATAAAAAAAAGATCATTTTCTAGAATAGAAAAGTCGATTGTCGATTTTCAATTTTCTTCTACACATGGAAACACAAAAACATACTAAAATATCCATTTAATCCGACCGTTCGTTTTTATCATCGCAACAAATGTCGATTTCGTAATTGATTTTTTTTTAAAAAAAATTATGAATAAACTCTTTTGGATCTGCCATTAACACACCATTACTTGTGGGGTGTGTGGGTCATGAATTCAACCCGGGAAAAAAAGCATGGAGCCATTTGCTTGTGGATTCTCCAACATAAACATCCCACGCTTGGAAAGGCACACAATCCACTCCACCATCCAACACTAAAATAATGCATTACTCCCCCTTTAAAAAAACCAAAAGAATTTACAAAAGGAAATGGAGGGAATCCATGTTCATATATATATTAATTCTATATCACCCACTCCCATTTCTTCTATTATGCAATCTACTTAAAGTGGCAACCCTAACCTTTTTGTTTCCCTTTTAGTATATGGGCTGAGTTTAGTGGCTCTAGGTGAGGTAGGGTATGGTCAACTTAATAATACAAATGTCACTTAGTCTTCTACCAAAATGCAAGTATGATGGAAGCTGCAAAGGGCATTGAAGGTTTTTATTTTATTTTTCTAGACTTTGTTTCATTTTCAAAGCTTCCCATGTTTAGGCCACTATATTAGTATGATGAGACATCATTTAGAAATAGTTGTTGCACGTTTATGTCCCTTGGATGTCAAGCAACAAACATTGATATTCATTCATGAAGATGTGAATTTGAAGGTATATAATATGTTTGTCTAGTTAGTGTTTTTTTTTTCAAAATTATCAACTGATTTACAAATTCGAAAATTAGCTCGCGAGTAGCAAGTTATGACTTGGGTTCTCATTATTCATTATATTTAGAGAAAACATTTGTTGCTAGGGTTAAAAAAATCGAAATAGAAGACAAGGGTTGAAAAGAATTTGAACTTCAAAAGAAATAACTTTATGTTACAAAATGAGAGTACTCTCTGATCTTATCATGTATATACAACGGTAGAAAGTAGGATAAGACCTACAATTTACAACAATGTACAAGATAGGGCATGGAACTTAACCAATCACTTCCCATAGATAATACATAAAGATCTAGTACTAATAAAAAGTTGTAGACAAACCCTTGTGAAAATATAAAAAATAAGAAATAAATTTTGGTAAGTTGCATACTTGAATGCCTGTCACCTTCTTTAGGCCATTCTCCCAAATGCATACAAAACTTAATAGGTTAAGAGGGAGCTACCAACTATAGAAGAGTTGGAAAAATAATAGGTTAAGAGGGTACGTCTCTCACCTAATATTCCTTCAAAGTTAATAAGGGACTAAAAATTTCCAAACAAAATAAAATGCAAATTTTGTAGAAAATTTTCCCACCAAGTTTAAATTTTAAGTTTAGCTCCAAGTTAAAAAAAAAAAAAGATATTTAAAGAAAGAATTTGAATTCAAATTTTATTTTAATTTTTAGAAAATACTACAATGCTTTTCGAATCCAAATATCACCTTAGACACAAGATAGGGTGAAAGTAAAAATGAAGCAACAGCTAAATAGAAATTCAACCATGTATGATGGCAATTCTTTGTTGACTATGGACTAAAGCTTGAATTATGTGCCCTTTGAAGACGATTGCTTGCTTTATGTTTTCATCAACCAAATTATTTCTAATCTAAACTTGAATTTCATGTGTTGTGTAAATGCCATACAAGGTTCTTTAAGAGGTGAAGAAATTATCAATTTTGAACGGTCGACAGTGAATTTGTGTGAACTTTCAATCTGAGTTATTAGTTGATTTTTTTTTTTTGTTTAATGTCCAAAGAACTTTAATAAATTCAAAAAAGAAAAGAAAAATAAAATATATGCAGAAATGGGTAAATCATAAATGGAGCTTCAGTAGGCGACTGAGGTGGAAATGTCAGTCAATTGCTACTCAATTACTATGATCATGCTTGGAATCAATAGTTTGACATTGATTACAAGAGAGAAACAGATTTTCCATTTTTGTGTACGTGGGTTCATCTCATTCTCCATAATTTCAGGGGAATGTTTATAAAGGAGATGGGCCAGTGGCGAAGATGAAAATGGATGCCTCTCTCAAAACAAAAGGACTAACGTGTATTCTTCACATTTGAAAGCATGTATGCACGATTGCACGTTCACAATGAGTGAGGACCCCTACTGCTTCTTTCTTCTCCTTTGATTGCTCCATTGACAACTTTTCTATGGAATAAAGGGCTTGTCTACTAGCAAACGGGCCCCGAAATCCGGCGAATCCATCACAAACGGATTTGAACACAAATGCGAGCTAGTCGGGTCATGATCGGGAAAAATTATTGAGCCCGTTTATATAAACAGTCGGGCTTGAGATTTTGCAAGAAGACGGTGAGAGTCCGATCGAGATTTCAAGCCTGTTTCACTATTGTATCTGTCAATGTCTGCACTTGGGTCTTTTTCCATTTAAAAAAATATTTGAAATTAATTAGAAAATGACCAATCAGACGGCCTTAAGAATCAGGAAAATAAGAATGTATGATGAATTTGACCATTGAGATCAAGTGGGTAGAAATTAAATTTTAAGTTCAAAATTGGTTAATGTGTAGCTCATCATGTTTATTTTTATCATAAACAATTGGATTTGTATAGTCTCAAACATGTAAACTCAAACTTAGTTTTTTTTCCACATGTAAATTCTAAAAAAGAAAAGCTTAATTTTTTCAACGGAGAGAGTTGAGCTTTAACATGCAAGCCCAACAAACTTTAGGTGGATTTTAGCTTCTGTACGGGCTCAAATTGCCATAGAGCATAGCCCCGCCTATGAACACCCCTATTTTGTAGTCTAGGGGTGTAAAAAATGGCATGGCCGATAATTTTTCTCTCTCTTATTTTTTTTTTTAATATCAGTATTATTTTATTTTTTTATTTTTTATGAATTAAAAAATATAAAAAAAGAAACTGTTTTAAAAAAAAATTGAAAATGTAAATATCGGCCGATATATTGACCCGAGCCCATCATCTTTTTTTTTTTTTAAATACCGATATTAATCATATCTGCCAATACCGGACCGATATGATTCGGCGATATATCTACCATATCGGCCGATATGAAGCCTGTACAGCCAATACAATACATATTGGCCAATATGATAAGGGACTTAAAATCCGAATCATATCGTTAGATATATGTATCCCTGGTGTAGTCTGTACTAGCTTCAAGGGTATATGTTGTATTCTATCTTTAAAGTTGATGGAAAATACTGTAATACGGATAGAGTGTGATATATGATATTGGTAAATGGAAATAAATAAATTTAAATTACATATTTATCATACAAGGCAAGATAAAATTTAACATGATCAATGTTAATATTCTAAAGAAAAGAAAGGTGACTTTACTAATAAGATATTAAGAACAAGAATGTTCCTAATGACACTCTCAAAAATAAGAGAATTATAATGTATACAGCAAAATTCTGAAAAACAAGATCGACTCTCTTAGCATCACTTATACAAAGTTGACACCATTGTCAAAATCACGTTCTCGAGATATTAAAAATCATTTTCCAATTTTAGAGTTTTTGTTGAGAAAATCTTGCAAAAAATATAATATTTAAAAAAGAATAATAAATATAAGTAGAAATGAAATTCAAAATTAACAGAACTATTATAAATTTATAATTATATAACAAAATATACTATAAAAAATAAATTACTTTTAAAAGATTAATGCTTGGAAAATAGAGGAAAAAAGACCAATATTTTTTTACCTTAGAGTGTGGTGCATGGGTAATAAATAAAATAGTATTTTTCAATTCATATAGGCTCGGGTTTAAATTTGGGATCCTATACTTCAACTCGATTCGAATTTATTTTGAATCAGACTAATTTAATTTCTTTCAATTATACATGACTTAAACTCAAATTTTTCATTCACAAATCAGATCAGAAATTTTCAAATGGAGGAAAAGTTTATAAAAGATGAAGATTCCTCTCAACTCTCAAGCACTTTGGTTCTTATTTGCTACTAAAAATTCCATTTGAAAAAAAGAACGACAAACATAAGAAGCGCTATATCTCTCTTTTGGTATCTACATGAAAATACTTTTTTCATATCCAATAATAAAATAAAATATTTTCACAATTCAAATAAAAATAAGTAGATAAAAAAGACAAATTCTATATTCTTTATTATAAAAAAATGTCGGTGTCCCAATCATTTCACAGAATGATAACATCTTCTCCAAAGTCAAACAAATGAAGAATATGGAAAAAAGGGGAGGCTATGATATTGCCAACTTTGATAGGATTCTTGAGAATTTGCTAATATTACCAATAAGAATGAAACTAGTATGCTCTACTAGTCAACTATGTAATAATGGAAAATACTTTGTCAAACTCGATCGATTGAGAAATGAGAAGAATACAAATTGTTCAAAGGCAGTAAAAATTGAACTCATTTGGTTGACATTTGAACTTCAATATATCTATATCGTTATCTTATATTAATAGTGAAATTAATTTTATAAGTATATAAAATTGTCTGCAAATCAGATAAAGTCAAAATCTTTAATTTGTTTCTAAATATAATTGTATAGTATATACAATTATATATTTTCAACTTTCATATAAGGGTCTCTGACTCATTATCTAGAGTAAGGAAGTCATGTAATTCATTAGACTCAATAACTACTAAATATATGTATATATATGAAAAGCTAAAAGGTAGTGATTCTCATACGGTATTTTGTATAACTAGACACGAAATTAGTAGATTTCTACTTTACCCTTCACCCTGTCGTACGAATAACTTAAAAATGAATTTCATTTATCAACCGTGGGTCTTTTTGCATTTGGTTCGGATTTTCGAACGAGGTCATTTCTCGACTGATTTATACAAAAAAGATATCAAAATTCATCTATTCTGAATTTTATGAACTTTGATTTTAAGTGAAAATGATATAGTTTTGGACTTCAAAAATCGTATCCAATGAATTAAAAGGATATTAATGTAGTTCTTTTTATAATCATGTAGTTTGTAATTCATAATTTAATAAATATTATAATTTATTATTTTTAGAGTTACCTTTTTTTTAATTGTCAACTTTGTAATTTGAGTTCACTTACTTGTGTGAGCTAATTTAATTTTTCAATCAGATATAGTTTGGTTTATTTTATATAAGTCTACGACCTCGATCAACTAATTTAATGACATAATTATTGTTATGTACACTACATCATATATCATACCTTAAACGACTTTATTAAAATATAAATATTGATATAATTAAGAAAATTACTCATTACTCACATGGCTTTTGATCATAAATAATAAAAAATGAACTCTTGAAAAGATGTTGTGATAAAGTTAGATATCGACCGATATCATTCTCTCTCTTCAAACTTTTTTCTTTCAAATCTTAGCCAGAATTTTTTATTTATTTTTTAGAATAAACAAAAAACAAAAAAGCAAGTTTTAAAAAAATTATGGAAAAAAAATTAAAATATCAACTGATATCTCCGATATTTGACTGAACAAATATCGGTGGTTTCTCTCCACCTCCTTGGCCTAAGAGAAGTAAGAAGTTTACAACACCAAATTCTCTACAAAACATAAGGTTTTAAACATTAGATTCAATTTAAAGAGGGATCAGTGATATGGAGTATGGACTATGGAGATTCGTGTGATCTTAGTTAAAATATATGGAACCGAGTCGACACGGGCGAATCGGCAGAATTGTAAAATCTCCGTTCTCGAGAAGCCAAAAGGAGAAATCAGAAAAGATGATGAGTGGGGATCTTCCACTCCCGACCACAAAATCTCTTGCTCAGTAAAAATCCCACGTTTTACTGCTGTAACTCTGGTGACGAAGATGGTGAAAAAGTTTTCACGCCTCCCATCATCTCCATCCCCATCCACTCATCCCCATCACATCCATCGCTCCGCCCAGATCTCCCTCCTTAAATGTCCCGCCCTCTCTCAAATAAATAGCTAGAACAACTGCAGCCGTCCGATCATCCTCTTTAAATGTCCACGTGTACAGCTACCTGGACCTCGTGAAATTAAAAAGAAAAATTACCAACAGTATAGGATTAAACCATCATTGGTCGTCCAAACGCCAGCGACGGGAATCGGATCCCAAGGCTGACACGTGGCTTTCCACAGCAAGCACGCTCGGCACGAGGATCGGAGCGTACCAGTCAAACGCTAGTTTAAATGCCTTGGCTGCACGCGCGGTCAGCGTACCGGCTTTGGCACGTGTCATGTGGGGACCACGGAAGACCTTCCCCGCAAGACGCCAAGCGCGTGCTTTTTCTTTTCCAAAAGATCAGGTTCGCCCGTTGGACTTGGCACTTTGGCAGGAGCGGGACTCGACTGAGTCGACTCAGTGACTCATAATTAGATGATTTGAGACGCTCTATGAATTTAACTCTTTGTTTTTCCTTAAAACAAGAACTGTTGAGTATTGAGAGATTGTATTCACATGGTTGATCATTTAGAATTTTAGATAAATTTATGTGGTGATTTTTATAAATTTGGATATTTAACATTTAGGGTTTGTAATTTGTCTAATTAGTCTAACACTTAATTTTAAAATCTAAAATTTTAATAATTTTGACAAACGGTTTTTCAAACATTGAGAGCCAATCACATAATTATTTTTTAAATTTAATTAATCTCAGTATATATTATTTTTAATGTACATAAGAAATGATCAAATATATATATATTAATTTAACACAAATAATTTTGACAAATGTTTTTATCCAACTTCTTAGTCATTCAATGGTGATGACATATGTGCCTAAAAAGTTGATCATGTTTATAAAAAATAAAATTCACTATCTAAAATATAGAAAAAGCATATATGGTTTTATACAAGGGTTCAAATCTCGAATGATCGCCAAGAACATTCTCTCACCCTTTTTTAAAAAAATTTAAAACTTGAGATTTTGGCCGATATTGACGATATATAAAGGTTTAAAAATCGATATATATTGTCAGATATTTAAATCCCTAGTTTTAAAAGTAGAAAACCTAATATATATCTTGTCAAAATTTTCAAAAATGACAAAGATTTCTAATAAAATAGAAAGCGAATGTGGTTCGTTTTTTTTAGAAAAAACAAAATAAAAATATCTCTAACATTAAGTCAATAGTAAATATCCAATATAAATGAATAAATTAATATTCACATGATCTAAAATAAAATTTTAGTTGTTTTAAGATGTTGAAGTCTAATAATAAAGATTACTATGAGACATGTTGGTCCATAAAAAATCCGGCCAGCCCACCATGAAGTAGACTTAGTCAAGGTCACAGGGCTTCGAAGATAAGTCCCGAACCACAAGTTCAAGGGTATAAATCTCGGCCGATATGATAAGTATCGGCTAGAGAAAAAAAATTCGGCCTAGATCTTGTCCGATTTCTTCATTTTTTTAAAAAACAAAAAATGAATATTGGTTGTGGGCCCGGGCCGATATCCCCTAAGAAGACTTATTTTTTATGCTTTTTGGAGAAGTATCCCAAGCCTAGGGCCGATAACGGATCAAGCTCCCTTTGCTGAAGATGAAACCAATTTGTATTCTCAAAGGCCAAGCCTGTTCACATCCGGTCAAGCTTTTTTATTATTAAACCTAAAGCCCAAGTGTTGGATCCTGTATTTCTGTTTGTAAAGTAATTTTCT
This sequence comes from Chimonanthus praecox, assembly GCA_022113865.1. Taxonomy (NCBI): domain Eukaryota; kingdom Viridiplantae; phylum Streptophyta; class Magnoliopsida; order Laurales; family Calycanthaceae; genus Chimonanthus; species Chimonanthus praecox. The sequence goes on along the minus strand of CM039090.1, from coordinate 9,535,242 downwards.
TGGACAAAGAGTCGAAGCACACTTACAAGGCCCAATTTCAAAATTTCAATGAGTTATGTTGTCTTTGAGTGATGGAGGAGATTACAATATATTCCTAATATAATCATATAATATAATAATAATACATGTAATTTTTATATATCTATATATAAATATATAGTTTAGTCAAATTTCGAAGCGACTAAAAAGACAAATAGGCTTTAATAGGTTTCCTTAGAAGCCCAAATGTATTCTATAGCATATACGTTCAAGCTCGTTTCTTTAGAATGGGCTTTGGTTGGTTTGGGCTTAAATGGAGCCCATGAGCAGCAGAATCCAAACCCCTTGTCCATAGAAACTATATCCTTGTGGATTGGTTGAGCAAGGAAACTAAATTTTGGTGAAGCCCATATTTTGGAACCAGGCTCAGCCCTTGTTCAATTAATCTTTTGGTTGTGGTTCAGGATTATCTTCGAGGCCATGTGACCTTAACTAAGTCTATTTCTTGGTGGGCTGCCCGGAATTTTTTTGGATCAATTAAGGGTAATAAAAACGGTGGACTTGAGATCTCGGCTTACATCGGACGATATTTCTCTCTCTTTTTTTTTTTTTTGCCAAATCTCAATCGTATCTTGAGATCTCGCCTGTACAGCGGAGATTTGGACCCTTGGCCACCCCTAATGAAAAAATTTCCCCAAACCTCGGGTGGAGTGGGGCGGGGTGAGGAAATGTAAATATCATGAAATGTTAATTTTACTGAAAATTACATAAATACCAACAAAACTGATATTTGGGATCCAAATGGTCCAAGAGGGTGATATTTCAGCCAATATTTTAGAGTCTTTTTAATATTATTTAAAATTAAAAATATAAAATTTGATCCAATTTTTTTTATCTATATCATTTTTGTGATATTTAAAACTTAAAATTACCCACTATAATGTTCTTAAAAATGCACCTCCCTTCCTATCTTAGAAATCAGAAGTCTTTAATTCGATTCTCATTCCACTCTAAAAGGCCACCTCCTGTAGAATCTTCTATAGTGTATGAATAGAAACATTTGTACATACTTAAAACTCCAATGTAATAAAGATGAGCCACCCTTCAAACCTCAAAGAAAGTGAGCTAGATCTTTACAAACTCCATGAATAGGTAGAAATTCGGGTTTTCTAAGATACTTACTATTTTGGGTTCTCTTATGAAAAAAAAAATAAAGAAATGTTATATAAATATTTATGGAACTAAATAAATAACCCTTAATGTGATTGATATAGTTTTAAGGGTATTTGTGATATTTTCCTAATATTCTAACATTTTTATGAAATTTAGATTTTTTATGAAAAGAATTAATGTATTGTAATAGAAAATACATATCATTATGGGATAGTAGAGAATATAAATTTCATGTCAAATGTTTCTTTATATAGATTTTCTATTTTTGAAGAAAATTTATTTTTTAATTATTTAAGATATACACTTGTATCAAAATTTTAGATCTTAAGGGTCTAATACTCTATGAAAACAACCATTGTTTTAACCACAACATGCTTATACTAGGTTTTCTATTTTATATATTTTTCAATAATTTTTATTTTTTCTAAAAAAAATCAAAAGTTTTGCAAAATGTGCTTGCATATCAGCCATTATTCGGCTGATATGATACGCTCAACCTTTTTTTTTTTAATCCCTTATTCCACTCATGTACATGCAGGGGTCAAAAATTCGGTCTAGCCGATATTTCGGCCGATATGCAAATATCAGCTGATAAATTTCTCTCTCCTCTTTTGTTTTTTTGTAAATATCAGTATTATTTTATTATTTTATTTTTTCTAAATTAAAAAATATAAAAAAACCGAAAAAGAAACTTTTTTTTAAAAAAAAATTGAAAACGTAAATATCAGCTGATATCAGCCGAATTCTGGGCTGATATAGGCCGATATTTTGACCCGGGCCTATCACCGTTTTGATTTTTTTTTCTTCTTAAATACCGATATAATTTATCTCGGCCGATATCGGACCGATATATATCGCCGATATATCGGCCATATCGACTGAGAAATACGTATCGGCCGTCATTAATCAGCAATTAAAAGTCGATATATGTACCCTTGTGTATATGGGTTTATATGAAGTACATTTAAGAATGAAATTTTTTTTTAAAATAATATTTTTCCTTTTAAATTTAAATTCAATAGTATTTAATGTTCATGTGATGTCTCTTCATGAATAGAAAAAACACATAAAGGTTCCAAAGGAAAGAGCACCTTGGGCCCAGTACAGCCCACCTAATGGTACAAAGCCACAAAGTTTTACAACTCGCCCAATCTTTGTGAAGAAATCTGCTGTATAGTTTGTGGAGCATTACTTCTACTCTTACTCAACTATTCTTCTGCCACCGGCGAAGGCGATAGCATTTACAAATTTGCCTTCCACTATAAGATTGCCATTCTCATACCTCACCAAAAGATGGATAGCTCTCCTAATTGCAAATAATTCATCTTCATTCGAGTTCATGATCCCTACAGATTTCGAGAAGACCAACTACATCCTACCTCTATCATTATGGATCACACCTTTTTGCCAACTGGGCCAGGCTCATCCTTTGTTGCACCATCAATATTAAACTCATAGAAGCTGAGCTCAGACTTCGTCCCACCCAACCCCTCACCCCCCATCACATAACCTCTCCATGATAGATAGAAGTCCTCTGAGGAACAACCGTCAAACACCTTACAAATTGATAACCAACCTACTAGGTTCTACTTGGTTCTAAGTAGAGAGTGAGTTCGAGCCAATTTTAATTGTACTGGTCGAGTTGGGAAGGAATTAGCTAAAAATCACCAGAGGAAATAAAGAGCAGAGTCCTGGCCAATATGGTTGAGTTGGAGCTGTATCAGTAGTAATTGGGTTTGAGTTGAATCAGCAGATTCTTAAAATGCAGAAGAAATGAATTTTAAATTCTTCAGTAGGGTCGTAATTTGCAATTTATCCATTCGGCACTTCATAGAAGTAAGGTTTTAAATATCTGACTCAGTAGGGACTGCGATCGAGTTATATAGATCAGGTTGAAAAAAATCAGCTGAAAATCACTAAAAATTGGGTGAAAATGGCCAAGTCATAAATAATACAGCTGAGTCTGGGTCGTATCAGTATCATCTGAGTCCGAGTCAACTCATGCTTGGCTGATTTTCGTAATCTACATAGAAGATCTCGAGTACCTTAGCTAAAGTTGGGATTAGCATTTTGCTACTGGGCCGAGCCCACTAAGCCTTAGCTCGGCCGTGTAATATATGTTACATTCGGTTTCCACGAGACTTTAAATCTTAGGAAATTAACCAAGTTGGCCAATATTTCTAAATTTTATATTTTTTACAAAATAAAAAATTAATAGATTTAGTGTGGTGTCAGTCAATCAAAATCAATCAATACGTTTCTTCTTTTTTTTTTTTAAATATTTGTAGTTAGCTTTAAATTTGTTATTAATCTTTACCTATTAACATAAAAATTGTTGTTTATATATTAACCATGGTAAATCAACAAATATTTAAACGTTTTTAATGTCTAAGTAGTAACACTTCGTGCAGGATTCACTTAGTGTTGAATAATTCAAAATTATTTTTTTCTTTGAATTTTTTTGGGAATTACCTGAAAAGTTACTTTGTCAATGCACATCATTAACATTTAATTAAATATAATTTGATTTATTTTTAATTATAAAAATAAAGGACTAATATAATTTAATAGACTAATTTTTACGGTACTGATAATCTATCAAGTACACAACCCATTAAAGGTCAAACATCCATCAGAATACCTAAAAAAATGTAAATCAGCAGCTAGTCAAGCAGTCAAAACACAGGCCCATATATGTAGATGACCTGGCCCAAAGAAATAAAGTCCATCATTTCTGGCCCACCTAATTAATAGACTCCTATTTTAGGCCACGTCAGCTACACAGTGTCAACCTTATGATGATTCGAAGTTAAGGTCCTCTCTCCCTATGTAAAAGTGGAAGATCTTATGGGTGGTTCGATGGATCCGAGGTTTTACTTATAATCAAAGTGGAATTTGCGGATTTCTACGTATTAAAAAAGAAAAAAGAGGAAGACACCTTTCTTTATATTAGATTAGAGTTCTCAAATTCGATTCATAAATAAGATTTGTGAATGACATTTTATATTTATTAAAATTAAACTTATTTTTAATGTGAAGAAGCATTAACTTGAGTACTAATTCTCTAAACGATCTAAATTTAAATAACTCATTATATTTTTATATAAAAAAATCTCTTTATAAAAGATATACAGCAGTATATATACGAATCACTCTGCACCAACCATTTTTGCCCTTGAGGGGTAGTTGATCCAAAGTCTGCTAAAGTCAGTGAAGACCGACTCCAATGCATGAGAATAGATAGATTTGGAAGATATTTTTAAAACAATGTTTCATAAAAGTAACTCTATTAAATTTAAGTAGTAGATTTTCAAAAGTTCAAACATCAATAGTAAAACTAAGATCATTTTTAAATGAATTTCTAATTCAATGAAACAAACTCAAAATGGATTTATATTTATTCAAATTCAATAGGGTTGAAAGAGTGCCAATTTAGACCCAATTAATCTCATAAAGGACTGTGAGACTAATCCCATGGATATCCGAGACCACCCACACACCTCATGTATCAAGTATACTCGAAAATAGTCAAATTTAAGACTTCTAATCTAATCCTACAAGCTTAGACCAATCAAGCTACGTATGTAAATTTAACTCAATTTCCATTGCACTCAGCATATAGTGAGCAACAACAATTGTTCCAAGCAATAACTAGATTCCTGTTTTATTCAAGTCATTCAACTTATTATAATACTCCTTCTATCTCAAATCAGTTGTCTTATATGAATTTTAAAATTATTCCAAAATAATTGTCTCATTTATATTAGAGTAGTATAAAGTGTGTTGAAATGGATAAGATCACATGAACTGCTAGTCTTGAGTTCCTTAAAAAACACAAATATTTCAAATGAAACAAGTAAAATAGAACGGAAGGAGTAACATATAAAGAGCCTCAGAAATTACTTTACATCCAAGGAAAAGGTTCTTGTAGTTACAATTTTCTTTGTACTGTAATAAGTTGAGTATTTAAGTCCAAGTGGCAACATATGATATACATGCAAGTTTTTAGCAGAAAGATGAAAGATAAGGAATTATAAAAGCGTAGCAGAAAAGGTGTTTGATAGTTTCTAGATTGGATTAGAACAAAGAGGTGAGACAGAATAATTCACTCATCTTTTTTTTCCCTTCTCTCTGAAGAGACTGAAACATCTCAAGGTCCCCCCCTCCAAATATAAATGCCAATTCTCTCTCTCTCTCTCTAAAGGTTTTATGTTGCCCTCCCAAGTTTTGAACTGACTTGGTAGCTCTTCTTAAATCAGAGACTTCAAATCCCTGATTCCAAGTTTGCAACCAAAGACAGAAGTGAAATGTACATATAAAAGATACTCATATTAATATCATGAATAATACCATGTCAATATCATAAATAACAAAGAACTTGTATGAAATCCCACTTCCTATCCTCTCTCTCTCTCTCTCTCTTCCTCCCTCCACCACCCCACCAACAAAAGGGATGCTTTTCACTAAATTCTCTTCACAAAGAAAGCTAACAAATATAAATATTCCTCTCAGGATTTCTTTTCCTTCCTCTTTGTTTCTTTAGAAATGAAAGCTACAACATGCTGCATCTCAACCCAAAAGAGATAAGTCTTGTAGTTTTCCTCTCTTCTTTTGTCTACCTTTGTTTTCTTAGCCGCAAAATTCTGATAATTTAACAAATGGTGCCCGTTTCATTCATGTTAAAAGCATGAGAACTGATTGATTCCCCAACCTTTAGTTATTCCTTCCACTCATTCTTTCCACTCCAGCCTCTCCCTGGCCTTTTGTTTTGCCACCTTCTGATCACACCAAAAATCTCATTCACCCACCCAACCAACATGACCTGTTTGAAGCCCCAATTCTATAACAGATCATGACTTGGTGTTTATCTCAGAAAAGCTGTTTAATTTCCTCCTCTTTGAAGCTGGAGAATTTGTGCATGACCCAACAGTTATATCCTCACTTTTGTAACTCAAGCAAGGAGCATCCAACACCCCAATGGGGCTCTGTGGCACTGATGAGACCGACCCGCTAACTCGTTTTACAGACCCATTGCTGATCGATGCCAACTCTTGGATCATCTCATAACACTTGAATACTCTCTCCTGCAATCCAAAACAGGCAACTCAATTGTTCAATTGTCCTAGCCAAGATGGTGATGATTTTTTTTTAAAAACAAAATAAGAAAGGAAAATTCACTTTTGGGTCTACATTTTTACCTTTTCTACATGTATGTAACAAGATACATCCGCATCAAAATTCACTCCTTGGGTTTCTCCTAATACTGTTGTTGCCACAGCTGCAGCTACCTCAGAAGGCCTAAATTCCAAAAATTCAATCCCTGCATTGAATCAATAGTAAACCAACCAGTTGAGTCCACTCAGTTCATTTTGCCTCTGCAGAGCAAAATTTAATAAATGGAAACATGTTTAAACTTGAATGAAAAATAAACAGACCTCTAATTGTGCCTAAGATAAGTTCAATGGATCGCTGAATCAATGATCTTGGTGGTGATTTCCCATCATTCATCTTCTTAAGAAAGTAATCTATGAAGGAGAATGGAGTCACAGCTTGCATCCTCCATTGCAAAGTGCTCAGCACCAGAAGCTCCATTCTCTGTATAGTTCTAGCTTCGAAGACAAATTTGGAATCACAGACCTGTTAAACCACATAATAAATTTCGACAATCAGGGAACAGAAATCGAAGGAAATGGCACATCTTCCTTGAAAAAGGCTAGAAATCATTCCCAAGGCACATTGAGCTGTATGCATTTAATACCGTTTAATCCAATAGTGTAATATTTCTTCACCTGTAAATCTAGAGACAGAGGCACTTCAGTTTCCTCCATCTTGGCTGCTAAAGACAAGCAAGCCACAGATAACAGCTGCATCATCCAGGATTTACCTTGCTAAAAATACATAAAAGATAGAATCTCAACAACTCACTCATACAAGAGAAGAGAAACATGTTTGTAATAGAAGTCGCAAATCATATGAAAAAAGGAGTATTGGGTTCTTATCTACAACTCACAGGGAGCTCATAGGCTGAAAGGAATCTGTCCAAGTAGTTTATGGATAAGTATGCACACAGGGGTCCAAAACTGTAATAGGCATGAACCTGTTAAACCCAATATAATGTAACAAAGATTAATCACAATGAAACAATTTCTATGAATGGAAATGTAAGGACAAAACATGGAAACCAAACAACCATCAATACCAAACACAACAGCAACCAAATGAGAGGGGAAAAATGAAGCCAAATCCAGATAAGAAATCATGCCCGAGAAATGAAAAAAAGAACAAATCTGATTTCAGACAAAAAAAAGAGGCTTTAATATTATCAATGATAGCTGTTAGTGGAGCGGAATGCTCTATCAATTTCAGAGAAATTGGAACAGCATCAAAGCAACAGGCACTGAACAGAGTCAGAGAAACAAAGAGGCTTTTATTTCATTCCATCAAACCAGAGGCCCCCCCACACCATAAAGACATGAAAAGGAGAAAAACCCAACAAGAAGTTCAAAACCAAAGTCCAATACCAAGAAAGCAAAGTGCAAACCAATCCCATTTCAAAAGAATACAAACACCAACAACCCACCTTCCAAATCCAATCAACAGCATCCCTTCTTCTTGACAAATCCAAGGCCCCATTCTGCAACCTGCTCATGTAGTCTGCCTTGGGCAGATGCTGGCATTCTCTTTCAACCATTAAAGCCAAGCACTCATCAGTCTGACGAGGAAAACCCATCAAGTAATCTACCAAAAGGCATTGCCTTTGATGATATCCATGTTGGTATTTCCCTTCCAGCACTCCCTCTTCAACATCATCTTCACCATCAAAACCCATGATGCTATTGTTGTCCTCTGGACAAAGGAGGCTAGACCCAACACAGTCATAGCTAATAGCCATTGATAGATTAAAAAGAAAAGTATATATATTACATATATCACAAGATTTCTACAAAACTCAACAAGAGTGAGCAGGAGCTGTATCAGACAATGGCGCTGAAAAAGAAGAACCTTTCCATCTTCCTATTAACTAGAAAGATGGGAAGAAAAAGAGCTTCAAATACAAAGAGAGGGAAATGTGTGGGGGGAGAGCAGTGAAGGGAAGAGGTGGCTTTTGTAGGAAATGAGTGTATTTAGGGCAAACCAGTTAGCAACTTGAGAAGAGACTAGAGAGGGGGCATCTGATGAGAAAAGAAATGGGACAAGATAAAATAAAAGCAAAGGAAAAAGACATTTTGTTCTAAACTATTTTGTTTTTGCTTTGCCTTGGATATGCTGAGGGGTTGATTTTGCTGTTGGGGGCCATGATATGAAATGTCTGATGTATCATGTATGTGTTTAATGATGATGTAATTATTGTAATGAAGAACAAAAAAAGTACTATTTAACCAAAATCTGTGATTCTGTACATGATTTAGTAGAGTGGAGTAAGTAATGCCGTACTTTGTACCCATGTTTACAACTTTAGAAGGAAATTAACACAATTACCAATTTGCCACATTGACCATCTTCTCCCTCTATCCCTCTAAATAAATGTAAGATTCGAGATGAAATGGATGGTTACCTTTCTCGTATTAAATATATGTAGAATATAATAATAAATCTTAGCATTCTCACAGACATGTATAAAGTTGATGAAGAAAAATTCTATCGACTAGTCTAGAGGGATTTACACATGAATTGAATCCAATAAATTTTTAAACATACACTATTTCATTTCTCATTGTAAAAGAAGAATAAAATATTTTTAAAAATATTAAAAAAAAAAATGAAAACACTGATGTGATTTTAAATAATATAAGATATTTTTATTGATTTTAAAAATAGTTTATTTTCTACTCTATTGGAGTTTTGACAAGTTATGTCAACAAATGTGAATAAAAAATAATGTAAACTTAATTGAAAAGAAATTTCATTTATAAAAGTCCTTATTGTATAGAAATTCTAATAAGCCCCTCAGGCAATTTTTTTTAACTTTATATTAATGAGTTGTCAAAGCAGCAAAAAACAAACTTATGTTTTGAAATCTTTCTTCTGCCATTTTACAGGTGTACGGTGGATATGTCCTCCCAAAGTAATTTTTTCCTCCTTTTATTTTCGCGGGAAACAAGTCAAAGATGAGGGAAAGAAAGAGCGAGAAACAAAAATAGCTGTTGAGGGATTGAGAAATTGTGTGTTTTTAAGTAGTAATAATTTTATCAATAATTGAAGAAAAAAATATATTGAAAATTGTAAGATGCATATAAAATGATATTAGTACATACTTTATAAAATATCAACTCATATAACTATTTATATCTTGAGATTTTAAATTTTAAATTTTTAGCTAATATAATCCGTTGGTATTTCATGACTAGTATCTTTAAGCTACAAGTTTTCTAGAATAATATTTCTAAAAAATTCTTCTATCCATATATTTTTCTATAAAATATACCCAAATATTTTGATTATTATGCACTAAATTGTCAATTTATCTTGTAAAATTGATTTTATGTATTTTCGTCAATTAAATCCTCCAAGAAAGCATGCATTCTTGTCTCGTAGTGGCCAGCTAAGCTAGATTTTAGACGCATTGTGTAATTTTGAACGGAAGTAAGGGTAAATATGTAAAATGGAAGGTGTATAGCGACCAATCGAACTCTGCCTTTGTTCTTTTTCCCTTGTGGAGACGCGTGCCCGTGCGCTCTTATTTCAGAGGCAGAAATGACTGCAAACAGTAAAGAGAGAGGATTAAGGAGGGTAAGGCAAATTCTTTAAAATTTTAAATGTTTACTTTGTTTTAAACTATATATTTTAATTATTTTTAGGGAGCACTTACGTACATTCGACTTTTTTTTTTCCCTACACACTCAGTTTTAAAATTTTAGGTAAAATTATAATTTTACCCTTCCACTTTTGATTAGTACCAGAAAAGGATATACACCGAACCAACTGAGAAGGAAAAAAAAAAACCCATGAGCCCCACTGTTGAGCGAAACCAAAGGTCATCCTTAGTCGTAGATAGGTGGACCAAGGACTATCATGGTGATGTCAATCCTAGGTTGAGAAGTGAATGATTCACTTGGATCTAACAAAAAAAACCCAAATCATGGATTTTCGGACGCCCCCAATCAACAGTCAAAGAAACTGGCCATAGGAGGGTCCCACCATACTCCGATCAAAGATCTGATGGTACAGATGGATAGACCATAAAAAAATGGAATGGGTATAGTGGGACCCACAGGCATAAACCTTTTCCATGACCTGATCTAAGGTTGAGAAGAAGATTTGGCGGCATCAAATTTTGTCAGGTTACCCCTGCTTACAGTTATCCCTACTCAAGAGTAACCCCGAGTAACCTCCGCAAAATTTATCCCTCATTGAAATGCATCACGTTAAAAATATTGACAATTTTTTAAAATAAACATTCAACAAAATAAATTGCTAATTACTCCAAAAGAGATTATTATGAACCTCAAAGTCTTTTGGAGTTTCGAGACCCTTTCAAATTTTGGATAGAATCATTCCTTAAAAATAGGACATTTTGACAATTATATTTCATAATATTTTATTTTTATTTTTTATATTATATGAATTTAATAAAAATTATTAATGCTTATAAAATTGTTATGTCATATTACCCTTGCTTACAATTACCCCTACTCAAAGGTAACCCCTGTAAAATTTACCCCTCATCCAAATGCATCACGTTGAAAATGTTGACACATTTTTAAAATAAACTTCCAAGAGAATAAATTACTAATTAATCCGAAAGAGATTATTATGTACCTCAAACTCTTTCAGAGTTTCGAGACCTTATAGAAATTTCAATAGAATCACTCCTTAAAAATAGGATATTTTGACAATTATGTTTCATAAAATTTTTTTTTTATTATTTATACTAGATAGATTTAATAGAAAATATTAATTTTCATAAAATTGTTAATATGTCAGTTTACCCCTACTTACAGTTACCCCTAGTCAAGGGTAACCCCCATAAAATTTACTCCTCATCCAAATGCATCATGTTGAAAATGTTGATACATTTTAAAATAAATTTCAAACAAAATTAAATTGTTAATTACTTGAAATATATTATTTTTTAATTATATAATATATATTTTTTTGAAATATTTTAATTTTATAATATTTAATTGATAAAGAGAGGAAGGCAAGGGGTATTGAGGGGTAGGGTATCGTGAATACCCCAACCTCCAAAGGGGTATTTAAAAATGAGATGAGAGGGGTAAATTTTCAAATTTTTACTCTCACCCCGTTGTTACCAAACGAGGGTAACAAGGGGTTGCCCTCTCTTACCCCCCATCCAAACGCCCTAATAAAACTCACAAATGTTAAAAGTTGTTGAAATTACGATGCACAAGAGAAACCCTCCAAAACACAACAATCTAATAAATTTGGATTCAATTAGAAGTTTGAATGAGTTGATTAGCATAAAATAGTTGTTATACTTAAAACCAGGGATTTTAATATGTTTCGGCCGATATTTACCGATATCAGGCGATATCCGATAAATATCATCGATATCGTCCGATAGTGGTGGTTTTAATTAAAAAAGTTATGAGAGAAGTTTTGCGGTCGATACCGATATTTCAACCCCTGCTTAAAACATTCTAATCTATAATTTTAGCCATTTACAAATTATATTTGTTCTTTTTTTTTTCCATCCAAATAGTTTTGGAAAAAAAAAAACCATTTCCTCCAAAATATATACGTATTATTAAGTAGTTTGATGAAAAGAAGTTTTGTCCTGACTAAATTACATGACTTGTAAATGTGGTTCAACTCGGTCTAACTTCACAATTTGATCCACTTTTTAAAATGTTAACCACAACTCCAATAAATATATATATATATAATGCAAACCTGTAGCAACTATTTTTAAATTTAAGGAAAAAAATTAAAAAAATAAGTCTTTTAAACTTTACCATCCAGAAAAATTCTTAAAAACTCAGTGAAATTTAATTCAACTCATCTAATTGAGTCAACTCAATAAACACCAAATCATGCCCTCAAACTCATGAGTTGAGTTAATAAATTAATAGGTTTGCCATTTAAGTCGAGTCGAAAGAGCCCAATCTCTTCAGTTTTGCAGAGAGGTCACTGTTCACAGTCTGAATTACCGGTCGCCGGCAAGTGGAGCATACTGATTTCTAGCACAGTAAACCACCAATTTCATAATATTATTAGTGGGCAGTAAGTGGGGCCCAGGAGAGCAGATAATTTGGTGGACCACAGTTCTTTTCCCAAAAACGAGTTGCAATGGGCCCTCTAAATTATTTGGTCCCCACATTTATTAGAGAGCGAGGAAGTATGAGGTTTTGGAATTCGCATGGTGGTCTTGGGACCCACCTATTCAAACCTCATGTTTTTTCCTGTGGCCCATTCTCATCTCCATAGATTTGGGATCCTAACCTAGTCACCGTCACCACCAATCAGCCATCATTTTGGAATAGGGACCCACATTTTTCACCTATCATTTTGCAATATGACTACATAATTTGTGTATACAATTTTTTACGTGTATTTATAATATGGTCAGCCATCTTAACACAAGCAAAATCTGTTAGAAGTAGGGCTGCAACTCGGGTCGAATGGGTCAGATTTCTTAAAACTCAACTCGACCCGAGTTGATATATATGGAATTCGACCCAACCCGAATTCTCAACTCGAACTCTAGAACTCGACCCAACACGAATTCTAACCTGAATCAACCCGAATTCTGACCCGACCCGCATTATGAACCAATTTTAGCCGGGTCAGGTCGGGTCGAGTCACGTTAACTTGTAAAATCCTCAACCCAACCCGACCCGAATTTCATGCTGGTTTTTATCTTCTTAACCCGACCCGCATGATTTCTCAGGTCGGGTCATGCGGGTCGGGCCAACACCTGACCCGAGTTGCAGCCTTAGTTAGGACACGGGAGATAGAGTGAAATTTTCATTTTACTCTTATCGGTATAGCGCTCATTAAATATCGGTGTCCCGATAACACGCCGCTCTACATGTATATGTTTTGCATATCGGTACACTGATACTTGATGATAGGTACACAAATAAGAGTAAAATGAGAATTTCACTCAATCCCGTATCTCCTAACAAATTTTGCCCTTGTTAAGATGGGCGTCCTTAAAATATGGAGGCACAATCTAAATACTTGTTGGTGTTGTAGACAACAAATATATCCTATTTCCTATATCATTTTAATTATATAGTATTGATTTACTTCTATGTATTTTGAATTATCATTGATATTTTTAAATTTCAACTGAAAATTACCATTTAAAATAAGATAGAATTTTTTCTGGCCGAACTTTTTAATTCATTTTGCCTTTTTACATGATGTTTGGTTAAATTGTTGAAAAAAACAACTAAACTTAGAATTAATTGAAGTTCTTTCCTATAAATATTACAATTATTTCTATAGTGATAAGAGAATAAATACATCTAAGCTCACTTAGAGGCTTAGAGTTACATTACTGCAAGTTTTCCTTCACATGAATTATGTGGGGAGATTTGTAAAAACAATGATTCTTCTAACATATATTAAATTCTCACATATTTGAAAAAAAAATGTTAGGGTATATATGAAAAAGAGGATAATTAATATTTTACTCTTATTTAATCATTTTCTTATAATAATTTTATTTCTAAAATTTAATTATTTATAAAGATAGAATGTGGATAAAAGACCAGTCTTCTATCGTCCATGTGAAATCATTCCTTATTTTTGACACATTTTTCATATTTTTTGATAAAATCATATTTCATCAATCACGCCTTATGTTTATAAACTTTTAAAGACAGCTAATTCAATTTACCTCACATCACCAACATATCAGAGAGGATCATGGCATTGTCGAACAATTATTGCTAATAGCCAAATGGGGAGATTTGATAGGATGAACATTGATAAATTTGTTCAGGTAGCTTAAGTGGTAGTCACTTTAATTAAGAAAATAAATGTTTTGAGTTCGAGTCACGTAGTCATTCAATACCTATGGTTTATGATACGTGACTTTTTTTTTTTTCAAATTAAAAATCAAATAACACACGGCAAAATAAAATCATTGATAAAATAAATCACCTAACGTTCAAGTTTCATTAATTTCTCGTCAATTGCTGAATCAAATCGGATCAGATCATTACATCAATGGTCCATATCTAGGTTTCAAGCTCAGATTGATAAAACACTTGGCTCCATACATGGCTCAAATGGCACTTCACATCTATATCATATCGAATTTCTCAAAATTGGCGATAAATAAGGGTTAGATTACTACAACCACTTTCATTCGCAGTTTAGTCAATACTCTCGTACTTAAAGAGGGAGACGGGAGTCATGGATTTTTTTTCATTTAAAAAAATAAATGATAGATTTTCTAACAGTACAAATAGAAGAGATGAATGCAGAATGACATGGGCTAAGAATTTGTTCACGAGTCCATACAAACATTCAAAGTGTTAATCTAATAATTCTAAGGTAAGATTCAAAGCTTCCTACAATCTCTATTTTGACACACTCAATGCCCCTTATATTTTTTTCATAGCCATGTCTATTTTCTTATGAAAATCTTTTGAAATATCTAGTTAGGTTGCTTTTACCGTTGAATTTAACATATTCTAATATTTAAATAGTTAAAATTTTAAATTTTGTTTACAAAACATCTGAGTGATTTTAAATATCTATTGACATTGTCAGTTAGACTGAAAAAAAAAAAAACTTTAATTGAAGAAGGTGTTTAAATTTCATTAAAGAAAAAAATCGATTAGATTACCATTGCTGAGTGTTTTATCCATGGTAAAAAATAGAAATAAACAGAGAGGAGGGAGAAAGTTTGAAGAGATTTCGATGGATCATGCGTCAGTTTCACTGTTGTACCGTCGTCGTCTATAGAGTCCTATAGCAATTGCCTTCGCCCTTTCACAGTCAGTGACACAGTCCAGTCATAAAGGATCCTTCTGAATTTTCTATACCTACTGTCTCCGCCCAAACAACCATTCGCGGCCCTTTAATTCAAAACTTCATTACAAAATTCAAAAAATATATGTTGGGAACTTTATTTCGATTATAATAATGTAAATTGTTAGGTTACATGAAGCATGATCATCAGGGATAGGAGCACTTACACACATCTAGATTTTCTACTTCTATACATTTGAAATCAGATTTTCAGATGAAATTATGATTTTACCCCCGCATTTTCATTCATTTGAATGAAATGAATCCTCAAGTGTATTTTCAATTCATTCGAATGATTTAAATATTAAGATTTATTTTAAAATTTTACACTTATTTTTAAGCACTGTGTATTTCCAAAATTTCTCAAATTGAATATCTAGACTAATTAAAATAATCTGATAAAAATACCTTAAGATTTCAAGGTCTCTTGACACTCCTAAATATTTAAAATACAGTATTTTACAAATAAGGGTATCCCTAGGGTGTGTCAAAAACACATTTGGAAGTGTCAAAAGATCTTTAAGTGCTCCCATCAGAGATATACTGAAAGAATTCATTCGAGAGTCGAACTCTCTTTTGTTCGAGCTAATTTTTTTATTGGAGGACAATTTTGTAATTTCACATTGTGTGTTATGTAAACTCTAATTAAATTAAAATTAGTATATATTTTTTGTTTTGTGTGTGAGAGAGTAGAATATCTATAATGAGAGTCGTCTCTTCTTTTTCGCCTTTGAAAATAGTGAATCGATTTGAACCCCTTGAATGTACTCAAAAGGACCCATGTAAAATCTCTATCTTCTGGTTTGTTATTCTGCGTTGGTTTGTCTTTTTCGTTGTTCATGTATTGTTGTTTATGTGTGGATGAAAAGACATTTTCTTCCAACAAATTTAAAGTAAAAAAAATATTAATCTAATTCACAAGGGACAAATACTCCTCTAGATCATTTCTTTCACAATTTATACTTTGAAAATTCTAATCCGACATAAACTATGACTTGATTTTAATAATATTCATTTTTTCTCTATCTTAATCTAACTTAAACTGAGACATAGAGTAACAGAATATTGATTATGAAAAGGATTTTATGTAAAATTTATTACCTATTCAATTTATTAGTCAATAGGACATTCATTTTGAGAGTCTAATTTATTTAGTTTAAAACTTAGGACGATATAATTCAATAAAATAAATTTTCAATCTCAAATTAGTAATTATTTATTTAATTTTATAGGGTAAATAGATCTTATCTTATTAGTATTTCATATAAATTAAGTTTAATTTTTTATTATCATAATTCAATTGTAAAAAATGTCCTCTAATCAATGTATTAAATGTTTTTTCTCATGATTTTCTATTTCTTTATCTAATGATATGAAATCATTCCATATTTTTATAAATGTTTTTCTTATTACAATTATTATGAGCACGTCCTTTTTCTATTGAAAAAATCATGTATTTACAAAAAAGGCCTCGTGTGATGCAAAAGTATATATGCTATTAGTGTATCACTGTATCTTAGCTGTGGTTTGAGAACTCGAAATTCAGATTTTACTTAGATTCTATCAAGTCAAGTAATTAGTGAGTTTTTTTATTTAGAATAAAATTTATTAAATCCCTTGACTTGAAATGCTACGTAGTCGAGTCAACTCAAACGGACTCATTTAATTTCTTTTAGAGACTTTAATGTACACTCATCACATATATTTGTCGTATTAATCATTTCCATTTCAATGATAATACTCCCTCTGTCCCAAATTAGTTGTCCTATTTAGATTTTAGAATTGTCACAAAATAGTTGTGTCATTTGTATTGGAGTAGTATAAATGTGTTGAAAATGGATGAGATTACATAGAGTGCTAGCATTATATAGAGAGTTGCTTAAAAAACACAAATATTTCAAATGAGACAATTAAAATAGGACGGAGGGAGTAACAATTTTCTCCTATGATCTCTTCATCACGAGTGTTCAAATTACAAAGTTTGATTGTAGCAAAAAAAACCAAATTTAATGTATTGAAAACATTTTTACTGGCCTTTAATATCATACATTTATATAATTTAAATATTTCTTTTAAGGCATATCAAAATTGAAAATCTAATATTTATTTTATTTAATGTTAATTTGTTGTAAATGCAAGTGATTTTAATTTTTGAATTTCAATAAAACAAAATTAAATAAGTACTTCCTATGTAATTGATTTCTAGACCTTTTGCACTTTCCTTCATTTTTAATATTTAATTAACAAAATTTGCATGAGACAGGTTTTTTTTTCAACTAGTATTATATTAACATGGTCTAATGAGTGATGAAATCTCAGCCGTCAAAATAGAAATTCTAACAAAATAAGTCCAAGATAAGTGGATCCAATGGCAGTCCTTTTTAGAAGGAATCATCAGATCTGCTTTTGCTTTTTTTAACTTGTGGCAAGAGTGGGTTTGAAAGTTCAAAAGAGAGACTGAAGAGAGTTTTCAATTAGGGAGAATCTGTGGTCACTTCCATTAACATGTTTTTCACCACAGTCATCAGTCAAAAAGTAGAAAAAAGAAAACTGTCAAAAAATAATTAACCCTCCTTCGGTTTTGCTAAATTATAATTAGTTGCCAAAGATTCCTTACCTATGATTTATTATATCTAATAATTAGCTTAGAGTTCCTTAAAGTTGGGGACATTTTTATAGGGTCCTAAAGCAGCAAGCAGGCAGTGGCATATTACTTCACTAGAGTTACTGTAGATGAGCTGTAATTTTGAAGTTGTTTGTCATTTTTTATTTGTAATAAATTAGTTTTTTTTTCAAATATTTAAAGATTTCAAAAAATAATAAATAAATTTGATAAGATATTGTTTTCTTTATTTATAATATAAATAAAGATTTCAATGCAAATAACTAAAATATTGAATTTTTACCACTTGCCATGATACCTACTTGATAATTTATATAAAGATTGATGTAGTCGTTTAATTTATTCTCTCTAATGAGGATACTTTTTAAAAAATAAAAAATAAAAAAATATAATCATGGATCACTAGGGCAAACACTAATCACCATTCATCAAGTCCTCATGGGATTAAACAATTAATTTTATTCAAACAAATACATAAATAGTCAAGATCAAATCAATAGCTAACATTAATAGTAGGGCTGCAACTCGGGTCGGGTTTTGGCCCGACCCGCATGACCCGACCCGAGAAATCATGCGGGTCGGGTTACAATAGTCGGGCTATAGGGTCGGGTCGGGTTGAGAAAAGAAAAACCCGACCGAAATTCGGGTCGGGTTGGGCTGAGGCTTTTAAATTTCAACCCGACCCGACCCGACCCGAGAAAACCCGACCCGAGAAGACCCGACCCGACCCGACCCGAGTTGCAAATGGGTAATTTTAAAGTTACAATAATCTCCATTGGTATTTTAAAGTTACAATAATCTCAAAATATTTGTCTCATATGCCATTTTGATTCTCTCTCGAGATAAGTTCATAAGCCTTTTAAGAAGCATTTCTTAAAAATTAAATTTTTAAAATGAGACGGAAGGAAAATAAAGAAAGAAAAATGAGTGAAAAAAGTGTCTGATAAACATTCTATAAAACACTTTACATGGTGTAAAGTGTAAACTATGTACTATAAACGTAAATAATTTTTAAAACAAATGTTAATCTTTAGTTAATAAAGGATTTTTTAAACTCAAAAGATAAAAAGGCCATTTTAGAAAAATCCCTTTTAAGAATTACTTAAGTTGGCCACTCAAGAAATGTGGGAAATTTCCAAAATGGAACCCCAAAATCCTCTGTGAAAACTATTCCAAAATTGTAAACTGATTTCCTTCTCTTTCTATGGATCTCTCTCCTTTTTAAATTAATTTTAAAGTTACAATAGAGACTAACTAGGGCTGCAACTCGGGTCGGGCCGGGCCGGGCCGGGCCGGGTCGGGTCAAGGGACGGGTCGGGTTGGGTTAAGGGTATGACAATCTCGGGTCGGGTCGGGTTCACTATTTCGGGTTTTTTCATTCGGGTCGGGTCGGGTTGGGTTCAATATGGAGTAAGTTGGGTTAGGGTTGGGTTTATGAAAACCCGGCCCGCCCGACCCGAGTTGCAGCCCTAATTAATAGCAACCTATTCAATCTCATCCTCCCCTCTTTGCCCCCACAGACCCCTCCAACTTAGGCATTGGATTCACAGTCATTATTGAATTGAAAATGAAAATTCTTTTCATACGAATCTGCCAAAATATTTACTACTTTAAAAATCAAAACTTCATTTAAACGACTTTACATCCACACCCTTGTCCAGACTCCTGACCAGTGGGATCCCATGCTTTAAATAAGAAATTACTGCTTTCTTCATCCAAAGATTTGACCATGGGCAACCAAGTTTACCATGAGTCACACCAACCAGTGATGGGTTAAAAATAAGATAAACACTAAAATTGAAGATAAAAGTAGAAGGCAGTAAATTTCTAGTGAAGGAGGATTTAAGTTAACCTTGGATACTTACTTTGTTCTTCTTTTGCATTCATATATCCTTCCTCCTTTCTTTTACTACGAATTCCTAAACCTTTTTTCCACTTGAGAATGTTCCTTTTTCTTCTTTGAAATGTCCTTTTCCTTAACTCTTTTACTACTATATTTTTCTCTCAAAGACTAAATTCTTGAAGCTTTTACCATTTCTCAACCACATGCCTACAAATCTCAATGAGCCTTCCTCTCTCACCTTTAGAGCTGGTGGGCATTGAGGGATGCCATAAACTTGGACTTCCTTTGGTCTAAGGAGAGAGTCTTCTCCAATTTGAGATTCGAGCTTAGACAGCCTCTGCCATTTTGCCCTTTTTTTAGTAGCCCAATGTTAGCCATATGACCATAGATATATCAATGAATGTTGGGCATATGATCATCAATTTTAATTCACATTTTTGGACTAGAATGTTAAAAAAATATCTTTTTTATGAGTTCGAATCGAAGTATTATCCTTCTTTCATTTTCCCTATAAATATAGATGTCACATTCTAAAAATATTATATGGATCACACTTTCACACCACATCTTCGACTTTATGAGTTTTATTTTTTGATTGTGGAGAATAAGAGTGATTTTGAAAAAGTATTTTTATTTCGATATACCCATTTTTAATATCATTGAAAAAGAGGTATTGGCTCCATTGTTAATGAAAATTATTCTCATTTCATTACGAATAACCTACCAAATAAACCCGAACTTAATATACCATATATATACAAACATACATAGATATATGAATATAAGGTCTTATCCTTCTAAATAGAGATTGATTAGATGTGTATGGAGATTGTAGTAATTTTATTTTTCTATCTTCTCCATACATGTGCAGCTCTCTCTATGTTGTGGTCCGGCACCAAAAGCATCCAGAACATCCGCCATATCTTCTGTGTCGCCACCATAAGCACCATGGTGAAAAAAAAATAGTCCATTCAGGGATCTTCAGAGGCTCCACATGTTACCCTTTTCTAGTGCCAATTGAAAATTGAAAATTCGAGCGGCCCCACCGGGTTTCGACACCTTTTCGAGGTGGGCCACCCGGGCCCGCCGGATTACTTTCCTTGTAATTAGTTAGATCATGTCAAATTACATTCATCAACAGTTTTTTTTTCTAAAAAAAGAAAAAAGAATAACCAAGATTTGAACATGTAGAAAACACTAGACTAGTTGCAAATCTGCTTAAGTTTCATCAACAAGTTAGAACTTCAAGTACCAAAGGGAAGGTGAATGGAGAGATGGATGGTACTTCTCTGTGTCTCCATTCTCTTGGAACTCTTGTCCCTTCTCATATGAATTGAGATTTCAAGTCTGCCTTTTACTTTTAGTCAAATCCTCCAACTGTCAATTGCCAATATATAATGTGTTCCCGTGACTAGAAATGCACGGCACTCATGTGAATAATACACTTCTTTTTAATCTTAGGTCTTAGGCATTGAATTATATTTGCCTAATCCTCTCTCCAATCTCTTTTAGATCTAGAAATTCTTATTTATGATTATATACAACATATAACATATTTACTTCTTGAGATCACGAGAGAGAAGAAGATTGTAAGGGCATTTTTTGTCAGTGTATTCACTGACATTTTGAGATGGAAAATTTGAAGAGTTAGTTTGATAGTCAAAACCCATTCTTGTTTGCCGAGTCTAAATTTTAACTTTTTAAATATTGATTAGAACAAAGGCCAAGGATTGCTGAATCTTGAAATGGCCATCAAACCTACCAATTTTTAATTAAGCCAGCCAGCCATCCATAAGGTGGGCTGTCCACTTTAGGTACAACGTGCCATAGATGGCAGCATGTTTTTTACTTATCAAACAGTTTGCTTCAAGTGTCCTTTGCATTGTTTGCTAGCTCTCAGTCCCTTACTCATGACATTTATAAGTGGGGCAACCTCTCATTGGTGGTTGATGCCCTAATCCTTTCACATTCAGAGATCCTCACTCTTGTTGTGGAATCAATTTTATTTTATTTTTAATCTGCACGAGCTCATATCAATATCCAATGAATTCGATAATTTAAGATAAAAACAAGTTAAGCAGCAGTTTATCACCATCTTACACACTCTCGAGATAATTATCATCATCATCATTATAATTATTAATTTCATTTATTTAGAGTTGGCTTTCAAAATTATTTTCTTCTACTTTATTATATAAAATATATATCTTTCATTAATTTACTCTTTTTCATGTCTTTTTATCTCTTTTATATAAATTTTTAAAGCTCTACTGTTTCTTCTTTTTCCCTTTAATTGTATATTTTCAAAATTTCTAACAAAGATATTTATATTATATCATCAACTCTAGGTAATTCAGATAAATGATTGGCCTTGTATCGACTATGTTTAACTTTCTCTATTGAAAAAGGGTCTACAGTTACATAGGCGTAGAAACATTAAATGGTTCATTCAATCCGAAAGGGTGGAGTGAGAATGGAAGTGGAAGTCCTAAATTCGCTTTTCACTTCATCCCAAATGATTATTCCTTATATAGTTACTTAATGTGCGTAGATGGAGAGACTTGCAAAAGGTTCGAGAATTAGTTGAATGCTTTAAGAGACCTGGACACCTTTCATACGAAAAAAATATTAGAGTTCTCACATTGAGTCTCGATATTTTCTACAGAAACAAGATCTTCAATGATTTGGATGAGCAATCACATGCTAATCAAGACTTTTAAAGGTTTTGAAAAATAAAGTATGACGTTCACTTGAAATTTATACTTGAAAAGTTTAAGTGATATGATCATTTATTCTTCATCTTCAACAATTCCTGCAGCCTCCATCTAATTAAGTCCTTACCTAAAAGTTATAATAATAGAAGCCCCGGTCTAGCACATTGAATCGGCTAAAATGGTAGGTTAGTGATTGAAATATTTGAAATGTTGATAAAATGAAATAATTAAGGTTTTTGGTTTTTAAATAGTGATGGTCCAACAATAGACGATCTAAATTCGAGTCAAATACAGGGGTCAAAAATTAGGTCGAACTGAGATTTCTGCTGAATTTTCGTATCGGCCGTTGACAAAATAGGACTTAATATTCTACAAATAGGCTGTGCTTATTGGATATTCAAAATTTCAAAATTTGGACTTAAATTCAATTGACTCGAAGTTATTCAGCCGAAATTGAGCCTGACAATGAAATATCAACTCAACTCACCCAAGATGAGTTGAGCGGTTGAGGCTTATTCTTTGAACCATGGCTGCATCGAAGCTTCAATTTGTGGGCTGAACTTTGAAAATGGGCTTTAAAAAGCCCCATGATATAACATGCTTGCCAGGTAAGACTCAGCCAAGTGCATTCTGACCTATATCCAGTCCTATTTTTTTTTAAATTTACGTGTGAAAATCGTGAGAACTCGAGTGTCAAACTCCTACAGATGATACCCACTGCCCTTAGGATACACAAAATTAAACCATGGAGGCTCGAATTTAACAGCTTCCGCTTCCTGAAGTGTGTGATAGCCTATTCTATTACACACAGTCAGAACTTAGCAGCCCTAGTTTTCATGGTCCCATTTTGTGATCGCCAATTCTATCACAGACAGTTTCAAACAAGGGTTAGGAGTAAGACCCGGTTTATTATTGGGTTGAGTAAATTTGGAATCCTATAATAATAATAATACTGTTTGAATGCCAACTTTGATGGGTGAGATCGCAATTGGTAGAAGAATTAAGACTTAGAAGACACAAATAAAAATCAAGAATGACATAAAGATTGCCGTAAGCAAGCAAGGGTAACAAAAATAAGATAAGTTGACTCCAATAGAATGCCTAGGTATTGCAATAGAATTCATCAGTCTCGTCTTCAAAAATTCCTACTGAATGGTCGATACAACATTCTAAAGTTATTACAATATGAATCTAGAAAATATTGTTATGCAATTTGAGAATAAAAAAAAAGACTTAAGTACTAACTTGAATGCATGATCTCAATTTACAGGGAATTAAGACACAGATGACACAACTAACAATATAGAATGATATAAATATTACCGCAAGCAAGTAGAGGTAGCACAAACAAAAACGACTACTCCAGCAGAATGTTTAGATATTACAACTGAGTTCCATTGGTCTTTTCTTGAAATACAGTAGCATGAACAAGCCTTCCATGTGTCACGGGTCGTTTTCATACTGAGAAAGATTAGTCGCTCCCAAGGTTCGCTTCCCCCACTTATAAACTCAAGCTCTTTCAAGGGCATTTTTAATGTGGGATTGCCCTCATTACAAGCTCTTCGGCCCAATCTTCGTGCGCTCGTCAGGGAGACCCACACCTCTTTTGTGTAGGGTCCATGTGTCAGGGGAAACCTCAGGCCTACAAGATCCCCGACCCAATCACTGGTGTCCTTTGCCAAGGAACCCATACCTCTTTTATGTAGGGTCCATGCATCAGAAGGAGTCCCGATCCCACAAGAAAATGCCTCAGTTTACTCTGATACGAAATTGTCACGGAAGCACTTATCTTTTCAAAATGACTAGCCACTGTGAGTGTTGCCTACCTCCACGTATATGCCTAATTCTTTCCCAACACACATTCGATGTGGTATTCAACACACGCCTATGTGACATGCTCCCCAACCCAATCCCCGTGGGGACCCACACATCTTTTGTGTAGGGCTCACACATCAAGGGGATCGTCGTTGCAGTGCCCCCGAGTTCACATGAAAGTGCCCCTGGGTTGGCACTGATATCACTTGTTATTGAGGCATTTGCTTTCTCAAAATGACTAGCCACTATGGGTGTTACTTACCCCTACTTATAGACTCAAGTCTTTCCCAACACACATCCGTTGTAGAACTCAACACACGCCCGCTTGACATATGGCAAGCTTGCATTAGTAAGAAATCTGATAAGCCTTATTCTAAAATGACCCATATAAAGCCCCATGTGATACCCTTGTGTTTGAGGGGCAGTGTGGGAGAGAGAGAAAAACGTCAAAGAGGGTGCTCGAAGTCACACATCACCTAGAGAGTAAAAATTGGTGTGGTATATAAATGGGAGCACTCACCCTTCTAAGGCCTTTTAGAGTGTGTATGGGTGCATACTGCAAAATAAAGTTGTGAAAGTCTGTTTAGATCCAAAGTAAATAATATTGTGCTAGCAGAATGAGTTGTTATAAATAGAATTAGAGAACGATTATCTATCTAACTATTGGAGTCAGGAACGATTCTAATTTAAAAGTTAAAGTGAAAGTTGTTGTGATATATAAGTCTACCCCTCACGTACGTGTACGAAGGCACACTTCAACGAAAAGAAGTGAGGGCCTCTTTAGGCTCAAGCTTGGCGCCGCGAGTCGTTACACCCCAGACTCAACAGAATTTTCTTGTCGCACGAGAAGTGTACAATTCGAATTTTGTAACAGAGCAAGCTATACTGGTACTGGGATCGAGCAAGATGGAGACGCTTCCTCTGATATATGCTAGCGTGTGAGGAGAGACATGGCATCCTTCCCCCCCTGGAATTGGAATTCGAATTGCCGTATAATAAGCGACCGCAGTAGCCTCAGAAGAAGAAGAAACCCATTACATTCGTCTTCTCTGGGAATTCGGCTTCCTCTGGTCCGAGCCCTTTGCGTCCTCAACATCGCCCTCACCAATCTCAATCCTGCTTTCACCTTCAAGACGGGGTGCGCTCAGTCCCATCCTCTCCTCTCTTTCCTCAGGTATTTGCTTCAATTGGGTCGTCTGCCGCTTTTTTTTTTCTTTCTTTTTAAGTTCATAACTGCCCCCAAAAAATATTAATTTCATTTGGGAACCATGAATTGGGGAACGGTATCGGATGATGCTTTCAAATAATTGGGACGGTAGGATTTTCGAAAAAAATGACAGACTCACATCTACTTTTCTACGTTTGTTACCATTTCAAGGGTGAAATAAACATCGGGTGTCTCGTTTGATGGAAACTTTATGGAAAATTCCATCGTCTCTGTCACTGTTCTTATGTAATCTGATTTTTAATGGATGATAGACTAGAAAATTTGTAAGATGTATACTTAACACTTAAATTGTGTTTTATCTGCCATAATCTGTAATTTTTTTTTAAGGTCTCTGTCACTGTTCTTATGTAATCTGATTTTTAATGGATGATAGACTAGAAAATTTGTAAGATGTATACTTAACACTTAAATTGTGTTTTATCTGCCATAATCTGTAATTTTTTTTTAAGATATGTCTAGATGGAATGTACTTGTATGTAAAT
The DNA here is from genome assembly GCA_022113865.1 of Chimonanthus praecox. Classification (NCBI taxonomy): domain Eukaryota; kingdom Viridiplantae; phylum Streptophyta; class Magnoliopsida; order Laurales; family Calycanthaceae; genus Chimonanthus; species Chimonanthus praecox. Next base: position 9,509,435 of record CM039090.1, on the reverse strand, counting down.
ACCGTAGGATTCTAAAGGAAACATATGCAAATTTTGCACAATTCTATGCATCTTAGAATGGCGACGACAAATGTTGCTATTTGAAGTGGGTGGGATAACCATCTATTTTGCCAGAGTATTCAATGGGTGCTAATCTTTCTAACATCCATTAGTAATGCCATTTTTCAATCTCCAATGAGAGGCTTCCTGTACAACATGTCAAAATCTTTTACTTTAATGGCCCTTCCCCAAGAGGTGTTGCATATCCAAAATTCATAGATATTCCTCCATGTTAAGATGGCATAATATACATAATAACTAAAGGAGATCTGACCATAATAAAGTTAGGCCTGCATCTTCACATAAATATTTGAGATTTTGCTTGATTAATACTGGATGTAGAATATTTAAACTGAGGGATTTGATTCTAACACAAGTCACTCTACTGGACCTGCTAACTTACCAGGTCGAGGTTTACTAGTCAATCATCTACCAAGGGTGTTCATTCTACTGGAATGGAAGGCAATGCCACAACTGTCCCAAGTATTGTTGTCTATGTCACTGTGCCAAACAAAGACGCGGGTGAGTCTATGTTCGAATTCTAATGGCATAATGATGTGTATGTAAGCTTTATATTTCCTTCATGTTGAGGTTCTTCAGTTTACTTTTAGGCCACCACTAGCATCCTTGAATTTAGGGAGTCTGGATGAGAAGCAAGGAAGAAAATGTAAGGATTGTCTACTAGGTACAAAGTGGAGCATGTGAATGCGGTGAATGCCTCTTGTAGAGAAACTTCATTTTTTCAGTTAATCAAGTAATCCCATTTAATGTTCACAGGAAAAAGTGAAGGTGGAGAAGCTTGTTTCTATTAAAATGTAGTTAGAGAGCTTACCTCAGTTAGAAGTGAGGAAACAATGATTCCTTACCCTTGGTAAGGGTAAAATAAATTTTTTTGATGAAGTGGTGTCCACTTTCATCTCCAAAGTAAGCAACTCCCCATTTCCAAACTTCTCTTTGTTGTGGTACTTATGCAATCAGACCATGCTTCAGCCGGTTCCAAAATTCATTTCTTGTTTCCCTTGGTTCATTTCTGAAATTGACATTACTTGCATTGGAAGCAAAGACAATGATAATAGCAAATGTGCAAGGAAAAGAACTCAATATTATCCTCGTTTTATGATTTTGATTTTGGTTGGATATCTTATTTTATAACCAAGATCCCCTAGGCCCCTGTCCTCAAATAACAATTTGAGGACTTCTATGTGTTGTCCGTTTGATCCTATGTGATGGGTTGGTTGGAAAGTTCCTTGCTTGAATAAGTAAAAATCACCTTGATTGGATAAGTGAATTCATGTTTTTTTAGATCCCCAAAGGTTTCTTTTCAATGATGGAAATTCTTTGGGTGAGATCAATGGCTAATTAACTTAGATTGGGGTCAAATTGGGTGAGGATCCACTTCATAGGGGTTGGTGGGTGTCAAGGATGAAGCAATGCAATTGGGGACATGATGGGCCCCCTTCAATTGAGGCTGGGGCCTAGGAGATCTTGGTTATCTTATTATAACCCATGCCATGAATAGATAGCACGCCATATAGGGTTTCCTTCAAATATGTCATATTCCAGATGTAGTAGTCAAAGCTCAAAATTGTGCCTTAGTTGCATATAGGCCCTTACCTAGGGTCTAGACCCACTTTGGATATCACCTAGCCTATTTTGTACCTAGGGCATCACCTAGTTTTTTAGACTTTTTACCTATGATGAGCCTATTTTTAAATTTTTCGTTATAGCTAGTAAATATCACAGTTAACATGAAGCAATTGTTAATAATCCTTAATTAAAAATTCTAAGTATTAGATAATTTGTTTGCTTTTGTATATAATATACGCTCATACAATGTACTTGGAAGTTCAGTGGCCAATATAGTTTGTTTCTTTTGGATGTTGTTAACATTGATGTGATAAGGACACAAATCCTTGAATCTATACATATTATGAAGTATATAAATAAGAGTTGATGACAAAATTGGGTTTGAGTCTAGACATGCTCCTTGCGCCTTAGGCTCAAGGACCCCCTGATGCCTTGATTGCACCTTGTGCCTTGACTACTATGATTCTACATAGTAGAGTTATCCATTTGACTAATTCCTTTTTTAACAATGAAAACAGATCATGATCGAATAATTTAAAGACTTGAGTGATGGGGCCTGCAAAGAGGGTCTGCAGACTTTGTATTGGTTGATAGTCATCACAATTCACAGTATCTATACTGCTGCATACGCCTCCCTAATCCACCTAAATGTGATCAATTTCCATCTTAATGTTAGCCTATGACCTATACCATCCATAGAGCCTATTCAAGTAGGTTCCATTTTTGTTTATCATTCTTGCCTCTCATGGCCATTTTGTGGGGAAGAATTGGCAAGTTCCTAAAATTTTGGATGGAAGCTGGAATTGAGTTGGTTGTGGACTGGATTTGAGTGAGAAATGAAGTAATGTTTTTTCATATTTACATTCTGCCTATTCTCTTTTTATTCACCAGTAGCACACAAAGAAGCTGTAGAACTTATCTGGAAGACAAATGAACTCCACTCTCATTCTCTCAGTCCCTTTTCATCCTCCTCCCTTCCTATTTAGAATAGCACGTAAGTGTGGAGTAAACACAATGTTTCTTGCTTGTAGCTTACTAGCTTCATATGGTGATATTTATTTGAACATCAGAATGGATCAATAAAATAATTTATATTGTTAGTAGGATGTGTAATAGTGGAGCCCCACCCCCCACCCACCCCCTCTCTTAAAAGAAAAAAAACTTCCAGCTTTTGGTAAGTTTATCAATATGTTGAGCTCCATTACCACCTTGACCAATAAGATATCCTGATCTCTTCTTCGCTATCCCCCAGCTTCCAGGGATAATTGTATCTTATTAGAAACCACCAAATTGCAGAGAGAGAGAGAGAGAGCCCCCTTTGTAAGAGTTACCAATACCTCTGGACTACACTATCTGAGGCTTCCATCAAAGTTGAATTTCAGTTTGCCGTAAGTTGATGGACTCCTTGGGTGCTTTATCAAAGTGCTTAATAAATCTGCCTTCAAGATACACTTAAATTGGGGAGCAACTAGCCCAGGAAATGGCCTTCAAAGAAACATGTGATATTGCAGCTCTTGTTTTAAGAACTAGGTCAAAGAAGTGTAGAATGTCATGATTGTTTATTCCATTTTTTATTTACTCTTGTTTGGATGCAGGCAAGAAGCTGGAGGAAAGCATTGTCACAGAAAAGCTCGCTGCATGTGTTAATCGGGTACCAGGCATGTATCTCGAAGGCATCCGTAGATACCTTAGAAATACCTTCCAGTTCATATTTTTCCAATTCAAATGGAATGTTACTCTGTATAATCCTCAGACTCTTTGTCTTGGTCCAGTCTTTTGCTTGTTTGTTACGAAAGGTAGGGTTTAATCCTATTGCATTGTCAATGTTGAAAGACACCTAAATATGGATGAAGCTGAACTCTTTTTCTTACGCCTGATGCTTTCACATTTTGTCTCTAATCCTCTTTTCCTCCTGTGTGCAACTAAATTTAGACATGAATAAACAATGTCCTAAAATGTTAGTAATGAAATGCTTTAAAAAGTAGAATAGTCATGTACAATGAGTTGTTTGGGATAACTAACGCATCCACCCTTCAATTCAAATGAGGATTTTTTATAACATATTTATAGTTTATCTTCTGTATTTCAAAAGCTTTTGAATTGTATGGTTGGTGTCTTAGTTTCACTGCACAACTATTATGAGATTATCCATTTCAATTTTCAAGAAAAACCAATTAAAAAAAATTAGTGGTAGATGATCATTCTATCACAAATTGTAATTCCAATGGTGGCAAGTGTGGTATTTTCTTCTGACTGCAAGTTCTATTTGTTATTTTTGTTGTACTTTATGCATGTTAAATACATGCAGAACGCAAACTAAATTATTTAATAGTATCTTATGTATACCCTGCATAATAGGTGCTATAGATAATCCAATTTGATAAATTGTTTATAATATGTGCACAGTTCTTATCTTTCACACACACACACACACACACACACATATATATATGTGTGTGTGTGTGTGTGTGTGTGCAGTTCTAATTCCTCTATCTTATCACATGCTCGTGCCTGGACACAAAGGGTGCTTCGATCCTATAGAAACATGTACCTTTATCAATTACTGACCATGCCTGACATTTTTGTGTGCTCTTCAGAATATCTTCAGGGCTGAGTTGCAATGTGAAATTTACTGGAAATCTAAATCTCTGAGGAATATTCTTGTACTCAAGAAATTGATCTATCTACCATTTTTATCAATGACCAAAAGAATTTAATAAAAATTGCCATGCCTAGCCATACAGGGCAAGACGGACATATTATAATACATAGTTACATACACATGAACATAGATGCATAGTTGTCGACATGCATACTCCAATCCTAATTCAAGTAACAGCAAAGTGATTATGGAGATAATGACAGTCCTATAAATATGTCTTCCCTATCCACTCCTTGCTTTGCTGGCAATCTGACATGTTGGCAACTCTATTAGGCATTGGCACTCTACAAAGACATAGGCAGGAAAGCCACCTGGCTTCAATGCCTTGACTTCCAAATATTACCCAGGATGGCAGTGAACATCCTTGGATATTTTCCATTGCTATTTCCCTTATAATCATGTTTGAAGAATCCCATTTGCATTAAGAAGAAATTCTTCAGTACCCTCAACAATTTTTTCATTTTTTTCAAGAAGGTTAGTGAGCACAAGAAGCGCAACCAGCCAAATGAAAGAAACAGCAAGATCAACATGGAAGCCTCAACAACTTCTTTCCTGCTGGGATTTCATCTTTTTCAGTTTTAATACTCTTGGGCCCAAAATGATAATCTGGAAGTCCTTTTTTTTTTAAACGTGTACACTCCAGCAATTCCTGCTGGTTCACTTCTCGCTAATCCATTGAAACTGAACTTATCTAACTATCTGGAGAGAAACCCATTTTGCATCTCCATCTTTCTACCCTTTAGTCCAACAAAGAGGTTTACCCATTCCTTCCAATTCTATTTTCAGAGAATTTTTTTATGCCTTCTATTTCTTCTAATAATTCATCAGCCCCATTTTGATCATTTCCACATTCCTATATTTTTTTTGATGACCAAGGTGTCCAGGGGTCTCACCTGTATTTGGACATGAGACATTTTAACCCGACTAGTCCTTAGGGCATGTGCAAGCCTCTCAATCCCACAAACACCAGGTAAGAAACTATGGGGAGTGACCTATAGGGGTGTTGAGCATGAATCGAACTCAAGACCTCCCTTCATGAGGTGAACTTCTTGACCGCTAAGCCAACCCCCCCTTGGGTTTTTTCCACATTCCTATATTAGACATCCCATTCATTTCGTTTCAGATAATCCACAAAATCATTGATAATTTTTAACTATCCTATTTAGAAGGTTCATTCATTTCTTTTCAGACAAGCCACAAAATCAGTGTTAGCAATGTTTATGATACATCTTACAAATGGTGAACAATCCACCAATGGAGTACACAAATCCCAAGTTTTTATCATGTCACAAGTATTCTGTCAACCAGAGAAGAACAAATAATCTCACACTTATACCCTCAACATGCAAAATTTTGTTTTGATATATTTTGTGTATGTCTACAATAATTTAAAGCTTTTGCTGTAGCATCTATTTTCAGTCACTGAGTTCATCATTCTTGAAACAATAATAATTTACAACAGTATTTTGCTTATTTTGATAGCTTTTTGGTTTTTAATCAAGGTAAGGATTGTAGTTGAACTACAACAATATGATAGTGGCATGCTTTCATACAGCTTTGAACAGGATCTATTGATAGTCATTGTTCAAGAAGTGGTTGTCTATTACAGATACTGCATCAAGGGAATGTTTTCAATCTGATCCATTTCTCAAATTATATAATTGTATTCCCTTGGGTATGTATTATCTGCATGCCCTTTATGGGTGCTTTACTCCAAAAGACCTCACTTTGTTGACCATATTTTGCTAGCTTCTGCTTTCTTGCACTATATATTGAATACATTTTATTGTGTTGAGTCATTGATTTCCTCTCTTGCTGTGAGCAACAACAGATGATTTGTTCCGAAGATCCATGTTTTGATAAGTGCATGTTTACATTTTGTGACTGCAGGTGTTGAGTCAGTTTATTTCTGGGATGGTAAGGTGAGGATTCTGCGTTCTTGTTTCAAATAAGGGTGTGTCTGGGACAAGAATCATCATGAGCTGTTTTTGTTATCTGTGATGGGCTTTTTGAGTTTCTATTTGGGGTGACAATTTCTTCCAAAATATACATTCTTACCCTTTCCCCTTCCGATACTTTCTAAGCTGTTGCATGTATCCACTATACACTCCAAACAATAATTTAAACAGTGCCTTCTCACTTTCGGTTTGCAGATTTAATGATGTTGAGAAAATGGCACACATTTGAGGGGAAAAAAAGCATGAAAATGTGCTAGGTAATTCAGGAGATACAGATAGGGAGGGGAAGAGAGAGGGAGAGAGTATAAGGGGATGGCGACCCTTAATGGGTTTTTCATTACTGCTGTTTGCATCTATAATTCAATTCAATCATTTGCAGAAGCAAGTACTTGTGGGGTGCAAAAGTGAACTTGTGCTTTGGTTGTCAGCATATGGATCATGCAATCAGAATTTTAAATATTTATGAATGTTTCCCCTTGAATTTCAGATTCAGACAGATTCTGAAGAACTGCTTATAATCAAGACCAGGGAATCCTTGTTGGAAGCTTTGACGGAGCATGTTAAGTCCAACCATGAATACGAGTAAGTAAAACTTCCATTGAGCAATTTCCTGGCATTTTTACCTGCAGCTATGGTCAATATTGGATAAAAAGCCAGTCAATTTTTTTAGCAGTTAATGGATATGGCTAACAGGTTAATATTTGTATTCTTCATTTATTTACGCCTATCCAAATCAGTTGTTCTGCACCTCATCCATGCATATGGCATGCATGTACCCCATTACCCTGCAAATGGTTGCCATAGGGATCTGACTAATATGCCAAAATCTTCAAAGCTGATGGAACGCGTGAAATCCTGCTCTTTATCTTATATTCCATGCTAGGTTGACCGACACCCAGGCTTTCCTTCATGAGGCACATGACGAGTCATCAACGAATCTCAACACTCCCCTCGTCGATGACTCATCATATAGCATACCACCACCATGCTTCTGTGCCGACGGCCCACCGTTCCATAGGTTTGCCTTCACTAGGATTCTAGCACAAGACATTGTGCCTAATCTAATTTTAATTGTTAGTGACCTGATCCACACGCCAAAAGCTCCATAGTTAATTGAATGCATGAAATCGGGCCCTTTATCCTATTCCATGTTAGGTTCCAGGCAGGCCGCCACTAGGCACACGACAAGCTATCAACAGATCTCAACAAGCAAAACGAATAATGAATTACACCATGAATGTGATCATAGCCATCAATGAGAGGAATCTAGAGGACTACAAAAGGGCAGTCAAAGGAGAAACTAGTGGTTGGCATTCCAAGCACAAAATAGCCCAATTGATAGCTAGGATCATTGACAGTACTTGCACAGCAATGTAGCGACTAATGTGCTTCTCTTGTTCAAAAAAAAAAAAAAAATAACGGTGCTGCAGAACTTTTGTTTGTTATGACAAAAAGATATGTGTTTTGGGTTGTTTTTAGTAACTAACCCATGCTAAGATTGCCACGTAAAAAGGTTTAGTTAGGCAGTAGAGCAACATGGACAGCTTATTTGACACTATTTTTTCATAGATTTAATTGCAGTTACATACTATGTTACTATTACAAAGAAATTTTGTATCAGGACCCAACTGATCATCCTCAGGAGCCCTTGGCGTGGATTAAGCCCAACCTAAAACTCTCATTGATTGGATGATCCTAACCTTTATCTAGAGGGTGTTTCCAAAACAATTTTCTTGTAAATTAAATGGATTTAAAGAGGGTCTTGGTCAACTTTTCTCAAAAATATTTATCTCAATGAGTCGTTCAAATTAATGATCAGGGTTATTCAACTGTTGTTAACTTGTGATTTTTTGGTTCAGGTAAAGCATAAATAACTTGATGTATACTCTTAATATATTTCCTTGTATGCTTGAATATTCTCTGAGGACCTCTTTTTGCCCTTTCCTTGCAGTGTTCCGGAAGTTATTTCCATGCCTATCACTGGGGGAAATCTCAAGTACCTAGAATGGATCAAAAACAGTACAAGGGAATGAGCTATGTGCCTGCAAGAGCTTCATGTTAGAGCTCTTTAAATCATGATCAAACATCCATGCCAAGTGTGAATGACAAAAGTGGCATTATATCTGTTCTATGAACTGTACCTGCTTGTCATATTCTATCAGTTAACAGATAAATGACATTTGTTTTTCGTTTCTAAGATGATAAAAATATATTGAAAAATATTACCCGAGGCCCCATAATCTAACCTTGGTGTGCCCTAGGGGTAGTAGGCTCACCTGTGGAGGTTTTACACCGGGTATTCCGCAGTTTCTCAATATATATATATATATATATAAATAAGAAAGGTTCTAAAAAAGTGTCTTATTTATTATCTGAAATGATAAAGAATATCGAGGAAGTTAATGTATTTGATGAAAGAAATAGTTTTAAAATAATAAATTGGGAATAACTTTAATTTTTATTCATTATCATTTTTAATCTCTTTAAAAAAATATTACTCTTATTATAAATGATAATGCTATCCAATCCTATATGACTTACTAGTCCTACTAAGTCCGAAAAACACCCAGTACTTCTCATGCCCGATAAACTTAGAGTGAGTCAGCTTGAGTGAAGTTTTCTTAGTTTATTAGATTTTGAGTTGACTAATTTGATAAATTTTACTAATCTTTGATTGGATCTTCAGAAAAAATTACTGGAACACTATCATATTAGATTTAATTGAATTTTGATTTAAGTTTCCTTCATAATGGTTAGTAGAAATGATGAATTATGTAAGAGATACCGTCTGAAGATAAAATACGAAGCCACAGCCAATTACCAATGATTAAATTAAGAGATTCTCAGTTATAAATTTGGGACTTGAGACCTCTAATGGACTTTCAGATTTTAGACTGGTACCATACACAATCACTTAATTATATGCAAGATCAAAGCACAAAGAGTATATTAAAAAAGAATATTAAAAAGGTTGTTCATCGAAATATTGATTTAGACGTGCAAAAAATGATATAAATAATAATTACAGTAATTCTAAATTTCTCAAGACTATTCAAAAAATAAGTGAAAGTAGAATGCATCAAATGCATTACACCTTTGACAAGTTGACCTCATCCCATTCAAGATTTTTGAGAGTATGTTGAGCACAAGGAGTCTATTTTTAATTAATTTTTAGAGAAACATTTGATGGTTGACAAGTCCATTCTGAATCTATTTATCCATTTATTTTTTTTAGGATTTAGAGATTCAATAATAATAATGAGCATTAGTTGAGCCCTAATTTGTGTTTAAAGAGTATGATATATTTAACAACTTGGATTAATTAATAATTAATCAGTTAAATTTTTAAAAATTACATTCACACAACTTTTTAAAATGTAAAAAAAAAAATCTCATCCAACCAACTAGCCATTTAGCCTTTTTAGAGGATGCAATTTATATATTTAAGTAACTTGTTAACATTTTTAAAAATAATTTTTTGACAAATTAATTTAAACCTATTTTCTTAGAATATTAAAAATACATTTTATATTTTGACCTAATTCAACTAGCATCCTTCATTTGGAGTTCATTGGAAAAATTGGCGTGGAGTGACTCTGTTGGGAGCGTGGCATTCAACCGTGAAGTTGACGCACACCTAAGAGAGAGAATCGTGCGCATACACCAAACTCACCGTATATATTACAAACATTTGCCTTCATAGCTACACCAGCCGTAGTTGCCAGCTGGTAGACAGAAAAAATAGTAGCAGGAGCTCGAAAATGGAGCTTTGCACCCCTCGCCTCCTCTCCCACTTCCCTCAACACAGATCCTTCAATCCCAGCCGTCCATTTCTGTTCTCAACACCACCTTTCTTTACCAAGGTTACCCTGCCGTCGCCAACCAAACGAGGTATTCTGTTTTATTCTCCTTTTCCCAATCTTTACTCTCGCTGGAAACATGACAAAAAGTCTAGATTCCTTCTCTTTTCTCTTGTATATGGAATTAGATATGTATGTACGTGTGTTTTTTTTCTCTTATACTTTTTTATCTGTTAAATCTATGATGTTTTGGTTTCATTTGTTGGTTGATGTCATTTTTTTTTTCAATTGCTCTTGATGGAACTCCCAAACCCCAGACTGTGGGTGATGAGATCGCACATTGGCGTTGCGTTTGGATGTAACCCAGATCACAGCCGGTTTTAATATATTATGGTTTGGCTTGCATTCTGTTCTTGCATATCACAGTCGGTTTCAATATGTTATGGTTTGGCTTGCATTCTGTTCTTTGTTGTGTCTGTGGAAGTTGCAGCAAATGCTCCGTTTGGATTGATGGTGAGAAAAGTATTTCTTAGGAAATAACCATTTTAACTTAAAATAAAAATGGTTCCTACCATCTTTGGTTAAACAATGGTTCAGGAAAGTACTTTCCTTTCCATGCATCCAAAGGGAACCATAGTTTAGACAGTTTGTTAGTTTTCTCATGCTTCGAATAATTTTCGTTACTGCCACTGTTGGTGATCTGGGGGTGAACCGATGAATGCTGGCGTCCCAACTGTTATGATTTCTGATTTATGTGCTGTTCTATATGCAAACGGAGATGATAAGCATCTGTTCTCCCACAATTTTCGCTGCTTGTGATTTGGGGTTCATCTGTGTGCACAGCGAATCTCATTTCTTGATTTATTCTTTCTTCTATTTCCCTCTTTTAATTAAGTACACTGATTGAAACTACCATCTTCATCTATTTGGGTTTGCCTTTTGGAATTCTATGTTTCTGCTCCACCCTATCACAAGTAATATATAGTTGCTTGTGATAATGATCTGTTCAGTTGCTCTTTTTTTGTTGGAAAGATAACCCTTTTATTATGAGACGGGAAAAATACAGCAGAAAAAGAAATAATATGTCAAGAAGAAAGCCAAACAAAACCCTCAACTCTCAGGGGAAGAAATACAAGAAGCAATCCAGGGTAGGACTACATTAAGATTCAATCTCTCTTTCATTCACTACCCCTGGATCAAGAAACAACTCCTCCAAAAGCTGAGCACCCCTTTTTGCCATTCTATTCGCTCTTTCATTTGCCGATCTAGGGACATGAGAGATAACCAACTCTATTTTTCTAATAATCATCCTCAGTACCTCGACCTTATCCAGAGGGCAGCCACTTCCTTTTGCCCATTGAACAGCCACGAAAGAGTCCCCCTCTTGTATAACTCCTTAATACCCCTCCATGAGCCCATTACCTCGGCCTCATACGAAGAGCAAACAAGAAGACTTTAAGATTTCTATGTGTTGTGTTTCTTAAATTAAGATTTTAACGTCCATGATAAAATAGAAGACTTTTAAAAATGCCATTTAAGATGGTGGCACACATAGAAAACTGTAAAGAACCCTAATTCAAGGAACCAAAGTATTACAAGTACTTGGAGAAGGAGACCTTTGAAGACTTTCTGTGAGGCCGTGAAAAAGGACATGATTGGTTTTGGAATAGCAGAGAACATCAGTCTTGATAGGATTGTGGAAAAGTAGGATGTACAAATTTGACCCTTGATAGATAGGATAATGGCTTTGGTAATGATGAAGTTGCTATATAGGTATGATCTAACAGAGAGATTATAAATAAATTAAATAAAATTAGAAGAAACTACTCATAGGCTTGTTCATATGGACACTAATTTCTAAGACATGGCTTCTGTTGCCATAAACTAGTCTAGCACATGCTTCCACTTCCATCTACAACTACATAATTTCACATGCATGAATGCATGTCAAAAGCATCCATGGGACACATAAAGGTATGGCCCTATCCTTGCAAGCCATCTCTTACATGAAAAAGTGACAACTTGTGTCCAGGTAATTTAAGACATGAAAGGCCTGAACAAGTTCAAATTTTTATGAGTCTGTCCTAAAACCCAATCTGAAAATTTGCTTTTAATCCCAAAAGTCTAGGTTGTTGGGCATTAAAACGGGCTGTATGTATATTAGACATTGATAAAATCCACCATTGGCATTTTAGCAGGCCATCTGAAATGGTTGCACTGAGTGACTTGGGTTTGTGGTTCCATGTCAGTTGGAAAGGATGTTGGCAACCGGTAGTGTTCTTAGGCGGCACACTTTTTTTTTTTTGAAAGGTAGATTTTATTAATAAAAAAGAAAAGAAAACACCCAGTTGGAATCCTACCGAGTGGCACGACTAACAACTAACAAAAACTACAACAAGAGAAAGCCCCAAAAAAGATGGCTCAAGTGCCAAAGAGAAAGCAGAGCAAGACGATGATACAAAACAAACTTACATGACCTACAGATTTTTGAATTTGATACCTACTAACTGCTCTAATTGCTAGGTCCCCAGACCTATACCATTTCCCACATCAAACTTCATTGAGAAACCACTTCTTCACCCACCCCAAACTCCATATCTATATTTCGGTCATAGTTTACCAAGGATTGAAGCTTACGGAGTTCTCAATCCCTTTTCCCCATTCTTTTAGCTAGCGCCTCTTCTTCTTTCTCCCGACTTTCCGCCTTCCAAAATTCTTGCAGAATTTCTTTCATTTGAACCGTTCTGTTTTTAGACGAGCTTCTCAACATGGCACCCACCATGAGGGCCTTTTCATCATCAAAGTCTGGAGAACTCTTCATCATCGCCAGATGATTCTACGAAACCTCATCTGTCACCCTTTCGACACCTCACCAACCCAGTTCACCGGAGGAGGAGAGACTGCATTTCGCAGAGATGACAAGCCAACAACACCTTTGAGAAAGACCGTTCTCCTTCCCTTTACTTTTTCGTATCTCGTTCAGATAGTCTTTAGGAGGAGCATGACTGCTTTCCATACCCCATCAGAGTTCGACACCAAACTCCATCGAGAGTCGATACATTCCTTCCAATCTCAGCTGGGCGCGAAGAGATAAGAGGGCCACGAAGGCCACCTACACCTAGGACAATGGCCAAATGATTTTGGCTCACGTCCCCACTTCCCTTGCTTCGCCTTATTTTGTTTCATCCCCCCATCTACGAGGAGTAGAAACCACCCTGACGGAGTCCAGAGTAAAATATCCTTCGAAGCAGTTGGGTTGGCAGAGTAAGAAGGGACGACGATGAATCCAGACCGGAGTCTAGAGTTTGTCTAGTTTTTGGCCCAACCCGGTTAGGCCCAAACTTTGGGCCTGTGAAAAGGCGAGGGCTTTTGAATCGAACCAGGCCCTACCTGAGCCCAGGTGCCTCATCCCATTATAAATAGGAACCCTCGAAGAATCTAGATGAATTCCTGGCCTTTCCCTAACAGCTCTCTCCTCTTCCTTCCTCTGCGACTCCACATTCAACACATGCCCTCCCATTGGTCTAAGAGACCTTTTTTCCCCCAAATTGCACCAAAGGAGCCGGCGAAGCAATCCTTTTGTCAACTCCATTCCTCTGACGAGGCAAGGCAATCCTTATTTTCTCTTTCCACGTGTTGACAGAGGTCTCTTGCTGCAATTATCGTCTGCCATGTTGGAGAGGGCTTGAGCAACTGACAAACCATCTGTCTCGAGAATAGATCCTAGCTCCGCCGCGTTACCATTCAGTTTGGCCTTGAAATAGGGTCCGCTTGTCCCTTCTAGCCAGAATCTCCTCCATTGATTTCATTCTTTTTGGTGCGATCTTCACCCTGATGGTGAATCGCACACTGCCAATGTCCAACCAAATGTTTATTGGAATTTGGGCATCTATAGTATGACTGATCTTCATCTTGGCGAATTCCACGACTTCTAGATTTATACATCGGTCATCAATTTCATTACCAGCCCCAAAAGCTCACTAAGTTTTTGGAAGGTCTCTTTTCTCCATCCATGCAAAGGGTATCTCATACAGTCTCACTCAGTCCGCCATCACCATTGACCCCCAACGTTTCAGTCCACTTATGTAGTCGTTTCAAGGGACCATCAGCAAAGTGTCTGCCATCAAGACTCAATCTTCTACCATCTTGTGTTGGAACAATCCAAAAGAGTAGGGGAGATAGACGATGCACCATCACTCTTCTGTTTAAGACCCAAGCATCCATGATCCAGTCATAGACCTCGATCTCCTCTAGATCTGCTTTTCTCGCCACCCCTATCCATGTTTCTGATATGGATTCTTTGAAATTGGAGACAAATTCTTCATTCACCTAGAGTAATATCCGTTCTGGATGAGCAGCAGTCAAGAAGAAAGATTTTGGGCTATTCTCCTTCCTCGAATCAGGTAATTTCTCGAAGATTTTCCTCCCCCTTGGTTCTGGCCTTTTCACCCCCTCATTCCCATTCCTTCTCTGTTTTCAAGGCCAAACTGAGCCCTAATAACCTGAATCTTCTTCCCCTCAAACTCCTTGCCATCCAACAGCTTGATGGCTTGCTCCACTTCTACCTCTGTCTTAAATCTTACAAAGGCAAGGTTTCTTCTTTTTTCAGTTCTTCTATCCGTTGGAATGAAGCTATCAAACACTACTCCTGCAACGCTGAACAAGCACCAGATCTCTCGCTCCCCATTCCGATATGTTTCCTACAACGACACTCTCTCTCCACCATTCTTGTGTTAGGTTGTCATCCATGGAATAACCCTATTGCCATTGTGCCAGATTGATCAAGTCATGTTCAGCTAGAAATTCCTCTCATTAATGCATTAGCACAATAACTGTTGTCTCAGATGTGAATGAACCTTCTTGAATCTCATAGGGGATTTGTGAATCAACTGGAGATCTTCACCTACAACACACAATCAGACCGTACAATTAAGAAAGCATTAAGGTTAAAATGCTTGATTGCCTTAGAAATAGATAATGTGTCTCAAGTGAGTCATTGTACCATGTCACAATACTCCACATGAGTTGGGTCCATCATAAGTTGATGTCATGATTCTGGTTTAATAAAGAATCCACAAAGTAGTACTTAACTTCAGCTATTGATCATCATCTACAATAGACTAGTGATCATGTTGGCATGCCGTCTTATTTGAGAGGAAGAATATCAACTTGATGGTGAATAGTAGACAAGTGTGTAGTGTAGATTAAATAGGGATAAGACTTTTTTAATCTAAGATCTCATTAGCTAATTGTGGGTATTGATGGCTCTGATTGAGTGGGTCAAGTGGGCCCATGCATTTCTTGCACTCCAAGAAATCTACACGTGGGTCCATATGTAGTCCCACATGGTCTCATGCCCACATTTCTTTTTGAATAACATGGGTATCCCCACCCCATGTGGAGGTGAGACTAATCACACAGATATATAAAACTACCTACAAGCCTCGTGGAACGGATTACTTTGGGACGTCTCATGCCCCACCCTTCATTCTTGAGTTGCAGTGGGTATCCGAGTTGCAATAATCCTGGATATATAAACCTATAAAATAGGGAGAGAAATCAGAGGTGGCATTGACCTCTACGAGCAATTGGGATTTGTTGCAATGAGGATAAACTCTAAGAAGACCATTATTCTTCTTTAAGAATCGGTGAAATCGCACAATCATGAATAATATTCCTCTATTTAAGTTAATTGTAAACATACATGAAATAGGGTGCCAACATATTCTGGAAATTAGAAAAGTTTTCCCCCTAATTATTCAACTCTTAAAAATTCAACCGTTCATTTGTTGAAAAAAAAAACATTTGATGTGTTAAATCAATATGTATTGTATTTGTAACAAACATATTAAATTATTAATACAAGAAATACACTTGACGTCACTAATTGTGCATGAAGCAAATAGTTACCTTCTTTTGTAACAAGACAAATATCCTAGTTTGAGAAATATGGAGTTGGTTAACTATTGAATTTTCCTTGGTTCGTTCCTTTGAGAACTACAAAACAAGAGTTTTTTTTCTTAGGAAGTTGGTGGTCTATAAAAGCAATAGGATCCCAGATTGTTGTCTGTTTAGTTTTATGGTAACTATTTCTAGTTGAAACTCTTTAGCATGCCTTTATTAGTATAATTTTGGCATGTATATGTTCTGCAGTGTCTTGTATCATTTAAAGTGTGTTTAATAAATTTCAATAATTAAGAAGGGTGAACATCATGCAACAGTCTTTCTTTCTGAACACCTGGACAGGCCAAGCAATTTCCTTCTTTCACCAAGTTCTAAAAGACCTGCTTCGGAAAGACTAGGAGCAGAAAAATTGGGAAGAATCAATACCGTCGGTTTGTTTACTTGCTCCTGTAGTTCTCTACAGAAGGATGGCTTGGACCCACAATTAGAGTGATATTGTTATTGGTCTAGCTCCCGCGCTAATTAGAACTGTGAAATGTGATTGGGGAGGAATTGAACCCCTCAATCCCCCATTCCGTGATAGTATATCGCTAGCCGATCGAGCAGGGGGTGGGTGACCTGCCACCAATTCGGTGTGGTCGATGGACTCCCGCTATCTGATTGGATGTTTGTGGTTCTCCGTTCCGACTTCAAATGAAGTAAATGGGCAAGGTTGCAGGCCGGATTTCGGGTAAACACCCATCCTGGCAAGTAAAGGCATTTACCGGCTGTAACAACAGGCTTGAATCGGACGACTCTTCGAACTGAGCGGGATAGTCCCGTCACTCGGATCTCTATGGGTAGGGGTTAATGAATTAAGAAGAATGGGAGGATTTGGTGATCTGATTGAAGGAGACTCTGCTACAGTTGTCAAATGGGTGATGGACAAGAAAGGGTCGTGAAGGCTTCTGGACCTCATTGAAGAAATTCATGAGATTATGTATACCAAAGGATTTCTCATTCGGCATGTGCTCTGATCAGCGAATGATGAAGCTAATCTGTTAGCTAAAGAATGGGTTGGGTTGTAATCAAGAAGGGTGATTTCTGTCTAATCTCTCTTGGCTTTAGGTCCCGGGCGGTAATTTCTTGTTGTTGTTTCAGGGCCTTTGGGCTGTTCAGGGTGTACCTTTTTTTTTTTCTGAGTCAAGTTGCTGTGTTAGTTTTTTCTGGTTTTTCTTGTATTATCTTTCCTTATTAATATTTTTTTTTTTTTTTCAAAAAAAAATTCAAATTTTTTGTCTAGAGGAGTTGAAGTATACCATCTTGTGATTTTTTCTTAAGAAAGAGAGAGAGAGAGAGAGAGCATCATGTGACATCAAGTGCCAAGATACGGCAAAAGATTAAACACAAACAATGCATGCATATTTTGTGATAGATGCGTAGAGTACCAAGAAAAGATTGAATGACGTAGGAGCACATAAAAGTAGAAGGCTGCTTCAAGAGAAGACTCAAGTTATGCCTTTAAGATGGTCTGGGAAACATCCCTATGAGACCAAAAAAAGCCCCATCACTAAGAACTGAACAAATCCAGGTTGAGGATCTAGGAGAGAGGGGGACTCCGATAAGATGGACTGAAAGAGATGACATGCTGTTGTAAGTGGTGGAGAACATGGACGTTAGATGGTATTTTAACACAACAAAATTTGCAATTGCAATGCTATTCCAAGTGCATTTTTGTCTTCCTTTGTATTGGGACTCCGAGTTTTTCTCTCTGGGAGCTCATTATCAGTAAATTCAGTAAGCGCCTTGCCTCATGGAGAGCCAAGTACCTTTCTTTTGGCGCTCGGGTCACATTATTGAAGTCGGTTCTCTCAGCCTTACCTGCCTACTTCTGTCTGCTTTCATGTGGCCCAAGAAGGTTACCGACTCCCTTGAGAAAATCATGAGGGATTTCATTTAGGGCGATCAGGCAAAGAAGAAGAGGGAACATTTAGTTTGTTGGCACCAAGTCAGCCTTCCAATGAATCTGGCAGACTCGGAGTTCGGCCCCATTAGGGAGGTTAATGTTGCCCTGCTCACTAAATGGTTGTGATGATTGGGTCTGATGACAATACTCCATAGAGATCCTTATAAATAATATTGGAAACAATGGGTGGGACTTCAATCTAGCTCTGCTAAGGGCTTTAGGAATGTGGAAGGCTGTTAGTGCTTGTGTGGCCAGATTCAAGCAAGGGATTTGTTTCAAAGTGGGTCGAGGAAACCGAGTTAGGTTTTGGACTGGTTTTTTGTGCCATTTTGCCTCTCTTGCTAACCAGTTATCCCTCTCATGAAGCTTTTGTTTCTGGCTTCTTCTCAGTGGCTGGTGATCAGATGTTTAGAGTGTCTGCTTTTATAGAGACTTGTCTGATGCGGAAACGGATGATTTCTCACACCTCTTTCTTCTCCTCAACTTTGTACTGATTTGTGCTAAAAAGGAGCACTCCTTGTATTGGTGGCTCGATTCTTTAGGTTCTTTCTCGATTAAGTCCTTTTTTGTGTGGCTACTAGTGTGATTCTATCCCTCTGGTAAATCATCCTATCTGGTCTTCTAAAGCTCTTCCCCGAGCTAACAGATTTTTTGTGAATTGCAGACTTGGGGAAAATCCTCACCCAAGATAACCTGAACAAGAGGGGAAAAATCCTGGTTCGCACTTGCCCTTTGTGCCTTTAAGCTTCTGAAGATGTGAACCATCTACTCATCCACTGTCCTTTCTCTGTGTCAGTCTGGAACTTAGTCTTGAACTAGTTTGATATTCTGTGGTCTATGCCCTCCTCGGTTGCTCAGCTATCTTTCTCGTAGGAGATCTCTTATGTTTCATCAAGATGTTTTGTATTGTGGCAGTTAGCCCTTTTTGCCACTGTGTGGGGCCTTTGGGGGAAACAATGCTGAGAGCCCTCAAGATGTTTTTTCGCAGAGTTAAGACCAAATTGCAGCTTGGGCTTCTTCTCTTGCTGATTTCCAGGATTTCTCCGTTTCTAACATATTAAGAGCTTAGAAAGAGTGCATTGGATTGTCAGTTGTTTTGTACCAGGGGTTCTTTCTCATGGGGTGTAAGTGGTTTGGGCATTCATTTTCTTTTGCTTTGTTCTTTGTTTTTGTGCACCTCTGGTGTCTTTCTTATATTAATTGTTACCTTTTTTTTTAAAGGTACATATGTAGTTGATACATAAATATCCATTGTGCCAAAGTATTCACATCTAATTATGACAAACATAATCTTGAGCTTTGTCATACTTTGTGCTTTCTTATGAGAAAATTCTATCATGGTAGAAAAGCACTTCAAGTATTACTTTTGACCAGATTTTTTCCCTTGAAACGATGCTTATCTAAATGATTTCTAGGAGGATGGTGGAACCACTATTAGGTTCTCTTTTCCTTGTGTAAGTTTTTTTTTTTTATCCTTACAGGTTCAGTATACTTCACTGCACACTTGCCTAAAGCTACAACCTCTGAAGAGACTTCTACCAGCATATCAGATAAGTTTAATGGGCATGATGAAGAAACAAATACCGAACAAGCTCCCATTGATGTACGTGCAAAGGCCATTGAGTTCTTAGATAATCTAAACGTAAAGGTACACTTTATAATTTTGAATTCCTCATTTTTACTGTGCTAAGGCAGTTGTATCTCTCAGATGTTTCAAAAAGAAATTAAAAAAAAGTTGTACATCTCTTGAAGTTCTCTTTCTTTTTTTCATTTTGGTTGGTGGATGTACCATGGCTGCACTTGGACTTTACAACTATGATGTTGGCATATAGATTTCTTTATGGAGATAAAAGATTTTTTACACTTGCATCATGTACACGTAGACAAATGTTATATCCTGTTATTCACAGTTGCCATGCAAGTAGCATTCCCTGTAAGTGTAGTGGGTATAGTCTTTTAAATAAGGGTGGTTGTTTACACAGGTATTTCTGTTAAAAATTGACCTTGCATAACAAGCAGTTTCACTATTTGCCCTCAATGGCTGAGATTTTTTCGCCTTTTTTCCCTCTTGAAGCTCTAATGAAATTTGGTGGAATGTTTTTGAATATTAAAGGAGCTGCCTACTCTTATTTGGCTTGACTTGCACCCTTGGAACTATTTTTGGATGTTTTTTTTGGCATGGAACTCACTAATTTCAGTTTTTGACTTGTAGCTGGGTTCCGTCAATCCATATCCCATTCTTCTCTATGGAAGTGGCACTGTGTCTGCTCTCTGGATATCATCAGCTATTGTTGGAGCAATTGATTCCATCCCCTTGGTATTTAGCCATATTTTATTAAGAAAATGTTTGAAAAATTCCAAGAGTGGTCTTATTATTTGCTGATCCCTCTGACAGGTTCCTAAAGTGTTGGAAGTCGTTGGGCTTTCCTTCACAATCTGGTTCAGTTATCGGTATCTAATCTTTAAGGTGAGCAATGTGGCCTTTATTCGTGAGGAACCATTTTCTTAGTTACCAAATCATATATTTACGAGTTAGATTGTTTGGTTTTACAGAAAAACAGGGAAGAATTGTCAGCCAAAATTGAAGAATTGAAGCAGGAGATTCTTGGGTCGCCTGAAGATTGACCACACCGTATCTCTGCCATTCTGCACATGGCTGTCTTTAGGTGCATCTAGGAAGTAATTGTGTCAATGAATCATCTTTCCTTTCTTAGCTTTAAGATTAAATTTGCAAAGCTGCTGACCGTTGACAATGAGTTTCGCCTATTATTCAGAAAAGTTTTATGTTCCAGTCCCCCAAGATTATGTTTCAGACCAGTGTTCTGTGATACATTGGTTCTGTTCCTGCAAGAGAAGGTGCAATTGAAAGCAGAAAAACTCATGTTGAAGGTCAAATTGAAAGGATAAAGAGCCATTTGGTTGGATGGATGGTTTCGATGATTCTGTTTTAGCATCGTTTGAACCTCACTTGTTTTCACAGACGTTCCAATGTTTCTTAATAGAACTAGTAATGCCCTTGGATTTTTTTTTTTCTTTTGTTATGTGCAATGCACACCCTTCACTTATATTTGGAGCGTGGCCAAACACATGCTATATGTCAAAAGTGCATATTTTATTTTTCATGATCATATTAAAAATTTGCTACTATTGAGTTTTTTTCCAAACTTTGCGATGCCAAATTACTAATCATAGAAGCCATATATCCCATCTATTTAGATTTGACAATCATAGTTCGATTTGGTAAATTTTGTTATTGGTTGATTGCCTGTTCTGACATTTGTAGGTCTCTCTCTGCAAATTGTGTGCAACTTTAAACTTGCAACAATGAACAGCAGCTACATCTAAGTAGGCCAATTACATTAATATCTAATTACCATCATCATTATCAACATTATAGCCTGTGTAAGTTTGTCCAAATGTTATTTTTCATTAACCCCATCGATTACCAAATGGCTTATTAAATGAACAATAAATAAACTTTTGCAACAAACTCAGCTTATGGAAATGATTTTCTCCAGCTTTACCCCAAAAAGAAAAAAGAAGATTTTCTCCTTTATAAGTACTTGGCATGTTGATTTACTGTACCCCCTTAAACAATTAGAAAAGTGTAAATTAAGCATCTATCAAATATTGACGATGATGGTAAGCTGGTCCATAAGCCATCCAAAATGGTAACCAGCCGTCCATAGAGGCATGCGTGGTTGTGTACTTGGCAGAAAATTCATATGAGGATTGTTCTTCGGATGGAGAAACCCCAAAGCTCACTGATCCCAAGGAAAACTATGAAGCCCAACTTGATCAATGAGTCGATCATTTACCATATACAACGTTATAGATTTTTACACCGGCTTTTTTACTAATGGGTACACGATAGTATTATTTCTCTTGGTTTTTTATTCTACCCTCCCGTGATTAAAGAATGGAGGAGAAGGAGGAGAAGGAGAAGGTTTCTCTGGCGAAGAAGATGGACGAATCCAGGTACAAATGGAATACCAAATCCGAGATCTTGATAGAGAAGGAAATCTCTCGTTTCAAATATGCAGAAGTTGGAAAAAAAAAGGAGAAGATGGAGACCTTGGGCATTAGCAGAGACTCAAGAGTAGAGACTTCGAGCATCGGCTGAGACTCGAGAGTGGAGAGCGCGAAAGCTAAAGAGAGTAACGAAGAGACAGAGAAGATGCTGAGAGTGGAGAGAGCACCGAGAGAAATGGAAAGAGAGGACAGAACGTTGAGAGTAAGAGGTGGGATATTATGGTAGTAAGAGGTGGGATATTATGGTGGAAAGAAAAGAGGAGAGGGAGAGGGAGAGGGAGAGTATCCGATGTATGTGTATCACCATTAGTAAAAAAGCCCATGTAAACATCAAAACCAATATGTTATAACCAGGGGTTTGAATAACAGTTGATACAAATAATTTTGGCCGATATACGGTTTTGTCGATATCTCAGTAGTTTTTGTTTTTTAAAAAAAAGATAAAAGAGAATTTTATCAGCCGAGATATTGGCAGATAACGAGATATCTTCGACCCCTGGTTAT
Source organism: Chimonanthus praecox (assembly GCA_022113865.1). Lineage (NCBI taxonomy): Eukaryota > Viridiplantae > Streptophyta > Magnoliopsida > Laurales > Calycanthaceae > Chimonanthus > Chimonanthus praecox. The sequence goes on along the minus strand of CM039090.1, from coordinate 9,487,004 downwards.
AATAGTTCATATCTCTGCATAACATCTCATGTGTATGGGAAAGATATATTCTTGAATATAAAGGTAAAAAATCAGCTATATTGGTAATGTCGGTCATAATTTTAAAGGCCATAACATCTGTATAAAATTTTGAAATTAGATGTCTCTTAAAAGAAAAGTCGGGTGTCTAAATAGCTAATTTAAAAAAACCTTCATGCTTACAAAATCATGACCAAGTGATTCTATCAAGAATTTTTTTAATAGACATCCTATTAAAATATAGCTGGGATGATACTTCGGCCCAAATATTTAATCCAGCCAAAGAATCAGATCCAGGCCCTACTAATTGAAAAACAACTCGGCCCGAACGACCGAAGTTTGAGCTCGGCCCAGATGATGACTATGCTGCTGAAAGCCTTAAAAGCGCCATGGCAAAAGTGAAACGAATCGTCTTGCTTGCATTTCGCATTTTCACGTGAAGTCCTGAACTCAAAGGGTCTGTTCTGAACTTGAAAGGGAACGAATTTCTTTCAGCAATTTCACCAAACGGTCGGTCTGCAAGACAACGCCAGCAATCTTCTCCTTCTGATGATCTCATTCGCCCACTTGCTTCTTCCTTCCTTCCATTCCTTTCAAAGACTTCCATGCTCCACAAGATCCTTCTGTTCCATTCCATGGATTTCTCCCCTCCAATACCAAAAGAGACCTTCCCTCCCCAAACCAGATCCTCCACCCCCAACCCCTAACTCCCTCCATCTAATCCCACCAACGAAAACACCCAAATTCATCTCCCACGACACAGCCATCCACATGATCAAAAAGGAAAAGAACCCTCAAAAGGCCTTGGAAATCTTCAACGTCGTCTCCAAGCAGCGCGGTTTCAATCACAACCACTCCACTTACTCCACCATCCTTCACAAATTGGCCCTCTCCAAGAAATTCAATGCCGTGGAAGCCATTCTCCACCAAATGTCTTTCGAAGCCTGCAAATTCCACGAAGCTCTCTTTATCAATCTCATGATCCATTACTCCAAATCATCGCTCCACGAAAAGACCCTTGAAATGTTCTACTCCATCCAACCGTTTGTCCGCGAAAAACCATCCCCTAAAGCACTCAGCACCTGCCTCAACCTCCTCATTGAATCCGGTTGCACTGATCTTGCCGAAAGCTACTCTCTGATTCAAAAACTGTGTTCGGATTGCAGCCTAATACCTGCATCTTCAATATCCTGGTTAAATACCATTGTAACAACAATGATCTCGATTCAGCATTTGCAATCTTCAAGAACATGAAGATGTTGACGCATTCCCCACCGAATAAAATCACGTATTCAACGCTGATGGGTGGCCTCTGTAATGGTGGGAGGCTTGCCGAGGCAATTGAATTGTTTGAAGAGATTGTTTCCAAGGGGATATTTCCTGATGCAGTGACATATAATGTCTTGATTAATGGCTTCTGCCGAGGGGGGAAGACCGACAAGGCAAGGCAAATCATGGGTTTTATGAGGAAAAATGGGTGCATTCCGAACGTTGTCAATTACTCATCTCTGATGAATGGATTCTGCAAAGAGGGGAGATTGGAGGAGGCTAGAGAGGTCTTTGATGAGATGAGGAAATGTGGGGTTGAAGCTGATGCTATCTGCTATACAACATTGATTGCTTCCCTTTGTAGATTTGGGAAAGTCGACGATGCCATTGCATTGCTAGAGGAGATGAAGGAGAGAGGATGCAAAGCTGATGTGGTGACCTTTAATGTGATAATTGGCGGGTTGTGTGGGGAAGGGAGGTTTGAGGAGGCAATGGGGATGTTGGAGAGGTTGCCTTGTGAGGGTGTTCGTTTGAACAAGGCAAGCTATCGGATTGCATTGAATTACATGTGTAAGGAAGGGGAGATGAAGCTGGCCATGAACTTGTTGGTTTTGATGCTTGGAAGGGGGTTCTTGCCTCATTTTGCCACTTCAAATGAGTTACTAATTGGTCTGTGCAAGTCTGGGAATGTGGTGGATGCTACAGAGGCATTATATGGATTGGTGGATAAGGGGTTTATGCCGGAGATGACTCATGGATTTCGTTGGTAGACTCAGTCTGTAGGGAAAGGAAACTTCTGAAAGTGTTTGAATTGCTCAATGTTTTGGTCGTCGTTAAATGAAGTGCGCAAGTTGATGTGGGTGGTCTTTGGTTCAAATCATCTTAACACAAAAGGGCCACTATCCATAGTGTTACCCAGTGTGTGTGGATAGAGAGTTTTGCACATGCCTCAAGGATTAGTCAGGTGTTCTAAGAGGTTTGGACACCTCAGTCTTCAAAAACCAAAAAAAGAAGTGCACAAGTTATTGTTGATGGATGCGAGTGGAGCAGAAACAGAAAACTGTTTTCAATTCCGCATCAGTCATCTGCTTTATTGTTGATGATATTGAATGGCTGCAGACAGTTCATCTGCTGATATTGAACTACTGTAAGTTTCTCTTCTATGCTTTCCAGATACACAGCAAAATGTAAAGCTATAATTCTACGAAACCGCTCAAAGCAATTGCAGTTCCAGTTCCATTCAGATGCATTCGTACTTGGGGAATGACTTGAACATGTACCATTGGAAGTTGAGAAACAGTACAAAAGCTTGAAGGGAAAAAAAGAAGTGGAAGAGGACTGCAGAAGTGGTGAGCAGATGATCTGTGACCTCGAAGTGGTGTTAATGAAGACCTGCAATGGTTTGGAAGTTTTTGAAGTCATGGGCAGCTATGATTTCACTTTGGTAGAAACAAGAACTATAAAATGGAGAGGGGGAAATTGTGGCTTGTTTCTCCACTATTCAGAATCTAAGAACTCCAAGAACTCTACAACCACTGCTTTTTGAAATGTACACCATAATATCCAATTTATACAAAGGGAGTATAGTTTTGGTTTGTTCTGTCCTTTACAACATTATTATGTATTCTAATTTCTCTGTTGTTATTTTGGAAGATCAAAATCACGAGAATATGATAATGGGAAATGGCGGTGGTGATGATGAAAGTGAAGAAAACATGCTCACAAGTGATAAAGAAGATGAAATTGACGACAATGTGAGATAATAATTGTGTCTCAGATGAACTTGCATGTTTTACTTGATACTCTTTTTTTAAGGTTTTGAATGTTTGCACTCCCAAGACTTTGTTATAAGATTTTTTTGTTGAATTTATCATGTTGGTAGGCCACATTTTTAATGGTCATGGTACAATATATTGTCTTACATACAAGCAAAAAACATTAGATTTCTTAAAACTTATAATTGTGCCCACTAAAAAATAAGATATTTTCATTTTCTACAGTAAGTCACGCCAAACAATTACAAAAATGCTTTGTACCGCCAAATAATGAAAATTTATATCCGTGAAAAATGAAATCCTCAATTTTCAAAGGAAAATGAAATTATAGAGAAATATAAATTCATAGAAATTGTGTTCACAAAACACTTAAGACTCTATTGGGCTATTTTAGCCACTCCCATGGAGAAGGTTCAGACCTTCAGATATAGAAAAGAGGACAAGACAAAAACATAGCACACGCCCCACCAAGAAGATATACTAATTGAACAATCTGATTTCGCTAACGAAAATTTTGATATATGATATTATGAATAAGTCATTTTTTAGCTATGAAAAATGAAAAACATAAAAAATGTCAAAATGAGAACTTTCTCTTTTCTTTCTTAAAACAAGGGATCTTTGTCAAGTAGCACATCAAATGAGACTTTTCTTTCTTCTAAGAAATTCATTTTCTTGGAGGAAATAGAAATAAAAGTTCTAATCCAAACAACTGAAATGTTAGGTTTTTATGGCCCAAGGTGACATTGATTTTCATGGTGCTTATCACATGTGAATCAAAACCAGATATACAGAATTGATTTTCTTAAGGAAATTGTCAGAACAAATCCTAAAGAAATGCTTTAAAAATAAAAAGAAGAGAAATACTTTTCCCATCGCGGCATTATTTTTCCTCATTTCTTTTGCAACATATAAATGTGTTTGATGCACAGACACTAGTTGTGTCTCATTTTTCTCGATTCTTTTTCAAAATTTGATTTTGTAGCAAATGAGGCAGGAACAGTCTATGAGATAGACTAACCCCATTCGGGTGTGTTTGGCATCCAGTAACTCTGATATTAGAGATTATAAATTTAGATTAAAAAAATCTACTCATTAAAACTTTGTTGTTTCAACGTTATTAGAGGATGGAGAGACTGAGTATTGTTAGTGGAAAGGTTTCTGAATATTAAGAATTAGGGTTTTAACTCATTGTGATGGTTGAGGTTTCAAATTTTCAATACTCTCTCTCAAATTTTCAAACAATAAAATAGAACATTTTACCAATACTAAGGAGAGATTGGTGAGGACAAAATTACACATGCCGTCGATGCAATGTCGATCATTTTGGTGGTCTTCAGATCAATCACAGAGCAAAATGACAAAGACGAGGCACAATGTCCCTCTTAGACAAGCAAAGGAGCACAATGCCATCATAAGTCGAAACAAACAGCGCTCGCCACATAAGGCCAGCATATTAGTTTTATAAGTAACTATGTTGTAGATTAGATAATCTGCTATACATGAACTTAATCAGAATTTTCTCATCAAGACTACTATTAACAGATCAAAACAATTTCTCATAACAGTAGGAGCTAATCCACTTTTTGCCTGCATGATAGAAAAAAGTACATGAGACAGTAAAGGTACCCTGTAATACATGCATTCTCATCAGAATTTCCTCATCACTAGAAGTGATCCAAGGTAAACTCCTCAAGGAGTCAAGACCGTTGGCGCTTGCTCATATTTGATCTGCATGGACGATACGTTTGTATGAGTTAAACGCTGTCACTACAGAAAACCCCAGCAGGCATCCCAGGGATCTCCACATGCTAGCACTTCACCAAATAGAATGTCGGATGCCAAGGCCATTGCAAGTCAAGATGAGGCCCTTGAAGCGATGGAGGTATTCCTGAAAACAAAGTTGAAAAAAAGTTACTTTTCAAAGAAATCAAAGTCGAATTTCTAATAAGGGGGCATCAGAACAGTTCAAACACGAGAAACAGAAAATTATCTCACGATGAAATTGTAATCTTGGAAATGCATAATGCCATTCTGGTCGTATTCTCTCCTTTTGATGGGATCACTGAGAACTGTCAAACAGTTAAAAAAAATGAAATGATCAGTAATACATTTGAAATGCATTTATTTGGTGTTTTGGACATGGGGGTGATGGTGTTGTTATAACATACACAATTTTCTTTAGAGAGAGAGAGAGATTGTATTTAAAAAGAAACATACTTTCTGTTTCTCCCCCTCTTTGATCCATAATAGTCTCAATGGACCTCTGATGTACATACTTGCTCTTTTTCTTTATATTTTCCTTTCTTCTTTGAAAGGAAATGCATTCTTGCTCCTCTCCAGGATGATTATTAATTGATATTACTTTAAAAAATCAAATCAAATATTCAGTTAAAGATCATGTGCCATCAGTACAGCTGCTATTCTCTCAAGGATATGGGATGCCAGAAATAAATAAAATAAAGAGAAAATTATCTCCCATATGTGAAATCTGTCAAAAGATCATGAGCAGGACAGGTTTTCTTGAGCCAACCATACTAGAAAGCCTTAAATCACGGAAATTAGGCAAGTCATCTTGTCGAGGCATCTGAATCAAAAAAGAAAGTCTTCTTCAAACCAATTAAAAAAAAATCACTGAAGCTTTAAACAATTAACAGCTAATGAGCCTTTGCCAATGCTACAAATCATTCCAAAAAATGTCTTTGCTAGGACTTCAGCTTAAGTCGTCTGGGTATTTTTGTTATCATAACAAGCTAAAATTATATTAAACATAAAATATTCTAAATGACATACCTAACAGCCACAACGCAAAAGATGAGTATGTATGGTTTGTTCAACTCCTTATTTGCTACTAGGTCCGCTACATATTAGCCTCCACCCTGACATGGGAAAACAAAACCACCGTCGAGTCCTAGAACATGCAACTCGCTTATCATGTCAAAGATATAGCCATGACCCAGTCTCTTCCCTATTATGCAACCAAAAGCTTGGAACAGTTCCCTTCCACAATAGTCAAATCCAACCCTCCATTTAACACCATAAGGACCCTAATTTTAAAGCTCCAGACTTATAAATCTCTTTCACCAATCAGGCCTGATTAAACCATGTCATTGTTCCACCATTCGAAGACATCAGTAATATTAGCCAGTTCTAGATTTCATTTAGATGCCCTACATGCATTAAATTTCACAAAGGGCTAATGATTTAGTAGCCCACCTTTCCTTCTAATACTTAAAGATCTACATCCCGATATTGAGGCTTCACAGCTCCTCAATACATCTACCACCTTAAATCATCAATTTTTCATTTACTCAGAAGGGCCCACTTTGCTTGCCTCCCTGACATACAGTGAAGTAAAAGGTCTTTCCCAATTGTTGACAACACAGTCAATTCTTTTCGTGGAGTGGCAATAATACCACCAGAGACAATGGCTTTGGAAGTATTGCAGAACACCCAATCCATTCCACAAGGTAAGAAATGAACACAAATTATCTATATGCATTATGTATTGCATGAAAGATGGTACACTGCTTCACATTCTCAAGCATAACTTTGAACAAAATGTCCCTCCCATAAAGATGACTTGGCTGTAATAAATGAGGATCTCAGTAAATGCCATATAAGAGAACCACAGCCATTATGGCACATGGACCACCATTTGATCCTCAAAAAAAAAGGGCACTAGCAAATGCTGAAAAAAAAAAAAAAACCTCTCCATTCTAGCTTTTTCTATGCAACTCGTCAAATTTCAGCTTCCACTTGATGGCATGAGGAACCACCAACCAGGTAGAGACTGGGATTCCAATATACAGGCTACTCCAATTCAATTGTATAGATATACTGAAGGAAGATTATGGCTACACTTTTGATCCAAAAAAAGTAAAACTACCAGTAATCAAAAGTGTTCTGTATTTCACCAATTGCACCACAGAACCTCAATGTCCAGATATTCTAGTGGAACAGTTCATTGAGGAATCTTGCATCCCATACTATCAATATAAACATGGGAAGCCATTAACAATTCCCAAAACAAACCAATGATGTATCAGCCCCATACCCAGTAAAGGGAAACAAAAGCAGCCTTTCACAGAAAGCAACCAGAAGCAGAGAAAACAAAATCAAGGAACCATGGGGATAAGGCTTGCTAACATGGTTTCTAACCACCTTTAAAAAAAAAACATGTGTTTCTAACCGAAGACAATTTGAAGTGAAGGAATTTTGCCCTTCCTAACACGTGTTTATTGTTTTGGAACCATGAGGAATTGCTTTTGTCTTCCCTATTTGGACCTATTTATTTCCTCATCTTCTGCCAAGTGGGCGGCCCTCCTTCCACAACTCTCATTATGAGTTGGAGATCAGATCCTTTCTCAAGGAAAGGTCAATCTCTTTGTAAATTGGTTCCATTACCCACAGTGTGGTTCATATTGAAGGCAGTGTAACCAGTAGATTTTATATAATAAGGCTTGGCCCAGATCTTCCTTGATTAAAAAAATAAGGTCGAATATTACCAGGTGGGCCTTGGCATCTAATGAGTTTGTTGGTGTGCCGGAGATGCACCATAGAGCAAATTGGGCAAGTTTTTTATCTGTGGCTTTGTAATGTAATCTACAAGGTGCCTTTGCAGGCCCAAAAACTCTTTGAGTCTGCAGTAGTTTTACTTGTTTTGGTGTTGAATAAAATTTCTTGTTCTCTCTCACAAGAAGCCCATAGAGCAAACTGGGCAAGTTTTTTATCTGTGGCTTTGTAATGTAATCTACATGGTGCCTTTGCAGGCCCAAAAACTCTTTGAGTCTGCAGTAGTTTTACTTGTTTTGGTGTTGAATAAAATTTCTTGTTCTCTCTCACAAGAAGCCCAGGCAAAAAAAGGAACAACCTGCATTTTTCATATAGACTACAGCTCACTAAACATGCCAACCATTGCCCCATTGATTCAATAGAATGACCAGTTTTAACAAACTGTTAGGATACAGATTCCAAGCCACAGTCGTTCAAGCTTGGTTCATCACATACCAAGTAATTCTTATTCTGTGTTATAATGATGATGATGAGAAAACACTTTATATATATTCCTCACTACCACTCCCACAAAAATTAAGAAGTAAAAAAAAATCTGGTTCCACAGAGTGACAAGAAAACCCATTTGAATATAAAAAAAACACAGGAGCAGAAATCAATAAAGGCACTCGAAAGTATAAACAATCTAAGACATGCAAAGAAGATTCTTTTCAACAGCACACTGACCCGAGTAAGCCTCATTGATCTCCTGAAATTTTGAAGTTGCACTCTCCTCACCTTTCCGTTTGTCTGGGTGCCACATCTGTGTAAGCAGCAAAATCATAAAAAAATGCTCTAAATATTCTAAAACTGCACTGACAGAGCCTGTTGCACAGTTGGCATGTGCTCATTATTGCAACCAAGGTTGTGGATTCAAATCTTGTTACCGATTCAGGACGGGGATGTGAGTGTGGGTGTCTCAACAAGTGAACTACAGATGACAGATTACAAACAAGATTTCAAAAAAATGTACATAGGCAATTAGTTTCTTGTTCTTTTTTATGACCAAGCTGTGCAGGCGTCTCACCAGTATTGAGACAGCCGACATGGGACATTTTTTTAACCTGACTAATCCTTGGGGCATGTGCAGTCCCCCAATACCACACACCGGGTCCACAACTATGGGGAGTGGCCCGTTGCCACGGGCATTTAGTTTCTATTACAAAGGTTATGAATGTGGTGGCAGATGATTCCCCACCTAGATAAAGCACATGATGTGAAAGAGAAGTAGAAATGAACAATAGAGAAATAAAGTTGTGATGATTTAAAAGTTTTTTTTTGGATAAGGATTATATGATGAAAATATGAGCCAACAAGTATTTATTTTTATTGGTTTTGCAGCTTTTTGCTTGAAGAATCAAGAGGTATGGACTCTTGCGATAGATAAAAATAATATTTTGATTATCACATAGAAACATGAGCGCTTATGTACTTAATTTCATCTTGAGTTGATGCCATTTTATTAAGGGAAATGTACATGAGAGAAAGTAAATCAAAGAAGCAAACATATGAACAAATTGGCAGAAATTTGCTCAAAAATGAAGAAACAAAATTAGCAGCATCCACTTGTAAGAGGGACAAAACACTACCAATGCAAGACGAATATAGTTGGATCGAATAGTATCCTCTGTAGCATCATAATCAACCTCCAGTATTTTATAATAATCCTACATATGAAGGAAAAGGAAAAGGAATGAATGGTTAGGATGTCAAATAGATAGATAAATAAATAAACAAAAAATGCACTCCCAATCGTAATGTAAAGGTTTCGATCTGAATGAAATCTGCATCTGCATCAGTATTCTGGTTTCACCAAACACACGTTCTAGAATTCCGAGGAATTTGAAAACACATGTTCGAGAATTCTGGTTTCACCAAGCATTGAATACTTCAAAGAATCTTGTAAATTCCTCAAAATTCTAATTCCAACCAAGATTTCCAGGCACTGTTTGAATGCATAGAAAAGAAGGTGCTATCCATGGGGGAAAACATTTTTTAACAAAAAAGAAGTAAAAGCTCATTGTTTTCAAGAAAGTACTTTCCTATCCATGCATCCAAACGGAGCCTAAATTCCGTCGTGTTGATTGACAAAAACCGTGTTTTCATCTTTCCAACTAGTGTACTCCCGATAATTGGAACGTTACCCTAAAATGACAGTAACCAAACTAGAATACGCTAGAAAGAAAATAATTCAAAACGAGAAGAATGCAGGAATTCTAAAAGGTTCGTTACCTTCGGCTTGGACATGAGGGAAAAGAAATCGAAGTTGAATGGAGTTCCTCCTTCCCTTTCTTCTTCAGCTTCTAATTCTTCTTCCCAAATCATTCTCGAAACTCGAAGGAGGAAGAGGAAAACTACCAGATGATGGAAGGCAATTTGTGGAATCTGCAATTCAAGGGTTTTGCAGGATTTTGCAGAAAATACTTTTTCTCAGAATGGAAGGTCGAGATTGGAAATTTCGATTTGGTCCCATCAATCGGCCATGATTGCTTTCTCACCTTTACGATTACTGATTTTTCCTGACCCACTTTAGACCCAGCATCGATTCGAAAATGCTGATAATATAAGATAAAACAGAGGTGACACGTGTTCTTGCACTAGACACGTGACATCAGTATTGAAAATTGTCATATTTATTAAAATTAAAAAAATTCATAGTATAGAGCAAAGTGGCAAAATTGCACTCGCCTTGGGATGGAAAAGTTCAACAAATAAAAACATTTAAAATTTAAATATTAAAGACATAACTTCTATAATTAAATGTAGATGATTTTGTTAATGTAACTTGAGATAAAAATAAGATTCATCATTTAATACATTAACATTTAATATTCATTTAACAGATACTTAAAAGTGCCATATATACCACTGTAGAAGAAATCTATTACTTGCAAATTCTTCCTTGGAATCAGGGAAGAAAATTTAAGTTGAACTATACGTATCGGCCATACCACAATGTTATTGGCCGACATTGTTATATATCGGCGATAGTATCAATAGATTTTCAAAAATAAATAGTCTGTGGGCTCAGCTGATATCTTGGCCCATATCAATAAATATGAGTCTAATATTAACTCAAATATCGGCCTATGTTTCAAATATTGGCAGATATTTGCATTAATTTTTTTTTCAAAAACAAGTTTACTTTTGTTATCTAATTTTTTTAATTTAGAAAAATTAAAATATATAAAATATCGATATTTAAAAAAAAAAAAAAAAAGGAGAGAGAGATCTTCACCGATATCTGATATGAATAATATTTTCGAGATTTTTACCCCTGTCTAGAATATAAGATTATTATTTTAATATTATAATATTATGAGTCGATGAACTCTATTATATTAAATTTAGATTATTAATGAATCTTATGATATTAAATTTAGAATTTTGAATATTTAAAAAAAAATAAGACAGAGATTAAGGTTGCATTTGGATGGGGTAAGAGGGGGTAACCCCCATTACCCCTTGTTACCCTCGTTTGGTAAAAAGGGGGTCATGTTAAAAATTTACCCCTCTCATTCCATTTTTTAATACCCCTTTGGATGTTGAGGTATTCACAATATCCTACCCCTCAATACCCCTTAACTTCCTCTCATTATCAATTAAATATTATAAAATTAAAATATTTCAAAAAATTATATGTTATATAATTAAAAAAATAATATATTTCAAGTAATTAGAAATTTAATTTTGTTTGAAATTTATTCTAAAAATGTGTCAATATTTTCCACATGATGCATTTGGATGAGGGGTAAATTTTATGGGGGTTACCTTTGAGTAGGGGTAACTGTAAGTAGAGATAAACTGACATATTAACAATTTAATAAGAATTAAATTTTTTTATTAAATCTATCTAGTATAATTAATAAAAAGAAAATTTTATGAAACATAATTGTCAAAATACCCTATTTTTAAGGGGTGATTCTGTCGAAATTTCGATAAAGTCTCGAAACTCAGAAAGAGTTTGAGGTTCATCATAATATCTTTCGGAGTAATTAGCAATTTATTATCTTGCAAGTTTATTTTAAAAATGTGTTAACATTTTCAACATGATGCATTTGGATGAAGGGTAAATTTTACTGGAGTTACCCTTGAGTAGGGGTAACTGTAAGCAGGGGTAATCTGACATAATAATTTTATAAGAACTAATAGTTTTTATTTAATTCATATAATATAAATAATAAAAATAAAATTTTATGAAACATAATTGTCAAAATGTCTTATTTTTAAGGAGTGATTCTGTCCAATTTCGAAAGGATCTCTAAACTCCAAAAGAGTTTGAAGTTCATGGTAATCTCTTTTGGGTAATCAACAATTTATTTTGTTGAATGCTTATTTTAAAAATTTATCAATATTTTCAACGTTATGCATTTGAATGAGGGGTAAATTTTGCAGCGGTTACCCGGAAGTAGAGGTAACTGTAAGCAGGGGAACTTGACATATTAACAATTTTATGAGAATTAATATTTTTATTAAATTCATAGAATATAAAAAATTATTGTCACGTCCCGACCCGAAAGGTGGGCCCAGAACTCGACTGATTTTTTTTTTTTTTTTGAAGGACTAAGCTAACACAAGCATTTTAACTGAGCCGAATCAACAGTTAGGCCCAAAGGTCACACATGATCCCCAACATGTGGACTCAAACATATACCATAAGTCTACCCAACAAATAAACATAAAAATAACACATAGCATGATCACATAATTCCAACCATTATTATTTCAAAAACAACATTATCGGTGTAACTACAGAAGCGTAGTAGTCTTAATACATCACATTGATACAGACTAAGTACCACACTTTGTAACGCCCCATCTCGCTATGAGCACGTTATTCCCGAAAAGTCTCAAAACATAACCAAGGAACGGATATCAAGTAAATTTTTTTTTTTTTTTGAAGATGGGGTAACTACCTCCCGCTCGACAAGCTGCAAACTCATAATACTAGGGAAAACGTAACAAGCAACCATAGATTGTCCAAATACTGTTATACAATCATCCGAAAACAAGAAACGTACAAAAAGGGATATAAATAAGGTTTTTCAACTAAGAACAATCATGATTATAAAACATCCAACAACCACTGTTCCTCTACGGGCACCTTCTCAAGGGGTTGCGCATAGTCCCCGCCGCAATCGGGATACCTGCAAGGTAAGGGGTGAGCTAACCAGCCCAGAGAAGAGATAATGCATATCACATATCAGCAATATAAATAGATAATATATGCATAAATGCAAGAATATCAAAGTGATAGGGGTACTCGTGTGTATGAGATCCAACTGCACCACCTACTAATAATCCACCGTCCAGTCCGAGACATCATCTCGGTAATCCACATCGGCTCCTCCAACAAACTCCTAAAAGGTAAGGGATGGGCTTACCAGTCCAGTAAAGGGTATACCCATATCACACATCGACTACATAGATGTATATCACATGTATGAGAAAAAAAAAAAACGGATATCATAATAGGACGAAAGTATACGAAAAAGAGTATTCAGCTACACAACTAACCAAATGTTCCACCAACTAATATGAGACATCATCCCCATAGCTCACAACTGTTCTCCAACAACTCCGATCTCTCTACTAATACAAACAGGAGACCACATAATAAACAGCCGCCTCAACCGCCGGAATGCAACGGGGAGACCCGCATCCCCTATGGGGGTCTCAACCGCCAGAGCATAACGGGAAAGCCAATATCAAGGGTAGGCACCTCAACCACTGGGACGCAACGGGGAAATCCCTATCTCCTATGGGGTCTCGACCGTCGGAGGATAACGAGGAAGTCCTCCCAACAACCAAAATCATCACATCATCCAAGACGCATACACATGTAAACAATCTCTCCAACACATGCACATGACGTCATGATCATATACAATAATAATAAGGTGTTCTGATACAACTAATTCAAAAATCAGCAACATATTTCATCACGTGAGTCAAAAACATATAATGAATTATTTAGTCACACATGTCTATGTTCCGCATGACTCCAATAGCATCTAACGAATAAACGTTTAAAGTATCACTAGCAATTTCCAAGTATTATAATCAGTTCCGATTGTCCAATTAAAAATTTCTACAACGCATATAGTTGACCGGAGCAACTCCAAGCGGACCCTATGCCACATATTTATTTCAACAGTTTTCCCTTACCGAGTGGCTAAGTGAGTAAAGGGTTACACTCGGTCACTCCATGTCGAGAGATAACAGTTTAATATATGCAAATGTATGCTAAAACAGTGATATGTCTCCTCACAGTGTGTGTAGAGTCGAAAATCAGAAGCGAGTAAGCGGTTTGGGGGGATCGAAGGGGACTCAACCTGTTAAAAAAAAGAGGAACGGATAAGTAAAAGACAAAACGGGCTAAAACGAAGTTGGACATAAAACGGGCCTAAAACTGGGTTGGGCCTAAAACGGGCCGGGTCCAAAACGGGCAGAGCCGAAAGGGCTGGACCCACCAGAAGTGGACTAGGTCAAGTCCAGGACTGGGCCCAAGACTGAGTCGGGTCGAGAGAATGGGCCAGGCCCAGATTCGACCCAAGCCCAAGGTCTGGGTCAAACCCAATAGTCCAACTGAGTCGACTTGGAATTGGCCGAGTCAACCAGTCCACTCAACTGAGTCTGCAAAAAGGGAGGAGGGGGAGGGAAATCAAGGAAAACCCAAGAAATCTGGTGAAAAAGGAAGAAAACCAGGAAAATCAATGGAAACCTGAGAAAAAGAAGAAAAACAAGAAAATCAAGGAAAAGCCAAAGGAAGAAAGAAAATCAAGGAAAGACAATGAAAACCAGAAAAGGTCAAGGCAAGGCAAGGAGAAGACGAGGAAATCCAAAGAGGGAAAGAGGGGAGGAGACCTGTTTGGGCGGCGGTGAAAGTCCGAACTTCTATCGGCGATGGAGGAGAAAGAAAATTGGGGTGACGGAAATCCAAGCACAGCAGCGTCGGAATCGCAACCGAGGAGGGCCTGTTCGCAGCAGAAGGAAGAAGAAGAAGAAGGGAAGAAGCACAGAGAGATGGAAAGAGGGATCAGAAAAGGAAGTAGAGATCGAGAGAGAGGGGAGATAGAAGGAGGGTTAACGGGAGGCACTATAGCACTTGCGGCTACAGTGTCGAGGGTGGGGTTAAAGGGTTTAGGGTTTTGAGCGGTCTTTTTTTTTTAAAGAAGGGTCTTAAATACAAACAAGAATAAAATTAAATAAAATTAAATTAAATTCAAAACCGCACGATCTTTTGTATCATTAAAATTATTTTCTTATATATATTTTGAAGAACCTTAAAGTGCGCGAAGTCAAATTTTCATGCTTGATAACAAATAATATCTCATGCTTGATAACAAATAAGCATAATATCATCATCAGTCCCATAATTTATCATTTCTTTTCTAATACTGTTGTCATCCAACGTAACCCCCCAGATACTATACTGACACCAATAATATTAAGTCCCGACACGGTCAAAATACCTCATTGCAAGTACATCTCCGGTATACACCTCAAAACCGGTACTGACACACCCTGCCAGTCACTGTCGGCCCACTTGGTACAGTAGATGTAACCGACACTCTTGGTAATGGTTCAATAGTAAAAAGGTACGTGGAAACAATATTTCACAATTCATATGATCAACATCATAACATTCACCATTACCATAAGCACTTCTTACAACAGTGCATCAACTCTAGGCACATGAGTGGATTATCAAATCTTAAACCACTCATTGCTCAAGATCCATTTCAAATAACAAAACTTGTTTACATTTTAACTGCAGAGTTAAGTTCCCTCACCGTAATTGTGTGGTTTTGCGGTCTCTGTTCAAACAAACAAACAAGTGCACAATCAATATACATAGCATTCATATACATACAAATAATATTTTGAAATCATGCTTGTTCTCCCAAAAATATAAGGTAAATGGAGTTGAGTCCCTTACTTAGTTTCTAACCATTTTAAGTTACAATAATCCACAAGATAGTAAATAAAAAGGTGCTCAGTCCAAAACTCATATTGTCTTCTAAGCATTGACCAGATTGACTTATTGAGTTAGGTCTAGATACTCAGGTCACTTCTCGGTTGTCTTTTGTATAGGACCAGATCTGACATTTTGAGTAAGGCCTCGAGATCACTCAGTGCCCGACAAATATAGCGTCGGCACATGCCTTGTAACCAGGTACTGTGGCTTCGGATCATCCGAACCACACCTAAACTAGTCACTGACCTCGGACTGAGGGTCCTACTTTGGATCGTCCGAAGATCGGGTCTCAGATCATCCGAAGTCTTTTCGAACCGAAAAGATCTGAAAAATTGGTCTCGGTGGGTTTGTAAGTCTCGGAACATCTGAAGTAAGGCTCGGATCGTCCGAGTGGGGTTCGGTCCTTTCGAACTCTGCTCTGAACATCCGGGCGAGTCAACCCAGTCTCGGGCGTTTCTAGGCTTCGAGTGAAGCTCGGAACGTCCGAGGAGACCCCTCGGACCATCCGAGAGCCGTCTTCCTCCACTGTCTGCAACAGTAGACAGTGACGGCAGTCATTGTGTGAAATACGAATCCAAAAACAGTAGGTTTCCCGGATTCGGTTTCCACACCTAACCGGTCCGATGGACTCCTCTGGGAGTCATCTTTTTATAGGGAAAGTTTTGGAGCTTTGAAGCTCGGTAGGCCACTGGATTTTAATACCAAAACCTCACGAGTGCAAGACAACCCATGGTTTTTCTTAGACTTTGAAACCATTTTTCTTACTCAAAACTTTGTCAAAATCAGTTTTTCTTGACTCTAAACCGACTGGAATTTGAAAAGGAACACAGTGGTTACCTTCACTGGAGTTCCTGGGCTAAGAAATCCAGTTTTTGAAAAAGTTCCTTCCTAAGCTACGGTTGATAAAACAGGAAACAGAGAGGCTGAGGAGGAGAGCTGGGATAACTCGGAATAGTTCTGGCTGAGAGAGAAGGGAAGAGATGAAAATTTGCTGGGACTTAAACTAGCAGATTGAGGCTGAATTTATAGGGAACTTGGCAGGAAGAAGTGGCCGTTGGCCACTGCAGCTTACGTCGGCAACAGTAACCATAAAGTTTGGATTGGTTGCAGATCAGCCCTTCAAAACTTTCAATTTTGCAAATAAGTCCCCCTTTTTAATAAAACTGGATTTTTAACTTAAAACATAATTTCAAAGGCTCAAAAATTTAATCCAACCTAACAGATAAGTTGGATTTTGAAAACTTTAATCATCGTAAAAATTTTGGGATTTAAAACTCACTAAAAACCATTGATTTAAAATAAAACCACAATTTAATATTATTTACTTAAATAAAACAACTTAAAAACCTCATTTTTGGGGTTCGAAGAATAACTAGACCATACTTAAAATGGTCTAACATAAAATACTTGTTTTAAAATTTATTTCATTTCCAAAACCATTTAAAATAATTATTACTTTCTTTCGGGATTTTGACGGCGGTTTTTAAATACTATTTTCTGAAAATAAAATTATTTTAAAATCAGAAATACAAATCATTTAATAAGGAGAACATTATCATCCAATAATAATCACATAACAACATAATTTATAAAAAATAATAACAAGAAGCAGTAAATTACTATTTTGCCCCTCCAGCTGGGCGAGGTGGATCACTGAGCTTTTGAGCTCAGATTGGGCCACACCTGGGCTTTTCTCAAAGCTCTAACCGTAATCCTCGAGATTAACCGTTCAAGCAAGATTATTAAACTAAAACATGCCTAATATGGGTCAGGGTATTACAATTATAATTTTTTATGAAAAGATATGTTGATATTTTTTATTCATTGGGATTTAAAATAATAATATCAAAAAAATTCTTTATTTATTTATTTACTGTTAGAATGCAAGTGTTCATTTTAAATTATAATTATGAAAAATAATTTATAAAAAATAGATAATATTATTATAAGTGATATTATGGGAAATGATTTGTGCACCCCCATTTTTACCCAAGGTGCACTCCGTATGAGTGAAATGCCAGTTTTACCCTCAACTTTTCTTTCCTTTTTCAGTAAAGCACCTCCATTTTTATCCAAAACTGACATTTCACTCATAGGGAGTGCACCTTGAGTAAAAATGGGGGGTGCACAGATCATTTCCCAATATTATTAGGATTTACTTCATGAATATTATATAAAAATTATGTTTTATAAAAAGTTTCAAAAAATATTAATATATCATGTTACCCTTCTTTATAGTTACCAAAAAAGATTTTTTTACCCTTACGTAAGATTTTACTCTACCACTGTAATTATCAAACAAGATAAATGTAATCTCAGTTTAAAGGTCACCTCTACTCAAGGGTGACCCCTACTCGAGGTAACCCCTCTAAATTTTACCCCTCATCCAAACGCATTAGTCATGAGATGGGGGTGGTGATTTTTACACCAACAATTTTGATCACTTTACACCAAATTAGAGTAAAATCTCTATTTTACCCTTTCTTCGTTCAGTCCATTACCCTTTCTCAGAGTCTTCTCAACTTCTTTCTTCCATCAGTGCCAGTTTCCATCCCTCTTTGCCCTTTTCAACGTCTTCCCTCCTCATTTTCCACTCTCGCGTCCTGTGTCTCTCCCTCGTCCTGTATCTCTTCCAAATGGGTTTGCGGACATGGGGTGGAGGCTTTGAACTTATTCTCACAGATGCAAAAGCAAAGAATAGAACCAAATGAGGCTACCTTTGTCTCCATTTTAACAGCGTGCAGCCATTCGGGCCTGGTAAACGAAGGGTGTTTTTGGTTTCAAAGGATAGTGGGCGTTTACCAAATGACTTTAACGATAACTACAATGAAACAAAAAGTGTTTTAAGAGAGAATACGTATATGTTCATTTACAGACTCCAAAACTGAGGAGAACTCTTTTTCTTGTGGGAGCGATTGGAGGCAACGATTACAATCATCGAATTGAGCAGGGTTGGAAATTAGAGGAGATGCTACCCTTTGTGCCACAGGTCATTAATGCCATAACATCTGCAGTAGAAGTGATTGTTCTAAATCTCATTCGCAACTATATGTATTTGCATTCACATCAAGTTCTTAAGAGATTCAAATTTATGTCGTGCTACTCAAAACAGTTTCATACTATGCAGAAATTGATCAAATAAGATTACAACCCAACAACTGGTTGTCTAAAGAGATGGAACAAGTTTGCTAGGTACCACAATAGGCTACTTCAAAACGAGTTGGATCGACTGCGAACACTCTATCCTCTTGCTACCATCATTTATGCTGATTATTACAATGCAGCCATGGGTTTTTTTTATCTTTGTCCATCAAAATTTGGTGCAGTTTTCTCTCTTAAAACACTTTTTGTTTCATTATAATTATCGTTAAAGTCATTTGGTAAACGTCCACCATCCTTTGAAACCAAAAACACCCTTCGTCTACCAATCCCGAATGGCTGCACGCTGTCAAAATGGAGACAAAGGTAGCCTCATTTGGTTCTATTACTTGCTTTTGCATCTGTGAGAATACGCTCAAGCCTCCATCCCATGTCCGTAGTTTGCAAACCCATTAGGAAGAGATACAGGACGAGGGAGAGATGCAGGACGCAAGAGTGGAAAATGAGGAGGGAAGACGTTGAGAAGGTGAAAAAGGGATGGAGACTACTGGTTGCTGAAGATGGAAAAGAGAAGATCGAAGAAGGAAGAGTTTGGAAAAGTAATCCACTGTTAAAGGTAAATAGACAAGGTGTAATGGAGATGTACAAAATACATTGGACGTGTAAATTAATTTTAAGAGATATAATTAAAATAATGTTATTAGAGAAAATCTAAAAATAACTCTAATATATGATTAATTGAGGGAAACCCATATATATTTTTGTTTAAAAAGAGAAGTTGAAAAAATAATTTTTTACTAAATTTCCACGTATGAAAATTAAAGAAGAAAACTTAGAATATGAATAGAATGCAGATTTATATCTTTTTCTTCGTGAGTATGATTTTTATTTTTTCTTCAGCATTTTTAGATAAATATGACTAAGTCTTAATCCGATTATTATAGCTTGATGCCATGTGTTACGAGAAATCAATGATTTTATAGTAATTAAATTTTCAAAATATAGTTAATGATTTTATTATCTTTTACACATTTTATCAAAAATATAGAGTCCAACTCAATATTAATAAATAAATTTTATATTTGATTCTTAATTTTAGTAGTAAAGCATCGTATAATTATATATAAAATGACAAAAGTTTCCTAGCTCATGTAATGCCATACATATGTGTAATATTTTTATTATTTTAATTAAGTTATCACAGTTTTTATTAATTTTCAAATTTTTGTGACTCAGCACTACACGCAATTGTCTCCATCTTTCTTTTTTAAACGAATAAATGGTTCACGAGTTAAGTAAAAAAAGAAAAGGCAGTCACGTGCAGGATCTTCTCACCCTCCATTGCACGTACGTTTGTCGCGGAAATCTCAAAGCCAGCGTCAGGTATCAAACCTCGCAGCTACTGCTGTATCTTCTTCTTCATCTCCGCCTACCGTTGCCAGTCCACAAATGGACTAACGAGTTCCTTTTCACTGCGCGAATCCTGTATTCCCCATCTTAAAGTCAGCTGTTTTTCCTTTGACTTTCTTCCATTCAATTCATGGCTTCATTCTCAGGCATCTGCTCTTCTTCTCCCACCATTAGACGCGAGAATCCCATCTCCTTCTCCTCCAAAACCCACATCAAATACTCACCATCACCGCTGTTCGTCCGACCCAAGCCTGTTCTCTTCCGTCCGGTACGGTCGGTCGCGCGAGAAATTCCAGCGGACTTGAGCCAGCTTGAATCCCCGCCGTTGGGGAAGAAGGGGCTGGAAAAGGACTCCACCGTCCTTTGGCAGAGATACGTAGACTGGCTCTACCAGCACAAGGAGTTAGGTCTCTTTCTGGATGTGAGCCGGATAGGGTTTACGGACGATTTCTTGGGCGAAATGGAGCCCAGATTCCAGAAGGCCTTTCTTGCTATGCAGAATCTGGAGCGCGGCGCCATAGCCAACCCGGATGAGGGGCGGATGGTTGGGCATTACTGGTTGAGGAATCCCCTGTTGGCGCCTAACTCGTTTCTGAGGTCCAAGATTGAGACGACACTCGATGCTGTGTGTAAGTTCGCCGATGATGTTATTGCCGGCAAGGTCAGTTCTTCTTCTTCTTCGCCGTCGTCATTGTCAATCTTATTTTATTTTCTTTCAGAACCTCAGAAGTTATTATTTTCCTTTCCGGTCAATATGATATTATGATTATGAGGTGTTTTTGGAGACACTCTCATTTTATTGAATTATTATTATTATAAAAAGAGATGAAACATTTTATTATAAAAAAAAAAAATGCAAGTCAGACGCGATGGAACTGATGACGAAACGACGGGCCTCTACTTTTGTGACACGCGCTGACACTTAATGAATGATTACCGTTTTCAACTTTTCATCAAACCACCATCCCCAACATAATAAATTCATTGGAAATAAATATATTAAAAATGTCATTTACTAAAAAGCATTTATATAAATTGATTAAATGTGAATTTGTTATTTTATAATTTTATAGTGTTTAAAAACATAATTTTCATCTGTGCTTCCAAATTATAATTATCACAATTTGCCTAATTCATATTTGAATTCTGAGTTTATATTTTGATATATAACTTGCTATTTTGTAGCAGTAAGTTCATTTCATTCACTTCCATTGATTTGAATCAAGCCACTGTTCGGACAGATCGGCACTGAAAGCCTTTCCTCTGCAGGGGCTCTGATTTTAGATCGTTAATTTAAATGATGTAATCTAATTTTTCAGTTAGATATGCGTAATCGATAATTAGCTAATTAATTAATTAATTCTTTCATTTACAATATCTAACCTTAAATGATGTGTCAAAACTTTTATATTGAGAAAATGACATGTTCTTGCTAAAAACCTTTCTAAAAACTCCTCCATTCAAGTTGAGGCATGCTCTCCACCAAGATAAATATAGCAATTTAAAGATTAAAGGTAGATTAAATTTAAAGAAATTAGAATTGTAAGTTTTAAATGAAATTGAACTAGATTGATTCAGTTCACTAACTAGATTAAGTGGAAATAAATATTTGACAAATTGAATCGCAATAGCAATTAAAAAATACTAAAAGGGGATTTCTTGTACTTATATATTGGTTTTTTTGTTAATGGTCCATGTGGGTATGTGACAAGGAGGCGAATCTTGAGATCTGGGTGCGTGAGAGTTTTGAAGCCCATTTGATAATCTCAACTATTGATCTGAGCTTCACACAGTTTCATGGGTATATGGTAGATTTTTTTTTATTCAACTTTTGAAATTGGATCTGCTTCAAGCTTGACAAGTAGTTAATTCTCATTATTTCACTCACCTAACTCATTTAAAGTGCAATAATGTGGGGTTCACCTAGTGACATGGGTCATAAAAATAATAATATGCTGCACCTATATGTAAACAAGAGATCCATTTCTAAATTTATATAAGTCGCAATTGTTGGCGCCCATTGGTCGTGTCAAATGAAAGAAAACTTTTAGATTAATTCATACTCTAAAACTCATCATAGGACTGAAACTCAGGCTAAACCCAACTCAACTCAATATAAAAAATTATTGAACTCGACCCGATCTGAATTGCTGACCCAAATTGCTCAACCTAACCTGACCCGAATTGCTAACCCGGCTCAATCCGAGTGCTGGCCCAAATTGTTGACACGACTCAACCCAAGTGCTATATTAAATTTTTTGAGTGGGTCGGGTTGAGTCAATTTGGGTCGGGTCGGGTCGGGTCAAATTTAAAAAAAGCTTAATCCGACCCGACTCGACTTTAATTCGAGTTTTTTCTTCAACCTAACCCAACCCTAATTTAAAAAATGTAGAACGCAACCCACTTGATTTCTCAGATCATGTCATGTGGGTCGGGTTAAAACCTAACCCAAGTTTCACCCCTAATTCATCATATCATCTCCCACCAAACTTTTAACTATTTTGACAGCTTTAACTCTTGATACAATGCCTTGAAAATGGATAGCTGAACTTGAAGCTCATTTTTAAGTTAGGAACTTGGGTTTTCAACTTCGACCATTAATTTTCATGACCTCACCTCAAATAAAGCTGTGTAGGTTCCTCAAACCACTTGTGAAAAGAGGTGGTTTTTGAAAAGCTACACAAAACGATTTGAAGCTATTATTTCTACCCTCTTTCCATTCTAGTGCTGCTCTTATTAGCATGTGGCATTTGTTAACTATTGGACCTATTGCATTGAAGGCTGCCTGCAGACTACCCACCATAAGCGTCAAAGGTGATTCCTGGCCATCCAATCCAAATATATAATAGATTTGATGGCTATGATAAACCTTGGGTTTTTTTTTATCTCGGGGCTCTGTTGTTCAATGAGGTCAAGTTGAGCAATGCATCACGTGCAACTTGTCAATTTCGAGATTCTCTCTTAAATAGGTCTTGCCCTCACATAGTTCGGTGTGATGGGTATGGGACCACATTTTATGTTGTGTTTGAAGTTTCCCCATTTGATCATCCTAGGTGATCATCAAAACTTAAATGTTAAACTCACATGGCTATGATGATTGATCGGTCGTGAAACTTTTACCTATTATCTATCTATGTGGTCTTCTATGTGTCTCACCCAATTATGGCCTATGACCCATTTAAGGGATAATCTCGGTATTGAGTCTTGGTAGTCTTATTGGTGCAATTGATAATAATGCCACTGTTTTTTTTTTTTTCTTAAAAAAAAAATTGTAACTTCATTGAAAAGGGCACAAGCAGTGCACCAAAATCGAGTGCCACTCTTTACATTTCCATAGTGGTTTTTTGTTTTGGAATGCTAGTGGTGACGCCATACATTTCCATAGTGGTTTTTTGTTTTGGAATGTGAGTTCTGACTCCAACCTGCAACCTCAAGATTGCAATATGGAGTGCCCTCTACTGTGCTGCAAGCTATCATGATTGAAAGTTCATTTGCTGGTTTTTTTTAATAAGAGAGGAAAATGTGTGCCATTTTCTATGTTGAATTTTCAGAACGTCCCCCTCCAATCTAATTGGATTTTTTTTTTCTTTTTTGAAAATGTGTTGTTGTTCCCGGGGTGGGGGCTTTCTTTTTGTGGGAAGGTGGTGTTGGGGTGGGGTGGGGGGGTGCACGGTGTACTTTCTATCTGTAATTATTTATTCTTTGTGTTAGGGTGTTTTTGGTCTTCAATGTGCCTAAACCAACAATACTGGCATATACTCCAATTAATATTGTAAAAATCTAACAATAAACTAAAAAACTAAAGTTTTTAGATGTCCAATAGATCAAGTCTTAAAAACCACCAAAACCAAAAGTTTCATGCTTTCAAATTCCAAATAGCCTCATAATTCTTTTATTCATTAGAATAGTAAGATCTCTAAACCGATAAAAATCATTCTTCTTGACATATCGTGGAGATTGTAAGAGTTGAGTTGTGTTGTAAGATTTTAACAATTATGAATGAGGCTTTTGAGAGATGTATGGAATTTTAAATTGAGTTGTGTATTTGAAAAAGTGTAAAACCAAATTCCAATGATTTTGATGATCATTTGAGATAACCTCAAATGGATGGTGCAAATGCTTTGTTTTTGATGTATGGTGATGATTTGAGATGCTTCAAGTATTCTTGTGTGATTTTTTTTTTTTAAAGATAACTTCATTATATTAAGAAACAAGAACAAAACAGCAAGCCAAGAGAAGGCCACTAAAGAAACAAATTACAAGAAGGAATTAACGATGTTATGAACTAAAGATAACTCCTGACGAGCCAACTCATCTGCAGTCGAATTAGCTGTCCGAGGTGCCCAAGCAACCTTAAAACCAAAGGATGCGATAACATGCCAAATCCTATCTATTTTGTCCAAGAACACCCACGGGCACTGAGAACCCAAAGCCCACCCAACAACAACCTGAGAATCTCCTTTTACTAAACTCCCAAGAACTCCTAACTTCTTAACTTCTCCAATTCCAGAATACCACGCCACATAGCAAGAAGTTCTGCCTCGATAACTGAGCCATTGTTAATTGGACCGGCATAGGAAAGCACAGTAAAACCTGAATCATTATGGATGATCCCACTCTAACCTGCTAAACCAATCCCACGCATACAGTTGCCATCAAAATTTAGCTTAAGCAGTCCAGAGTCAGGAGTTGTCCAAGAATGTTAGTTTGAATTTAGATTAAGCAATATCTTCTTGTGTAGATTCAAACAACGTATGGAGCTTATAGAAGAGTTTCCCAAATGGACATGCATCATGCAATGTATTTACTTCCTTGGTTAGACTAGTACCATTTGTTGGATATGATGACCTGAAATGAAAAGGACGCACCATCGATATGTTAGAGACACAAATTTTACACATAAAAATCTCTTGTTTGACACACACACATTTCTTAAATGTAAGTATCTATGGAACATAGTTTGTTAGAGATGACTAATTTGTGGTAAATGGTAAACATATTGGATGCATGTGAATCATCTGGCCATCCAAAGTTGTTGGTCTATTTGTGGATTGGACAATCCTACAAACCGGATTATGTTCATCAAGTTTGGTTTTCTCATTTTGATTTTAGGCCCATGCTCTATTCATAATATTGTTTGTAATTTGGATGGTTGGGATTGAAAAATATCCATGCATTTGGTTGTTTAGTTATCAATTTGGAAATTATCTCTAGTGCATAGTGTTGTGATCCCTCCATAACACCTGTTGCTGCTGGTCTTTTGCAATTTTCACATGGGCTATGAATGTTCCCACTGATGAGTTTTTCTTACAAAGTCAATGATTGAGGGAGTAGACTGCATGCAGCAATGACCAAGAATTCTAGCTCATACAATTGATGAGATTTAGTGGACCGGAACTGACGTAGCGGGTAGGATCAGGTTCAAGGATGAGATGGTTGAGTGGTTTAAATGGATAAGTTGACTCGATTAAATGATGAATCGATGGGTGAATAAAGGGGAACTAATGGTAAATATGGAATTAGATGGATCTAATGGGATAAATAAGTGAGATTAATGGAATTTGATGAATTGATTTTAATGAACTGAAAGGTAAATGGGTAAATGGGTGTAAGGGATCAATTGGTCAATGCACCAATGTCAGGTTCGGTCAGAGATGGATGGTTGAGTGGAGGTGGTAAAACACAAGGTTGAACTAAATGGAATTCTCAGTTTGGTGGATGAGTTAATAAAAGGAAAAGGGAGAGTGGTAGGACAAGGTAATAAAGGTGGGTTGTTGGGTTCGTATGGTGTGAACAGTAATTGGGAATGGGATTTGAAAATGAAGTAACAGTAGATGCACTTGGACTTGTAGGACGATGATGGAGGGATGGAGGAGTGAATGGGTTGTGGTGACGACGTTGGGTTGTTTAGGCTTTGGTGATGGAAGATGGTAGCAAGGCAGTAGGGACGGTGATTATCTGGGAAAGAGAGGCTTGGGAAGGTGGCTGGGTGAGGTCTAAAAACAGGGGTAGCAGTGTTAGAGATGGAGAAGGATGGATGAATGGTGTTAGGAAGAAGGAGAACAGAGAGAGGTTGAATAGGTATGGAGATGGTGGGCACTGTGAACGAATGGAGCAAGGTTGGACTGGCAGCACACATGTGATGGGAGGAACAACTAGTGGCAGAGAAAAGGGGTTGCAAATGAAAGACGACAATGTTGGAGATCTAGGCGAGCGTCGGGTGAAGCCCGACGAGTGAGGCATGGCAGATCTGGTGAGTGTGTCTCTGCCCGGGCAGCAGAGAGAGGAAGAACCTCCGAAGGGTGCTTGAACGCCGTTGATAGCAGGGAACCCTCAGAGGGAAAGAAGACCGGTTGATCTCCGTCGACGGGTGGCTTTCTCGAGTCCAAGAGAAGAAGGAGAAGAAGAGAAGAGGAAGATAAAAAGGGTAAAACCCAAACGAAACTGTTTTTCTTACTCCATGATTAATCTTCTACAAATCCCCAAAGGGGTATTTATACCTAAGCTACATAATAAAAATAATCTACTAAAAACGAAAATACATTAAGAAAAGACACTAACATAAACTAGGAAATAAGAGTCGTCGGTGGAGAGGGAAGAAGGAAACAAGGAAAAGGTAACTGCCGAGGCACAATGGTTTTTTCTATTTTATTTTTTGTCTTCTATTTTCAGTACTCCCTTGTGTTCACACATTGGGTCTTGGGTCCCACAAGTGTGTTACATCAGGAACCCTTGGGTAACTACACAGTTGAAATTGGGGTTAGGCTAGTAATATCTTTGAGAGTGAACTGAATCCACCTTGGCTCTGTGTGCGGAAAGGGTTGATTCTTCCAGAGGGTACAAGTCTTTAGGTGGTGTATCTTGAACGGTTAGATCTTGATGAGATGCAGGTTGAGGAGGATATTAGTTTTAGAAGAAGCCCATTTGTTGTGTGTTTTTTATGGTCATATAGAGGAGGACATTGACCACCTTGTTTTTAGTGAATGTAGTGTGCCAAAAGACTTGTGGATTTGGTTGTGGGTTTAATGGAGTGCTCATGGGTTTTTGGCAATAATCTTTTGAATGTTAAGGAGGATGCAGGACTTGTCCTTATATAAGGAAGAACATGGTATGGGAGTCGATCCCACTAGCACCTTTTGTGGTTAATTTGGAAGAGAAGGAACTCTAGGATTTTCAAAAACAAGGAGATAGGATAGAGGAGATCTATGAGGTCACTCAATGGAGACTTTTTATCTGGTTGTCAGTTAGCAAGAACCTGTAGCACAACTGGTAAGGGCTCATGGTTATAGCATAGAGGTTGTGGGTTCAAGTCTCATGAGCATCAAATAGGAAGTCAAGCCATGGAAATAATTTGTGAAACCCAAATAAAAATGTCAATCCCAAGTTGATGGGATAAATGACTTAAATGATGATGAATGATCGGTTTCTACTTGTCATGAGGGGATGCATGAGGGAGGTTAATAAGGAGAGGAAGTCAAGGGTAACTTGGTTTCCCCACCAGAGGGTTGCTTTGAATTTATGTGGATGAGGCATCTAATGAAGCAGAGCTCCTAGCAATTAAGAAGGCCTTATTACTGTTTGTGAGGCATTGTTTAGGTGAGTTAGTAATAGAAGGAGATTCGGTGAATGCAATCAAATGGTCTAGTTGAAAGAAGAGACCTCCTTGTAGGTTGATAGAGGTGCTTAGGGAGATTTGAATCCTTTACTCTCATATGAAGGTCTCTTTTACTCATGTTAGGCAATCTACGAATGGAGTGGCTGATTTCTTGGCCAAGATAGTGTGGACAGAGATGGGATTATTATCAACTTTGCTAATTGTTTTAGTTTTGATTGTTGTAGATTAGTTATTATGGGAGATGGTTGCTGTAATTGCTTCTTGTTCTTTCATGGGTCTTATAGTAGATGTTTTCTGGGTGATGTTGGTATAAGCCTCTTATGCCATTTTTTGTATTATCCTTTGTGGTCGATTCAAAAAAAAAAAAAAAATCAATTCCGTTTCTACTGTGACAAAATATATGATCCTTCACTCTGAGGATGTGTATGATGCCATCAGTCACTGGGTCTGTACAAGTGTTGTGGACTTGGTGAATACAATTTTGATGCATGGGCCCAAGATGGTTGAACCATGTCTAAGTGGACTCTTCGGTGTGGGCACTCCTAGCCCTTAAATCAATACTGAACGTAAAGTTCCACATTTTACTGAAAATGGCCAAATGTTTGATAAATCAAGAGTCTGGATCGCCAGTTAATTTGCTGTAGTTGTATAGACGTAGGACCGAGTACTCAAGAACACTGCATTTCTCATCAAGCAGTGTGTTGTCCATTATTAGCATTGTAAGGTGACAGGATGTGGTTTATCTTTTATAGCATTGCATTTACTTACATTTTATGAATTCAAACATTAATAATGGTTACCAGCTTCTATGGATTGAAAAAATCTTTTTCACTTTTTTGATTTAAATGAACATCTGCATTTTTAAATTGATTGCTTGAGATTATTGCAGACTGTTTCTATGGAGTTCTCCTTCAGTTTCATTAGACATTCATTTATTTGTTAAATTTAACATTTCAATGTGAAACAGATTAGGCCCCCATCATCTTCAGCTGGTCACTTCACTCAAGTGCTCTCTGTGGGGATTGGAGGTTCTTCCCTAGGACCACAGTTTGTTGCAGAGGCATTGGCTCCAGACAACCCTCCTTTGAAAGTATGTTAGTAGCTGCAACCATGAACCACCTATTGTTTGGATGATTTGTATCTTCTTTTTTCCTTTTTATCTGACTGAACTTAGTTGTTTTTTAGATCTTTCTACAAATAGTTGTTTTTCCTCTATATTCGTTTTTGTATCAATAGATAATTCTTTACACATCAACAAGTCTTTGAATTACATTGAACTTTTTAATAAATCTTGAAGTTCTAATCAGCAACTACAACTAGTTGACTGTAGTTCTAAAGAGAGAAACTGCAACTGTGTACTAATGTAGTTCTGAACTTAATGTTTACTTTCTGATAGTCCTCTTCTATGTTTTGCTTATGTCAAATGGCAGATAAGATTTATTGATAATACAGATCCGGCTGGAATTGATCACCAAATAGCACAGCTTGGAGATGAGCTTGCTTCTACACTTGTAATTGTGATTTCAAAGGTTTGTATGGAATTTTCCAATGTTGTGATAATCGAATTGTATCGTAAACTGTTAATACATCTTGAATCGCAAATCGTGTATCGTAAAATCGTAATATTCATAAGTGTTTTTCCTCAAAAATATTTCATATATGAAATAACGTAAAATATATCTAAAATGTAATAACATGAGCAATTCTCTAACTTTCTTTCAATATTAAGTGAATTCTATATAATCAGTTCATTGGAGCTCAAATTTCAATGCTCCAATTCCCAAAAGTATAAGACCAGTATATAATCCAACTATACTGTGAAAAGTCAATAATGAACTAAAAAAACCCTCAAAAAAATGAAAGGTCTTAAATGTTCATCAACTCAATTCTTAAAAACCATTAAAATGAAATGTTTCATGCTTTCACACTCCTAATAACCCTATAATTCTATTATTTATACCATTCATAAGATTTGTTGATAGATACGAATCGTTCCTCTTATCATATCGTATGAATCGTAAGATACGAATCGTGTATCGTAAGATTTTAACAACTATGGAATTTTCTGCCTTTGAATTCTTTCCATGCTTTTATTTTACTATTTTCCTCTGTTTGAATGCTTACGGTCATGTCTTGCCTTGTCTTGTTCAGAGTGGTGGTACCCCTGAAACACGTAATGGTTTATTGGAAGTACAGAAAGCTTTTCGTGAAGCAGGCCTTGAATTCTCAAAACAGGTTTTGATCTCAGGTTTTTCTTTCTCGCTCTCTATGTTAAGAATGGATATCAAAATAAATTCTATTTTTGTGATTTTATTTCGGCAAGGTTTTTTCTTCAGCATTGCTGAGCTATTGTTTTCCTCCTAATTTCATTGTTTAAAATCCACACTAACATTGCATACCTGAGGTTATTTTTTACATGTTTTCTTAACCTTTGAAATCTGTTTACCTTTTTCAGTGCTTTATTTTATTTCTACCCTTATTTTGTTTGAATTCTGTTAAGCCAATTTAACACGCAAAACACTGTCACTGTCAGCATCTCAGTTATTTGGTGGAAATATTCTAAGAAATCATCAACTGGTACATGAGGCAATTCTCTTTCATCAGATGGAAATATAGGCAGATTATTGTTGTTCTGTTTGGCACTGGGATGTTGTGTTATTCTACTGTAACTAGATACCAACAAATGGTTTACCATTTTTCCATATTGTCATTGATGCATTTCCAGAAGTGTAAGGAAAAGCAAGTTGCCGAGTAATTTGTATATGTTGTTGGTGTTCTTTCAATTTTCGCTGGATAAATGGATAATGGTCATTTTATTACCGACTCTACAAATACAAAAGCTTATTGTGGGACAAGAATGAAGCCTAGAGGCCATGTTTATAGTGAGGGCATTGAATAACCTCCTTCGCAATGGTTCATCATTTTGATGTAGCTGATTGAATGCCACTAAGGTAGCAGTTGACTATTACCACTATATACATACATACATACAAATTGACTATTACCACTAATGGTCATGTTGTGGGACCCATTACAGTCACCAAATTGACTATGTGGGACCCACATTTGATTTCCGTTTCCAAAGATTGCAAGAGGTATCTTTTACTTATATATTTTCCTAGCTGGCATCTTAGAGTTACACCATTCTGGAATCTGAACTCGGAATTGAATTTTATGATTTTTTTATAGTGCACTCTTGATTTAAGAAGTCAAGTAATAATCATAGCTTCGCTCTGATATGCACTTTTGAGGACTGAAAAATTGTACAACAGGAATACTGTTTTTCTTTTGAGGCAGTAACAAGTTAAAAAGTATTAATAAGAAAATATCAGAGTTCAAAGAAAATCAAACCCAATAATATGGTACAAGAGGCTTGTACCACAAAACTCCATTTTTGCTATCTGCAAAATCCCTTACATACATCATAAGCCCTAACCCAAGTTAGAAGAAATCAACTACACCTCTCTCTCTATCCAATCCCAATTTGGCAAGGAAGTTGGCTACCCATTAGCAGTCCTCCTAACGTGCCTGAAGAATACGGGCCTCCTAGCACACAGATCCCGAATTTCTCTTGCCATCTGGACCAACTTCCAGGGTGGTCTTTTCTTACCACTTGCCCAAGAGATTGCATTCACCCAATCCCCCTCCAAAACTAGCGCATCATTACTGTGCCCCTCCAAAAGGGACAAAGCCCTCTTGA
Source organism: Chimonanthus praecox (assembly GCA_022113865.1). Classification (NCBI taxonomy): domain Eukaryota; kingdom Viridiplantae; phylum Streptophyta; class Magnoliopsida; order Laurales; family Calycanthaceae; genus Chimonanthus; species Chimonanthus praecox. The sequence continues at coordinate 9,455,583 of CM039090.1, read as the reverse complement.
TATGAAGCAACTTCGCCTCATTAGAATCCCTGATACCCACCGATTCTGTTTTTGATAACTAGAACATCTCCTGTTTGACTAGAAAAATAACTCAGTGGGATTCCATGCAGGGTGTCGCTATTACCCAAGAGAATTCTTTGTTAGATAATACAGCAAGAATTGAAGGATGGTTAGCGAGATTCCCAATGTTTGACTGGGTTGGTGGGAGAACCTCTGAAATGTCTGCTGTTGGTTTACTTCCTGCTGCACTCCAGGCATGTTAATGGTCTTAAAATTGTTGGTTAAATATCCTGTTTTCTTTTATTGTGAAGATTGTGCTAATTGGCAAGTAATTCCAACTTCAGGGAATTGATGTCAAAGAAATGCTAGCTGGTGCGTCATTGATGGATGAGACAAATCGCACCACTGTGGTAAGATCTGCTACTGATGGTTTAAAACCCGACCCAAGTTTCACTCCTACTCAAGGGTGTAGCTCAATTGTCTTGAGCTTCAGACTAGAGGTCTTGGGTTTGACTCTCACCGAAGTTACATAAGGGTGGTTGCATGTATCCATAGGATTGGTTTTACCTCCAATGTGGGGTGGGGATACCCATGATATTTTTTTTTTTTTAAAAGGAAGAAAAAAATCCTTTGAGATTAAAATTTCTTGAATTTTATACTTAGCACAAACGTGACCAAGGTTTTAATAGGGGCAGGGCCACAAGGGGTTGTTCTATACCTCTACATGCATGTTAATGCTCACTAGTCAGTAGTCACTGAGATTGTATTCTCCATATGTTAGTAGAAATATACTATTATAATTGGTTTTTGCATTAAATGATACATTTCTTATTAGATGAATGCTTTCTGGCTGATGGCTCACAAAATCTCTTAGGATGCATCAAAAAGCACCACATTGTGATTCTTTTGGGGCTCCATACTATTTGAAAACTGTGTCATAATTTGACAATTTTCTTTAATGCATTCCTTGAACTTATTATGAGTTTGTTCAAGATTCTAACCAGGATGGTTAATGGAGTCTACCAATACTGCCACAACCTTCACATCACATACCATTTAAAAATATAGGGTTAGACATCCTAGGCAGGTCTGGTGGCTGCTTATATGTTGGGATGGAAAAGGAATTATGGGAAAAAAGGCCAAATATAGGAAATTGAGGGATTTATTTGAGTGCATCGAAATTGGACATTTTTCTTCTAAATGGTCCATTAAGCTGAGTAACTAAATGAAAGGCAGAGGAAGGCATAGAATCACGAAATATTATGGTGGAGGATAAGTACTTATGGTGACTAACTGAGGTGCACGAGCAGAAGATAAACTTTTGCTTAAGAAAGGATTTTGGTTAAATATGTATAGTGTGTTTATTTTGTCTCTGTTTTTGGACATGAGGATGGAATATTGGGCACATGTAGTCAGATGCAGGCAAACACCCTCACGTGCAGACATACACTTGCAGAAGCACATTCACATAGGTCACACATGTTTACATGTAGAAACACACGCACAGATGCACACACACTTGCATGCATTGACACATAAACACGTTGATACCAAATGGACTTAGAAGATAGTTTGTTGTAGGAGTGACAAGGTCTTTTGATTAAAGCAGGGGCCTCTAGGTTGGTTTGTTCATGGTTTAGATTGGGTTTTTGCAGATCTGGAAGTTTCTTTTACTCCATAATAACTTGAAATTTGATATGAAGATTTATACATTAGCCACTTCCCCAATAGGCATTATGCATTATATGTAACTTATATCAACTAACTTATTTTTACAGGTGCATGTATATTTTGGGATCCAACATTGGCACAATTCAATCCAACAAATAGCAACACATAGCATTTGTGAATTTGGCATAATATTAGAATATGTTTAAATAAATGATGATGATGATCATCATCATAATCATCATAAATTTTCCCATCTATCCGGGGCAGCTTTTTGACTTATACCTTTCCTCTCTATCTTATTAGGATTCATATTCTCCATAACTCTACTATGTAGCATGTCCTTTCTGGCCTCCAATCTAAGTCTTCAAAGGCCTCTCCCTTCAGCTAGTACCTCAATTTTTTGTAAGAGGGCTATTTCTAGTTGTCCAAATATGTGCTTGAACCATCTTAGATGACATTCTCTTATCTTGTCCTCTATCACTGCTACCTTTAAGGTTCCACTGGTGCAATCATTTCTAAGTTTACCATTTAATGTTACTTCACTCATCCCTCTTAACATATGCATCTTTGTTACCGTTATTATTAATTTTTCTTTTTCTTTCACCCTACATTGTCATTTTATAGAAGTGTCCCTTTAATCAATATGATTCTCCTTTATCATAGTCAACTAGTCTACTTGCTTTTAGCTCACCTTGCACCCATCCTGTTGGTTATAGACAGATTGACCCTCCACTTGCTTTTGTGTCGCACCCAAGTATCAAATTTGTTACAATTCTGTACTAAGTCATCAGATTTCACCAATTCATTTACTCCACTGAGACCCAATAAAATTATACTCCATTCATTAATCTTTGTTCTACAAATCTTCAAATAGAATAAACTCAAATAAAAAAATTATGGAATATAACATCAATAAACAATTTGTTCAAATTTTACTTGAAAACTGTCAACTAATAGACATCTCACTATTTCTAGTTAGATTTCAAAAGGAAAAGGGTATAAAAGTATTTTGTGATCTTGGAAAGCAATGTTAAGATAGCAATAGAATCTGACATGGAAATGTGTCTGACATGAGTGTGTCTCTCACTTCAAAGAATTGGTGCAAAACTGCAGCTGACTATGTAATTTTATTTTTTTTGAAACATTAACTGCTAAATTCCATTAAAATAAGGGGGGTACAAAGGAGGGACTTGAGTATAGGAGGAATATACTCAGATCGACAAAGAACAACAAGAAAAATAAGAACCAAAATAAAGCAAGAAAAAGAAAATACAACAAGTAAAAGTACAACAAGTACCACCCCAACAACAAAACCTCTAACTCCCAAGGTTGGCAATAGAAAAAAATTCTAAAGCCGGTGTTTGTAGATTAACATCAACTTTCGCCAAGAAATCTGCAATGCAATTTGCTAAGCGAGGTGTATGAGTGAAACTGATGTTACCCATATTGCACAAGCTCCAAATGTCCCTAGCAATACAGACCAACAACCTCCACCTGGGAGGAATTTCCTATTATGTTATCTGTTTTGTGTTGGTTGAAACCGTTAACATTTTATGCATCTTTTTCTTTTCCTTGCTTAACATCAAGAGATCATGTAGTTGATCAAAGTTATTTACATGGTATGCATTTTCCTTTTTGGTATTTCTCTATTTAGGTGAAGAATAATCCTGCAGCCTTACTGGCACTTTGTTGGTATTGGGCTTCTGGTGGGGTGGGATCGAAGGTATGCATTTGCTATTACTTTAAATATGTTCAGTTGGTCTAAGCTTCTAGGATTAGACTAGAGGTCTTGGTTCAACTCCTCCCGGGCTTACCTGATACACAAGGTTAGCGGGTGGTTTGTGTATCCGTGAGATTAGTCCCACCTCCAATGTGGGGTAGGGATACCCATGTTATCCAAAACAAAAAATCTAAAGCTATTTGACATGTTGCTTTTGTATTATGATTATCTTTTAAAACTTAATTTATACTTTTCTTTTTTTTTCCTTTTTTCAAAACCAGGATATGGTCGTACTTCCATACAAGGATAGCCTGCTACTGTTTAGTAGGTATTTGCAGCAGTTGGTCATGGAGTCAGTTGGGAAGGAATTTGACCTGGATGGTAATCGGGTAAGCATGCAAATTGAAAGTGAGTTTCCATGAAGCTGAACTTGATTTATTGTTAATATTTTTTTGCAAAGTTAGTTGCATACAAATTTTCATTTGAATAACTATGTTAAATAAATTGACAGATGATCACATGTGCATTGGGTTACGTTGTGCACTTTGTGGACACCTTGATGTGGCCTGCTTTTTCCCCATGTGATGGGTCCTTTGTAAAGGTGTATAGTTGAATATTAGGCCCACCAAGATCACTTTAATTGGATAAATAAGGTCTTGCCTTTTTAAGCCCCAAAAATTGAAATATGTTGTTTGAGTTATTTTATATTGTTTTATATTGCATCTTGATGGGTATAAATCTCCTATACTTGGATCCTCCTCTTGTACTCTCTTTGTTTTTAATGAATTAAGTCGTCAATGTTTCAAAAAAAAAAAAATATTGCATCTTGATATCCTATCCTTGTTGCTGCTTCTTTTTTAATAGGTAAATCAAGGGCTTACTGTCTATGGAAATAAAGGAAGCACAGACCAACACGCGTGAGTTTTACCTCATGCCTTTTACCCTCGTAGTACGCACATTCAGATTAGTATTTGATTAAACTTGCCACTTTGTTATTCTTGGACAGATACATTCAACAACTGAGAGAGGGGGTACATAATTTCTTTGTTACGTTCATTGAAGTACTACGTGACAGGCCCCCTGGGCATGATTGGGAGCTTGAACCTGGTGTAACATGTGGTGATTATCTTTTTGGAATGCTACAGGTTAGCTTTCTGGATTGTTTCTGTTTAAGTTTGATCATGTGATTCTTGGTGAGTTCCTTTTTTTACGAAACAGAACACCAAAATAGTTGGAACGCCGAAACATTCTGCTATGGAGACAAAATCGGAATAGGTTTCGGAACGGATCTAACAACTATGCTCTAGAATGCTCAAGTAGTGTTTAGAAAGTTGTAGAAGTTTGTGAAATTGTGTAGAGGACACTAGAGTTGTGTGAGAGTTTTTAGGAGTGTGTAAATAATAGTAGAAGAGTATGAAAGTGTTCTAGGCTGATGTAGAGTTGTAGGAGTTTCTAGAGAGACTTAAAAGATGAGAGAGCTGTAGAGATTCCAAGAAAGTTATAGAGAGGTGTTTGGATGTTCAATTGTTGTAGGATTGCACCATGTGCTAAGATCTTAGCCAACCATGAGCCAGGAGCTCTAGTTTAAGTAGAGGTGGAGGTCTCATTTTCCACTAAGCTTGATAGGAGTCTTAAAGCTTGCAAAGGTTCAAGCCAATCATTGTAAGAGTGTATTGAGCAACAGAGTGAAGCATTCTCTTTGTTTAATTTGTGTGATCTCTTTGTCAATCTTCTGTGTGCAAAATAGTTTGAGCTATGGGGTGGAAACGTTGGTTCAAAGTGTGACCAAAAGTTGATCAATGATGACTCACCTAGCAAAGGAGGCTTGGTGAGTGCCACGTGGGCTAGCATCAAGGGGAGATTCGCTAGGCCCGTGATAGTAGGCCTCACTCTCTAATTGTGTTGACCACCAAATGGGCTCCACAACATGCATCTAAAGAAAATCTCAAAGAAAACTTAAATTGATCATTACTGAACTAAGTTCTAGGGCTCTTTTAGAAATTTTATCAAAATTTAGGGACCCTTTTAAAATTATGAAAAAAGTTGGAGCTTCTTTTGGATAAATTCAAATCCAAACAATGGAGACCTTTTTAGAAAAAAAAAAATCCCTTAGGAAAAATTTTCAGAAGGTAAAAAGGAAAAAAACCATAATCCACTCAAACATGTCATTTGTTTTTTTTTTTTTTAAAAAAGATGTGCAGTATTCTACTCTGCGTCGATTATTTCACCTCCCTGTCATCTTTGTTTCTTTGAATGCTAAATTTATGCCTGTTCAGGGAACACGTTCTGCACTTTATGCAAACAACCGCGAGTCCATTACGGTCACAGTGCAAGAAGTAACCCCTAGATCAGTGGGAGCACTGGTAGCACTATATGAAAGAGCTGTTGGAATCTATGCATCTCTTGTCAACATCAATGCTTACCACCAACCTGGTATATATGTTATATGCATGTTTACAGCTGTCAGCTTTGAAGTTGACTTTATGCATTTCTTAGAACTTTTACATGCATTTGGTACCATTCGATCCCCTTATTTCCAAATATGTTCTTATATGGTAAATTTCAGGTGTGGAAGCTGGAAAAAAGGCTGCCGGAGAGGTATTAGCTCTTCAGAAGAGAGTTTTGACCATTCTAAATGAGGCCAGGCATGTTATTACCCTTACTCCAGAATTCAATGTCCTTAGGAATCAGTACATTTTTCAGAAACTTTGTGTCTAAAATCCTGGTTGCTTCCCAAACCCTCGTTGTGCACATCCAATCTCTGTCAATTGGATCCCTGCCCAATTTGACCCTATTCCATGTTGATCTATCATTAAATAAAAATCCCCCTCCCAAGTTGGATTAAAAATATTTAAAATTACCCAAACTTTGTAGCGTTCAAAAGAACAGCTTGATTAGATCAATGAAGGTTACTTTTTATAGGCTCTTTATTCAAGCACAAACCTTTCCAGCCATCTCATCCACATGCATGAGGTGGGCGTCATATGGTAGTGTTTGTTGTTGTACTCGATGACACTGCATCCACTGAATCTGGTCTCTACTAGTGACTATTTTTTCACTTATTTTGATGGTGGTGGTTCTCCACCTAGATGATCCAAACTATTCACACCTCACTGATGCAGGAGCACGCCTACAACTAGGCAGGAAGAAGAAGAAAATATGCCTATAGCTAGACAAGAGAAGAAGAAAGGGAAAAGGCTATGCCTTCAATATTTTCATTCAATATTCATCGTTGGGTTGTTGTTCTCAACCCATTACATGGCTTTATATTAAAAAAAAACCGAAAGAAGGAAATCTAAAAATAAACCTACAAGGGATACACGGGATTAGAATCCCACACACACTAAGAAACTTCCTGATTTATTCTAAAACGAAAATAACAACTTCTAATCTTATCTTAGACTCCTAAACCAACAAGGAAAGCCTCCGACCTGGCTTCCTAAAACAAGGACTTTACTAAATACGAAAATAATAAAATACTAAAAATGGGATTAAAGCTCTATGTCCTACATCACTCACCCTTGTAAATTGGTTTATGACCCACTTTTAAACTCATACCTCTTGTAGACATTGGATTTTAAAATTCTAGAGAACTCATTGAAGTGTCTTATATCTTTGGACCTAACAAAACAGTGGCTGGGATTGAGGGCTCAACCTGAAATTTGGCCCACCAGAATCCAGCCAAGACCTGTCAATCCAACATCTGACCACTTAGGTGGAACAAAAACAGAAAAGAGTGGTCACTCCCTGCCCCACCCCCTCCCTTTCCCCTTTGTATATGTTGAAACGGTAGCTTAAAAGTTTGTATGTATTTCAAAGATTTATAAAGGGCACAACAGTATTTGAGAAGTATACTGAAGACATACAAGTAGGGTACATAACAAAAGAATATCATTACAAAAGGCCTTTATGTGAATCCAACCTCTCCATCCCCTACCTTAGCCCAAAAATCTTTTACCCCATTTTCCGAGCACCTCACATGTTTAGAATTCCCTTATTAGTCTCTCCCTCATCACCATTGTCAACCTCCAAGTAGGTGGCTTCCTCCCACTTGCCCACCCAATACCATTGGATGATTCCTCGTCCACCACCTACTTCCCACTACTGACATTCCTCCACAATTCCAGCAGCCTCCTAATTGCCTGCACTTTGCTACATTGAAGTTTTCACCTTCCATTGGATCTGAAAAGAATATTTTCATATTGCCTTCAACGATCATGTAAAATTCCCATATACCTGCTGACCCTGATTTACCCTCGCTACTCCATCTACATTGAGTTTCATCCAGCCTTCAGAAGATGCCAAATCATGCACTTATCAGGATTTAGTATGTTCAGATTGCACAATCATGTACTGGGCGCAACTAAAGTGCCAGTGTGTTATCTGGGCTGTCCAGTAAATGGATCTTCTTGTCTGCTAATTTTGTCCCCTTGTTTGCAAAATCCAGGAAAGTGAATATTCCTGATATTTAATTGTTGATGTCTTGAGGGTGGTGATGAATTTGAAATTTCAGGATGTTGAACTCACAAGACAATAACTGTCAAAAGTAAATTCAGATAACAACCAACTTGCCTTCATCATCAAAACCTTTTTCACGTTCAGCATTATGAGTTTTACTTCTCCATTCAACCTTATTAAATGTTAAATTAGAACTTCTATTAGGATTTGACAAGGTATTTTACATGGACCCATTTGCTTTCTTATACCCATAATGGTAGAGCTATAACCAAATAGCTCATATAGTTAATTTTCCATAAAAGTGTTTCTAGACTAGTTTACTTTCTTGTTACTGTTTTTTTTTTTTTTTTCCTTTTATAGTTAATTTCTCTTCTTAAATGTTTGTAAACATGACATTTTTTATAGTCAAGCATGATTCCATAGAATTCTGTCACTTGCTTATTGCTCCATTTATGGTTTTGTGTGCAGCTGCAAAGAGCCCGTGGAACCATTGACTTTGGATGAAATTGCAGATCGATGCCATGCTCCTGAGCAAGTATGGTTTTTGTTGTGCATGTATCATGTAGAAGGCTCTTATCTGTTTTGCTTCTGTCTTTTACCCACTGTGCTTGCTAAACTTGGTAACGTTTACATCTTAACAGATAGAAATGATTTACAAGATTATTGCACATATGGCGGCAAATGACAGAGCGCTTATAGCGGAAGGCAGTTGTGGGTCCCCTCGAAGTGTCAAAGTTTTCCTTGGTGAATGTTATGTAGATGAGTTATATGCCTAAATTTAGTTGAATTTCAACTACTGGCAATCTGACACATGTGAATTTGGACTTTAACATCCTTCTGCCTAAAGGTTTTGTCTTTAAATAACAATAAGTAATTTAAAATACAAAATTCTTTTCAGTGAGGCACGTTGTGTATCAAGTTTTGCTTTCATGGTCGATAGCAAATGAAAACAAAATTTTGGAACACAAGTAGTTTGCTGATTACTTTTGTGTAGTTAAATCATATTAATATGTCATGAGAGGATTATCCAATAATTATCTGAACCGTAAACTCTTCCGATGTAGGCATATTCAGTTGTTTGTGGATTGATTTGATGTCGGAGTATGGTGGATATGGCACCCTGGCCAACTTGTACTTTGTTAACAGTTTTTTTTTTTTCCCCTTTTCAAGCTCCCTTCCCTCTCAGGAGAAAGGCATTTGTCACTCATTCAAGCAAGACATACATAAAAGAGAAGTTTAGGGGTGGGCGTAATCCAGCCTCTAAAAATGGTAGAATAAGTAAAAATGCCAGTATTAGCGTGCATAAACAAGATTGGCATCACCAAGACAATTACTGACAAAGCAGATTCTGTGTTCTAAAAAAAATAAACCAGGCCCTATCTTTTAGATCCCCAAATCTCCGGTCATGGAGTCTTTTGGGCTATCTGTGGCTATTGTTGCTTTTGCTTATGTATCTACAATTACAACTCTGAAAACAATTCTTGGAATCAGGGGTCAAAAAATCGGCCGATATCCGATACGGACGATATATCGGCCGATAATTTTATCTCTCATACCGATATCGGCATTTTCTCTCTCCTCCAATATCGGAACCGTGAAAAAATAGCAAAAAATCGTGATGAATGGTGGTGAACCGTGACAAAACCGCAAAAACCGTAAAAAACCGTGAACCCCCTGAGAACTGTAAACCCTGAACCGCGGAAAATCGCTGAAAACCGCGTAAAATCGCGTAAAACCGCGAAAACCGCGAAAAACCGTGAATACCCCTGAGAACCGTAAACCGCGGAAAATCGCGGAAAACCGCGAAAAACCGCGTAAAACCGTGTAAAAACCGCGAAAAACCGTATCGGTGTTTAAATTTTTTTTTTTTTTTTAAATACCGATATTTATGAATATCGGCCGATATTGTGACCGATATTCGGTATGTACGGCCGATACTTATCGTATCGGCCGATATTACTCGATTTAAAAAAACCGATATATATCGGCCGATACATATATTTAAACCTTAGCTTGGAATGTTTCTGCTCCTGTGAAGTGCTTTACTCGTAAATGCATGACAATTATTCTGCTGTATATTGTTGCTATAGTTATGCTTTAGTAATTTTTTCTCTATTTCATTCTGGCTGGTGTGTGCGCTTTAAACCAGTCAGAGAATTTGAGTCTAAACGGTATTGGGAATAGAAGTGCACAAACAATAAATGAAAAAATAAATCATATATCAAATACACACAAAGATTTTACGTGGTTCTCTTTTGATAGTTCATGGATTCAAATTAAATCCACTATACTCAAAGGCAAAAAAAAGAAGAGACCGCGGCCCTTGTTACAATTTTTGCTTATGACCTCTCTCTCACGAAAAGGACATTATATATTGTCCAGATTAGGGTTTGCTCAAGCACAATGTAAATTTACATAATTGCCTTTCATTACAAAATTCGGCTCGGGGCTCTGCCCCCCTTTGACCTCCTGCGAGCTCAGCATGGAGCCTGACCCACGACCCGACCATTAAGGTGCACTAAGGTTCACATATCTATGTGTTAGTTATATGTTTGGTGTGGATTATTCAATGCACAGTAGATCTTCTGACATCTTCACATTCTTTCAATGTAAGGTTCAAGTGAGTCATGTAATTGACAATACGAGTGACTCGGACAATCCGAGACACTAATAGATCGGACAATTACATATTTCATAATCATGCTCCACATAATATAACAGACTCTGATAAAATGCCTCTAGAGCTCACATGGATGGATGAGATTTGCTTCAATACAAACTGAGTTCCGGATTGTCGCTTGCAATTGCAAAACTTTCATCAACTAGCATGAAACTTGTGAGGACAGGTGAAAAGGGCATGGACTTAATGAAGACCAAATGCGACAAACTAGGTACCCGAACCTCCTGTGAAATGATCACGCCGGTTGTGCCTCAATTGGTTCCCATTGTTTCCATAGTTCCATCAACGTCCATTAGTTTCCTGATTTGTTGTTAAATGATTAAGACCAGCCAGTTTGGTTCGTGACTGCAGGTTTATTTTATCTTATAGTGTCTTTCAGCCTACTTACAAGTTTATTGAATGTTTTCAGTAACAATGGTTTGCATGGACTGTAAAATTGAAAACAACGCTACCTTTTTTAGTAGAACTTGAAAGGCCGACTTAGACAGATTTTAGCTTATAATAATGATGGCAAGATAATCACATGGTTAGATGATCGTAGCCATTTGATGAGAGGCGTACAAGACAAACAGTTAGATATCTTGTCATTTTTTTTTAAGAGACCCGAATTAATTTCATTGGTGCCAAAAGGTAAGAGTACAATACATTAAAAAAAATAGTTTCTCTTAAACAAAGCAACGCCTGTTAAATCAAATTGAGATGGATGCCATATTTATTCTCAATTTGGCCATATGTCTCCCGAAGGTAAGGTTGAACTCTTGGGGTGCGAATGAGAGTCTCATAATGATTGTGAGGGACGAATTTAAAGACTTATAAGGGACTGGGTTACTTTACCTATCAGGCTAATTTTTTGTGTTGGAAGTTCAATTCTAATAGTGGTATCAGAGCTAAGTCTCCAAACCACAGCATGTGGACTTAGAGGTCTCCTAGCCGAATGGGATAGTTGACGATGTTCTATCGGCCGGATAGGGTCGTTCGAGGGGGGGAGGAGGGAATTGTTGAGGTGTGAATAAGAGTCACACATTGATTATGAGAGAGAAAATTTAAGGACTTATAAAGAATTGCGTCACTCAATCTATCAAGCTAGTCTTTTGGGCTAGAAGTCTAATCCTAATATGAACATAATATTTTTAATTTAAATAAATGATTGGATGCACAAATTTGATCAACCTTGGAGAAACAGTAATGACATTTTAATCTTTCTTGTGTCTTCAATCATGAAACCGACTAGGACACCTTAGTCACAATCAAATTTTGTTCTATCTAGCTTGAGTGGAGTGTTGATACATTTTGCAAATTTTATTCAGCTTGAGTGTTGTGTTCATAAGTCCCAATTCTAATTTTTTATATTCCACGAATTCGATAGGTAGGAATTAGGAAATACATGGATCTGTAAAAAAAGATAGGTCGGCCACCTTAAAGGACAGGTGTACTATATAAAAGGAATTTCCACTCAACTCATGTGGGCATCTCGATGCAATTCTTTAAATTCTGCTTCATAATTGGTCCTCATTAAAAAAAGCCCAGTTGAGAAAGTCTGAAAGAAGGAAAAGAAAAAGAAAGCACAAGGAAAATAATTATATATATATGGAGTAGATGAGAACAAGGGAGGTGGTGGGGATGAAAAGATGGCACATGGTCCAATGTGTAAGTTTGTCTCAATGACTCAGTACATTTTGTTTATCATTTACTAAAGAGAACCCCACTTGTTAATTCTTAATTATTAATCACTTCTTTTTCAGAATCTCACATTATTTATTAGTTTCAAAAGTCAAATTTGATAAAAAAATAATTAAATTGTTCGAATATAATTCAATTGATAATCTCCTATCTCAAGAAATGAGATGTACAAGGTTCGAATTAAAATGATCTCATCTAATATGTTCTAACGACAGTACATAAAATCCAATTCAAATTCGTAAAATATGTTCTAATTGAGTTATTTTATAGTTTTAGCAGTTTTCATCGTACTTGGCAGTTTCCTCTTCAATAGTCAATACTATAATAATAAAAAAAAAATTGCCATGAAATATAGATACGTCAAAAAGTCAAGAAATTATTGTATAGATATCAGACATTGTATTTGAAAGATTGGGAGACCAAAATTTGACTATATTATTATAGGAAATTAATATATTTAATTTTCTAAAATATTTAAACAAAAAAAAAAGGCAAAAACTTGAAACTATTGTTGTTACAAATATTTTAGAAGAAAACTTAATTTAAAAACAATATTTACCTACACGTATATTAGGTTAAACAAAAGAGACTCTCATTTAGATATATACAGATTTTTATTTTTTTCAATTTCAATCTTTAGAACTCATCAATTACTTTAACAAAAACAAGACATTGAAATTATGTCTTCGTATATTATTAAAATGAGGAGAATATATAAAGGAAGCGATCCTCTACGAATATTTTGTTTAATCCGACACGGCTTTTACAATATTGTCCATTTTATCTTTTTAATCGGTTCGCAAAACTCTTCAAATCACTTATAGCAAAGGGTTCGGCTAGCCAATTCGAAGCGTGGAATAGGTAATACAGTAAAACTCGTGTTAGGTTATACAAAATGCCCGTATGAAGATGGCTACCCATATATAAATGCTAACCTAATTGAATAATTAGTGAATGATATGCTACACATGTGATATGTTTATCATGCCTTTTATATCAAATAACATGTATAGTTAAAATATTTTAAAAGAACATGTAAAAACTGCATTTAAAAAAATATATGCGTATTAGTATAATACAAAAATTAAATAGTAAATTACTAACTATGGTCTCCATTTGATTCTTTTCATACAAGGTATGTGGTGAATCTGAGTTTCTGACCACTCAATTAATGGGCTTCAACGTGAGTGGGACACTTGAATTGGGTAAAGATCTGGATAAAAATAAAAAGAAACAAAATATACAAATGCTTCACCACAAATGTTTTTCAAAATTCTTACAAATAAAAATCTCATGACCCCCACCTCTCCTCGGTACAAAGTACAAACGTTAGGTAAAATTGTAGATGTACGTAGCTTTCTGCAACTCTGCAAGCCACAAACATCAAATTACTACGAGACTCGAGTGTATGTCTACAGTTGAGTCAATTGATAGTATAAATAAAATCTCTCTCTTTTTTTTTTAAATATGTTTTAAAGTTAACCTCTAAATTTTTTAGGATAATAATAGAGTTTAAAACATGGTTTTAAGTTTTATACTTTTGTTCAAATATTAAAAAAAAAAATACAAAACACATATGTATGTTAAATTGATGTAATAATGCAGTAGAGTTTTTGGTCTGTAAATCTTTCATAGAGGACAACTTATATCTATATGTATCTATATTTGACTTTTTGACATCTATTTAAAAAATCTTTACTCATATTTTTTTATAATAAAGTTGGATCATACCCAATCATATCTATCCTTAAGCTGAATTGTTAACTATATCTTTTATCCTAATAAAATTTTGAAAAAAATAAAATAAAAAATTGAATAGTATAGTAACTAGAATGTAATGAGAGAAGCCATCAATGAAAATTTAGTGGACCAAATAAAATCTTGATGAACCAGAGATTTTAGGTCCACTGCATCTATAATTTTGTCCCTCCCCCCTCAAATATTCAAAGCTAAGAGAAACTCTTGAGTGCCTGAGGCCCCAATCGAATAATTATTCTTTTCTAAATATCATATTTTAAACAATAATTTTGTGTCGAAGGTTTCAATCAGTGATTATTACTTGAATCTCATTATAACATCTTTCTACCGTTGAAACTTTTGTTTTCAAAAATCAAAATGTAGAGGGTTAGAGGTAGGGGTGGTAAGTCGTCGGGTTGGATTCTGATTGAATTGAGTATGTATAATAATATATTTTTTTTATCTAACTTAATTTGATTCTATTTGAATTTTTAATTATTGATTTGATATGGACTTCGCATTATTATTTTATTCAATTTGAGGTGACTCAACTCAATTTAAATTTCTCTAAAATATTTTTAAAAGGATAATCATTTTAATACGAAAAACTCTTTTAGGAGACATATGTTTAAATGAACTTCCCATTCGTCCTTACAGATTTTGATGAACTTTTAAAAATCGATTAACTTTTCAGTGAATTGGTGCACTGATCAAATCACTTGAAAAAGAAAATTTGAGAAAAATAATATAATCTGGTACACATATCCGTTGAATCATTATAAGACTTTATTCACTCGTATCATCACTTAATTTTCTATATATGACTTTAAAATTAGAAATAATAAAATAAGCTCTCGTCATAAATAATATTTTATTACTTCAAGTTTTTTACCTCAACACGACTCATGATTTTTGAGGACAGATTGGTACTTTCTCAATTCTCAGTCCGTATTTGACTGAGACAAGTCGAATGAGTCTTATTAAACAAAGAAGTCATTTGACATTTACTTCATTTATGATAATAATTGGGGCCGAAATTACCGGCTGTGTATTGGCCCACGTAGAGTCTAGTTAATAATTAGATTTAAATTGTTTAGTAATATAATTTTTTCTTTAAATTTAAATTTAATATTAATTGATAACTAAATTATATTGTTTTAAATAAAGATATTGTTGATGTTAAAAAATTAAGAAATAAGATCGTGTATTTGATTTAATGCAGGGATGAAAATCTCAGTTGATATGGTCGATATCTCAACAAATTGTACCGGCCAAATATTGGCCGATATCTATTTTTTTTTTTTAAATTCGATATCAATTGTGAGTACAAGTCGATATTTCGACTGATATTTACGTTTTTCAATTTTTTAAAAAAAAATCTATTTTGTTCTTTTTAATTTTTTCATAATTTTTTTTAAAAAAAGTCACCATATCTTCAAAAAAATTTAAAGAGAGAGAAAGATATTTGCCAAACCAGTTTTTGCACCCCTGATTCTATGTGAATAGTTTGATAGTTTTTACACCGATCAATCATTACATTTTAAAAAAAATTATAAGATGAATTCATCCCTTAAATATTCTTTTAGATCTATCCCTTAATTGAGTATTTGATATATTTAGATTTTTACTAATTTAATGGAATTAAAAGATTAACAAATTTTATTACTTTTCTATCGTCTTAAACTAACCTGACGTGGCCTTAAGAACCTACTTTTCTTTTCTTTTTGAAAAAAACACTCTAAGAGGTATTATCTAATTGGAACTATAACTTAGATTTGAGAAGAGGATTAAAAATCTGACAGGTGTCACATTGTCTGATCTGTGACAGGTAATGCTGCTTTATACTATTGTAACACACTAATCTTTCGGTCAGATAGCACGTGATTTACTTTCTGAAAAAACAATTTCCTCAAAATTAAAAATTAAAATTAAAATTAAAAATTGGAAATTAAATGCAGGGGAAAACTTTTTCTAAAATCTGACTCTACTGTGCAACGTATGCTAGCTTTGCTAGTTGACATTGAAAGCTAATAAAGGTTTCAAAGAAGGCATCTGATGTTTTTATTAAAATTATACTTTTTCATTTTATTATAACAAAGTAGAAAAGTAAAAATATTATAAATTTATTGTAATAAAATCAAGGAAAAAATAAAAAATAAAAATATTTTAATAAAAATGCCATTGCTCATCGCCCCTTATAATTTTATTTTATATATAAGAAAATGCTACTACTTGTGAAAAATGGAAACAACTCTATTCTTATATGTAAGTAGCTAATATTGAGTCCTTAATGAATCAATATGTAGCATATATTTTCTTTAAAATAATCAATAAAATTATATATTAATTTTATTCTTAATAACTTTAAGAATTGTAAACAATTGATAAATATAGTATAAACATTTACAATCATTATCATTGAAGTAAAAATTCTTTCTAACCTCTCAATACTTCAATTTTTCTTATTCGTGCATAAGATGATGATATTTAAAAAAAAATTACTTTACTTTTTCATCTTAATTTATAAAAGACAAATTGAAAAAGCTTTTAAAATTATATCATCAATATCCCATTTAAAAAAGAAATGATAGTATGTATTAATTAGGGCTAAAACTCAGGGCGAGTTTTCATGAACTTAATCTAAGTCATATAAAAAATGATTAAATGCAATCTAATTAGACTTGAGTTACTTAACTTAACCCAATCTAAATTTTTGATCCGACTTAATTCGAGTGCTATTTTTATAACTTAATGCACTCGTGTTGCATCGGATGGAATTGCTTTTAAAATTTTCAATTCGACTCGACTCAAATTTTATGCGAGTTTATTTTTTTCAATCCAATTCGACTCTAAATGTACAAAAACATAATCCAAATCTATTGATTTCTCAGATCGAGTAATGCGAGTTGGGTTAAAATTCGACCCAAGTTTCACCCCTAGTATTAATTTTCCTTCAGACTTGTAAATTAAGGAATTTTTAATATTTAGATTATTAATTGCGACAATGAACCCTAATCAAATTTCTTAATTTGCTAGTTTTACAATATGATTTGACGTTAGTTGTCTTTCAAATCTTGAATCGAAAGAGAAAGGAAGGAAATAAATCAAAGTGAAGTGGAGCCCACCCTGACACGTGACCACGTTTGAAACGGCAGAAAGAAAGAGAGAGAGACAGCGCATGTTTTGTTTCCACACCACAGTCCACGGCACCGCACTCCGTCCACTTCCCTTCTTCTCGACCGTTACAGGAAAATGCCCTTTGCCACTCGGGCCCACTTAAATGCGAGGGCCAAACTGCTGCGTCCCACCTTCTTCGGTGCTCCTCTTTTTTTTTTTTTTCCTTTTAAAAATTTAAACTCATTTGAATTGTTCTTAATCTTGGTAGTCCTCAGGACTATATTCTTTTAACCTTCTTTCAGAAAACGGCGGTTCTTTTTCGAAACCAATGTTCACAAGTTTGACCAACAGGTGATCCCATTGTGCACATAAAATAGTTAAATTTCAAAATAAAAATAAAAACTTAGAGGCGTATGTTCGAATTAATTTATTCTTTAAAATTTAGAGACAATTGAATTAATAGATTTTACTGAACGGAGTTACTCAATTCTATATGTTCTTAATTGAATATTGAGTTAATTTTATATATAAATTCAATTTCGACGCTTCGGGTATGTTTGCCAAATTTTTTTTGACTAATTAAGCTTGTGGTATGGATAAATAATAAAATACCTTAATTATTTTAAAAGTTTAAACATTTTTATATATTTAAATTAATCACATCTGTAAATTGTTTACATTACAAGGTTACCTAGTCTCGCGGCTACCGAACGGAAAAAACATACCAAAGTGAACAAGCGACTCTCTCTTTTTCTTTCCTCTTTTTCCATCAAATTTACATTTCTTATTTGAATCATAAAAGCAAAGAAGCAAATAAATGTGAAAAAAGAAGCAGAAGCAGCAGCGGCAGCGGCAAGTGGACGAGGGTTGTGAGGAAAATACCTTCGACTCTAAGTTATTCTGTGGGCTTGGTCTCTGGATCTTGAAATCTCTCCCTACTGTAAAGAACACTTCTGTTACTGAATCTCTTACCTTTATTTTATTTCTTCACATTTTTCTCCTGCATTTTTCGGTGTTGATTTTGTTAGAATTAGTAATGTCAGATTTAGTTGTATCAGGATTGAACTTTTTTTGTTCTTCTAGTTGTACTAGGATTGAGTTTTTCAGCAAGTCGCTAATTTGGGTTAATGCCAGGGTGAGTGGGTCGCTAATATATGCATGAATCTAGTTTAATGCATTTGGGGTTTTTCAATCCAGGTGAAATTGGTGATACTAAAATGTTCACAGAAGGTCTCGATCCAAATGCCCTTCGATGGGTTCGAGAGGTGATTTTTCCATTAATATTCACTGTCACATGGTTTTACACACGATTACAGTATCAGTTAGCATTGTCTGTTGTAAAGTCGACTGCATTTTATCCATTTCTTGCATTCAACGTGTTGATTTATTTTATTTGTTCATAGAACTACAACATTGGACAGTTTCTTTGTTTTAGCATTTCCGTCTGTTGCTGATATCGATCTTTTACATCATGTAATTAAAAATAAGAAGGGATTATAATTATTTGTTCTGTGTTTAAATTTAAATTAGGCAACCAGAACCAATCCATTGCATAATGTCCGAAGTGGCATTGGGGGTTTTGGACTCCCTCCTACTTCAAAATTTCGAAGCGGGCATTTGCCGGCGGGTGCTATCCCAATAGCCCATTCGATACCTGTTGATGCAGAGGATAGCGGGTTTGCCTCTGACATGGAAGAATCCAGTGATTCTGAGGAGGATATTTATGGGGGAAGGTACTCCCTGGATTCATCACCACAGGATGACAAGGTGAACAGGGCTCCAGTTGGAACAACTGGAAGATTTGTAAATTCAAATCTGAGGCAGCAGCGCTACGTGAGAGATCCTGTTTACTCAGATTTCAGTTCGTCTAGAGAAACAGTAGGACGACGACAGCAGGTTCGAGTGACTGTTGATAGAACAGGTGCTGGGGATGGGTGGCATACAATTAGGGACGATGATTTTACAGACGAAGAAGCATCAGATTCTCCTAGGAGCTCTGAATTTTCTTCCCACGTGGAAAGTAAGAAGGGGGGCATGCCTCCAAGAGGAATATATACTTCTGAGAGCTACTCTTCTAATGTCCCACTGCGAGCAAATATACCTGCATCCAATGAAAAGGTAACCATCTTCTTTGCTTGATATTCCAGTCAGTTTCTCTATTACTTAGTTCTTGATTGGAATTCTATGATGCTGCTATTGTAATGGGTCTATGATTCAAATAAAATTGTATCCACATCAGATTTCTTGGTGCAGCATGCTAAAAAGCACCTTCTTTTATTCCCCCCTCGAAAAGCACTTTTTTTTTTTTTAATTTCCTCCTCTTCTTCCTCCTTTTCTCCTTTCTTTGTGTCTTTCCTCTTCTTCCTTTTGCCAGTTATTAGAGGCTTTCGCCAGGAAATACTGAACCCCAATACTTACGACCCTCCTTACCCTCAGTTGTAGGAGAATGAATAAAAGTTTGACTGTTGTGGATATGGACCAAGCAGTTTCTTTATTACTGAGTTCTTGGATAGAAGTAAGATTAGTGAATTCTACATTGCTTCTTTTGTAATGGTGTGTTTGAACGATTTATCATTTCTTATCAGTTTTCATTTCCAGAGCTTTGTTCATGTTGAACTTATTTCTGAGAGGGTTGCATTTCAGGATTATGTTTAGCACTCGTTTTGAACATTGACAATTGTAGATTTTTGAAAGACAACAAACATTAAATCTCTGACTGAGACGCCAATATGTTTCATCTATTGTTTATGAGTATGATATTATTAGAATTCTAGGTTAGTACTTTGTTGTGAATATACTAATGCCCTTCTAATTCACAGGTTCAATACAAATACACATTCTCCATTTCTTTATAATTGCTAACGTTAGCTGGCTATATGTATATCTGCAGGATCACCATGGAGTAGGCTTACAGAATAAGAAGTTTCCTGATGTCAATGCCCCAAGTGCACCTCCATTTTGTGGCTCTGGTCAGGAAATTAGACATGATATTGATCAAGTTCCTGCCTCTAGACCACTTGCTAAAGACTCAAATAGTTCCACCAGAAAGGAACATGAAAAAACAAAATCCATGGCTTATGGAGTTGGCATAAATAATAATACAATGAGCATGCTGCCTGACCAGTGTGCAAGGTGTGTCAAATTTGCATTTTTATTTTTTCGATAAAGGGGCTTGTGATAGAACATATGGGAAGCATATCAACAATTTTGCAGTGGAAGTTGCACCAGGTTGGGTGCATTGGGAATTTATATAAGGTTGGTTTCCTCTATCTCATAGGACTACGGCTGGTGTGGAAGCTGCAGTGCCTGCTGGATCATTACCTGTTCGTGTTCCCATTTTTCATGCGAGGTAAATTGTTATAGAGCCTGTGGTTGGAATTTGATATCTGCCTTTAGTAATTAATAGTGAAGCATATGATGCATGTGGGTTATTTCATTCTTCATTCATGCTCTCCTTCCTTTCATTGATCGTTTTTGTTATCTTATTACTTGTTTCAGTGGACAGGGGCCGTGGCATTCTGTGGTTGCATATGATGCATGTGTTCGACTCTGCCTTCATTCATGGGCCAGAGGTTGCACAGAAGAAGCTCCCATCTTTTTGGAAAATGAATGTGCACTCTTGCGAAATGCGTTTAGGTCAGTTCCATTATGTCATTTTTTACTCTCTTCTTGCTATCAATAATCAATTACCAAAATACAATAGAATGAACTGTGTAGTCAGATGGTAACTGCATGCACAAACAGAATATATGAAACCACAAGCCTTGGAATCCATTTGAAAAAGTAATTACATGCTATGGATTCCAAAAAAAAGGGTGTGGCATGCTGGGGAAGAAGTTAATAAAATTTTCAAAAATGAAAAAGATCACGTGGCTGTTCCTGAATGTATGTTGTGGAAATTGAATGCTGATGATGAATTTAAAAGGAATTCTGGTTGTTCAGAATAGGAGGAGCTAACTAGGATGTTTTAGGGAATATTAAGCTAGTTTTTTTGGGTTATGTTGTGTGAGGCACTTTAAGTGAGGTGGATTTTCTTTTCTTTTTTGAAATGATTACTATATCAATAGAAAAAAAGTACAAGAGATGCAAGTTCAAAGAACATAAAAACAAGAAAAGAAAACAACTCCACAACCCCTTACACCCAAAAGGACCTGCAAAAAGAAAAGAAAAAAGAAAAGTAGATGAATTTTAAGAGAGGCCTATGCACTCTTTCCAGGAATGCAGGATTTTGGACATGGGAAAGTTCTTGAAATCACCAAGCGAAGGAGCCCAAGACGCATATTTAGCAAAAATCCGATTGTTAACTTCTTGGGGTCCTTTCGCACAGTTCCAAAAAACTCTCTCATTTTGTTCCCACCAAAGGCTTTAGTAGGTGGCAAAAAGAGTAAGACATCACAAAATAGAGCAGCTAGGGGAGATTACTAACTATCTCCCAAGCAAATGAAAGTTGAGCAACTGAAGAGGGCATGGTCCATTGACAGCCAAACTGGTTCAAAATAGTGTTCCAAACTGCCGACAAGAAAGGGCAATGGATGAGTAGGTGATCAACATCCTCAGATGCGTTAAGACAAAATGGATAGGTACTAACCATCATGGCAAGGTTGACAAGGGGTGTGAGTTATACTGATTATTCCAAACATAGAAGTATTTTGCTGAGAAAATACGAGAGTCATCTGGCCACCAAAGCGGGGAATCATCCTCAAGAACTCGAATTCGAGTGGAGTTGAGAATTTGCACGAGATTCGAGAGATCCTCAATTTCAAAGTCCCTCAAATTCCGATGGAATGGGATGTTCCACACTATCTGGTCGTCCAGTAGCAGAGTAGAAACCAGAGATGCAATCAGACGCGGAAATAGATAGGAGGTAGAGAGAAGGAAAATGAGTGGCTAAAGGGTTGACATCACACCATGGATCAGTCCAGAACTTAGTTCTATCACCACACCCCACATTAAACTGGATACCTTGTTTAAATTTATTGATACAAGCAAAAATGACTCTCCACATTCTAGAGGCTCTACATGGAGCAGGGTTGATGTCGCATCCGAAATTACTGAAACTGTACTTGGTGATGAACAAAGACTTCCAAGAGGCATCAACATTGGATCCAGTCCTCCACAACCATTTTGACAAAAAAGGCAATCTTGACTTCCTTGATGGGCTGCACATCGAGACCTCCAACTTCAATTGGGAGGCAAACTTGCTACCAATTAACAAGATGGTCTTTCCTTTTGCCTTTTGGGTCTCCCCAAAGAAAATCCTTCATAATTCTTTCCAGTGAAACTATCACCTTGTTTGGGCACTTAAAAGTTGATAGGAAGTACACAAGCAATGCTGATAAAACATACTTTAGGACACTTATTCGGTCACTGAAAGACAAATACTTTCAACTCCACGAAGCAAGGCGCTTATTGAATTTGTGTATTATGGGCTCCCACAAAGAGAAACTTGGAGAGCCGATGCATAGAGGGAAGACCTAGATAAGTGGAAGGAGGAGAGAGGTGGATGCAAGAAAGTCTTACATTTATTGTGTATTATGGGCTCCCACAAAGAGTAACTTGGAGAGCCGATGCATAGAGGGAAGACCTAGATAAGTGGAAGGAGGAGAGAGGTGGATGCAAGAAAGTCTTACATTTATTGTCTATTATGAATTCCAACAAGTATCATTCTTGAACGCAATATTGTACTGCAATCAGGGGGACATGCAAACACGGAATAACTTTTAGTGTTGCCACCACCATCATCTATCTTGTGTTGCTTTTATTTATTTATATGTGAAACGTAAAGATTTTTTTTTCATGCATCCTATGTAGATTTTGGTTTTTTCCCCTTTCATTCCAAAATCGAACATGTCATTCTTAACTGCTTCATTGAAAGTCTTTATTGGTCCGCAGTTTCTCCTAGTTATTTGCAAAACTTCAATTAGTGCACTAGGATGGTTTTGGCTTTTTACCATTATCTTAAATAACATCCTTTATTCTGCCTAAATGGATTGAAGTAAGGCAGTGAGTGAGTCATGGCTATAGAGGTGGTGAAGTTCTTGTATGAGGATATGGGTCCTCGATTTGGTTGTCCTTTAGAAAGAGCATGTGATTGAGGAATGTAATTGGTTAATTAAGTGATTTAGCATCTCACTAGCACATTCATTGTTGCACACCAAAGAGAACTTTCTATTGGAGGCACCTGTAGGATTACCTCGTGTATTGTTATTAATTCTATCTTATCTTGTTACTTCATTCATTCATCTTACTGTAGGCATTCAGTTACATGTATTTGCCTTGTTGTTTCATTGTTGCCCAGCATTCACTTCATATAGAAATATAGGCCTCTATAAAATGCCCCTTTATATCAAGTAGGAGGGCATTCAATAACATGTACTTTGTCTTGTCTTTTCTTTGTTACCCAACATTCACTTCATATAGCAATGTAGGCCTCTATATAATGCCTCTTTGTTCAAGTTGGTACTCAATGACTGCACAACACTCTACTAGCTTGTCTCCACTTCACCCACCTTGCATTGCTCCTATATGCAAAATCCTCTTCACCCACATTGCATTGTTCCTATTTGCAAAACCCTCTTCGATTCTTAGTTCTATAATTTCTCCCAAAAATTGAAATCTATTCAGTTTTGCATGAAGTGTTTTTGAATTTTTGACCACATCATCCTCCACAGTTTTAGAAGTAACCACTTTTGAGAGAGAGTACTAGAAACTAGAAAGCTTTCTTGATTCAATTTTCACAGGATCAAGTCAACTAAGAGACTCGTTATAAAATGTATACACTTATATGTAAAAAAATATTAAATATAATCACTAAAATACTAAATAAAAAGCCAAAAGTAATTTTAAAAAGAAAAACATTAAAATCATGAAATGTCTCTCAACCTTGGAGTAAGTACTCACTGGGAAAGAGAAGTATCGTTTATATTTGGTGGAACTAAGACCTCTCAGAATATTTGATGGGGTTAATGATTTATTGATGGCTCTAGATTACCAGATTTTTTTCCCCTGCCATATGCATGAGAAAAAGGGTTTAGAGAACCTAGTTCATGTCATTGATAAATCTTCTGTCATAACTCTGCAATATTTTTGAATGATAAATCTTTAATATTATCATGAATTTTCAATGACTACCAATAAAAAACGATAGATAAATATCACTCTAGGTTGCTAGGTCTTCCTTCTTACCCTATGCATGAGAAGAGGGACTAGAGAATCTAGTTCTTCAGATTTATTTATCTTAAGCTTGGAATTTACTTCAGTTTCTCATCTTTGTAATAGTGGCTGAAGTAGTTCTGTAGTATTTCTATGATAAACTTTTTGAGTGATACTTCTGTAGTAGGATGTTGAATAAAACAACTTCATCTTCAATGGAGTGATAGTTACCAGAAAGGAATTAAATAACACCCATCACAGAGCCAAGACATTCTTTTTGGAGTTCAGAAATATATCATCACTATTATATTGACATCTGTATTTAATGGAAAATGTTGGTGGAGGTGAAAGATCCATGATTAGAGAGACATCTTATGTAATCTTTTAAAAATAAAATTTGTTGTTATAATGTGATGAAGTAATATTACCTCTAATGTAGCTGATTTATTTGATAGCTATTACTGGTTACTGATGCACATGTTATCTTTCAATTGCTCATTTTCTTATAAATTAACAACATTTGCCTATGCTCATTGGTAATGTGGACAGGCAAATTTGATCTTTTGCTCAAATGTTTATGGGCCATGATCAATCAATTAATTCATCATCATCATCATCAAGAATTTATCCCATCAATCTGGGGTTGGCATTTTATATTTGAATTTGAGAAATTGTTTTCCATGGTTTGAATGTCTATGTGACACCTATGGGACTTGAACCCACAACTTTTAGACAACAACAGCGAGTCTTACCAGTTGAAGTAACGGTTCTGTCTATGATCAACCAATCAAGTCTAGCTGAGAAATGGGCTTTTTTGTTGATCCTTTACTCAATGTGCCTTTTTTGTCAACTGGGATTCACAAAAGCCACATTATGACTGGTATATCTACAAAATGATGGGATGTTTTCTCCATGGACCATGAGTTTTGAATATAGGACTTTGACACATTAGGTAACTCTGTAGGGTGCACTTTGGCTTTATAGTTTGGATTTATTCTATTTTGTTCTTGCATGGTGCATGCTGATATTTGGAAAATGTATTCTTCCCTTGCATGCAGAAAGTGTTTTAGTTTTCTTTTTTTCTCCAAAAGTTTTTTTTTCTGATCATGAGTTTACCTTGGTTGATGTATGGATTTAGATTATTGATGTCCTAATTTTTCGACATTTATTTTAATTGTCTATATCCTAATCTCTATTCATTTTCTTCCCTATCAATGTTATAGCTTGCAGCAGATCTTATTACAATCAGAGGAAGAGCTGCTGGCCAAACAATCGTCAGAGCTTGTCAGTGAAGGACTAGCACCAAAGCCGAAGAAAACCATTGGTAAAATGAAGGTGCAAGGTACTGTTATTTTTCCTAAGTTACATTTTTATAACTTTCTGCAATATAAGTTAGTCAATCACAACAAACTTTTTTTTAAATGTTGGAAATGCTTGGATGCTTAGAACAATGAGAGTGCATGCAGTCAAGCTATACATTTTCCTCGTTGAGGCTTTAGTCAACAGGCGTGCCTTTTGTTGATTTCTAGTTATATGTTTTATTCACATGGCATCTCCATATTCTGGCTTAAAAACTTAGGCTGATGGTGCAGTTCGTAGAGTGAAAATGTCCCCGGACATTCCTCCACGATGCAGTTTTGCATCTCTACAGGCACCAACGATCAAGTTAGAAACTCTTCGGAATCGTGTGGCAAGTCTGCAATCAACTCTCTCTTCAGGATGGGAAGCACTTCGCAATGTTCGTTTTGTGGCCCGAGTACCTGCAAACAGTTCCTTTTCACGGCATAGCTTGGCATACATGCAAGCCAGTACTCAGTACATAAAACAGGTTTCTGGGCTCCTAAAAATTGGGGTGACAACTCTGCGCAATAGCTCATCATATGAAATAGTGCAAGGTATATCAACTTCGTAATAAAATGAATGAGTTTGTAGTGTTTGTTTTCTGGGTCATTTTTGTGACTGGGCATTTTATTTTATTTGTTTCAGAAACGTACTCATGTATGTTGAGATTGAAAAGTTCAACTGAAGATAATGCAGTTAAAATGCAGCCCGGATCTGGTGAAACACATGTCTTGTATGTTCTTGTCCTGGGTTGTTTCATGCATTATTTTCTTTCTCAAGTAGACTGTGATTTCCAATTTTGCATTACCATTGCCAGCTTCTGCGTTCACACATTGTTACTTCCTGTTTTAATATGCCTTTTTTTTTTAAATGCCAAATACAGCTTTCCTGATAACCTTGGAGATGATCTTGTAATTGAAATTCATGATTCCAAGGGAAAGTTTTGTGGTCGCGTCCTTGCTCAGGTGGCTACTATTGCGGAAGACCCGGTGAGCACTTTTAGAACCTCTTAGTTTCATGAAGTAGGATCAATGAATGGATATTCTTTGTAAACAAGCTTATAATTGGATGACCCGGTAAGCTTCTTAGCATTAGGAGAGCCTTGACCTTAGGTGTTGGGTTGGGAGGAGGTAGGTTAGTGATTGAGAGTGACTCTTTCAATGCTATTAAATGGGCTAGTGGGGTGAAGTGTCCTCCATGGAGGCTTACCTCTTTGGTCAGGGAGATTAAGGTGTTGACTGCCGGATTGGAGGTGTCTTTCTCTCTCATCAGGCGATCAACCAATGGAGTGGTGGATTTTTTTGCTAAAAATGGCATTGATGGAACTATTCGGAGATCTTTCCATTTTTAGGGAGGGTTTCTTTTTCTTAGCTGTTCTGTATTTTGATCCTTTTAGTAATAAAATCTTCATTGTCACCGTTCAAAAAAAAATTGGATGACCCGGTGAGCACTTTTATAACCTCTTAGTTTCATGAATAGGATCAGTGAATGGATATTCTTTGTAAACAAGCTTATAATTGGATGACAGGGTGACAAGCTTCGCTGGTGGTCTATTTATTCTGAGCCAGAGCATGAACTTGCGGGCAGGCTACAGCTTTACATAAATTACACAACTTGTCCTGATGAATATGGTTCTCTTAAGGTATGTGGCCTTTTCCATTTTCGGAGTTTAATTGGCAGTGTGCTTATGGTGCTGCCTTTTCCCCCCTGTGAGCCAGTGATGAAAGATTGAAGCTGTGGTGCACTTTCATAACCTGCATAGAGTGAGATTCTGGAGAAGTGATGTAGCCAGAACACGTGATCAACAGAACAAATAACAGAAAAAAAATAGAAACAAGGGATTTATGTTCTACAAGGTCTGCATGGATTAAACAAAAGAATCTCCTTGTTTGTGAGAGGGGTACTTAATAACTCATTTTACACTTGGGTCCTGCTGGTGCACATTTTTTTTTTTTAATTTATTATAATTGGAAGTGAGAACTAAAAATTTGGTAGAGGAGAACATGAAGTGCATGAAAGGAATCCCTCCCCTCTTTAGGGGCAAGAGTATACAGCCTTGCACATACCAAAAAAAGGGTAAGTCAGCCAAAATCAAGACACTCTGTCCATGCTTGAAATAAGTCAGACTTCAACCCCTGAACTTGATGCAAGTAAACCACCCAAGACATACACTTGGCTTTCAGAGTTGGAGAAACTATTTTTTTTTTAATAATTGAGGGCATGGCTTGGCTTTTTTCTTTTATTTTATTTTTTCTTTCTTTTGGGGTACCATTGGCTGCACAATGGTGCAAAAAAGAGTGAAGTACTGCTTCCAATTATTATTACTTTTTAATAAATGTGTTGGCCCATCAGAGAATTTACCTTTCTATAATGAAGACTAGTATGACTGTAATGCAATATCTAAAATCATCATCACTATTGAAGCTTTTCCCATCTATCTGGGGCTTCCACTTGTCCCTATTTAGATTTAAATCCTCAGTTGATCTGTAGCCTAAGATGATGCTATTAACTACTACAGTACTACATTCCATGTACTTATTGTCTTAACCCTTTTCCTAATACTTTCAACTATCTGCCCTCTAATTTCCTGTTTTCTTTTCAAAACAAAATTAACCCTAATCTCCAATGATGATAACTAGAAATTCTATCAAAGATGTTTCTGAGATTACTGGGACATATTTCTCACTTAAGAGGTATTGATGCCTTTTAAAACCCTGGATTATCAGAGAACGCTAGAAAATAAACCCCCTCTACAGACTGCAAGTTAGGAAAGGCAGAAAAATAGAACATAATGATAAGAATAAGTTCTTGGAATTGATAAGACTTGTCGGATAAGAGATGGTATTTGAGAAGGGTGTTTTCAATTTAGTTTTGTCAATAAATTGGTGTTTTGTTTGGGTTGCCCAAGGCCTGGGACCAAACACAATCTAGACTTGAATTGGGTTTCATTTTGTGCTCAAGTTTCAGGTAAGAATACCCAGCCCAATCCCACGATAGGTTGTTTCGTGCGAGCTTGAGTTGGGCCAGCCCCAGTTGCATCCCTATTTACTGGATTACTTTGCCTTGGAGCTCCTAAACATCAGGAAGTAACTGGTGATTTTAAGAAAGGAAGGAATGAATCGTTAAACTGAAGTGCTTGAAGTTAACTGCTGATTTTAAGAAAGAAAGGGAAAGAATGAATCATAAAACTGCAGTGCTTGACAGATTCTCATAGAGTTATGGAAATAATGGTCGATTTGGCTTGCTCCATCTTTTGTATACTTTTCTTCTTCTTCTTTTCTTGTTTTTGCCCCTTCTTTGACAAGTATGCTGCGAATTCCGTTGGTTCAACTTGAACTTGAATGAACCAACCCAAATTTGGCTTGGGTTTTGGGATGGTTTTAGGGTTGAACTCAACCTGAAATCCACGTGTTG
Source organism: Chimonanthus praecox (assembly GCA_022113865.1). NCBI lineage: Eukaryota > Viridiplantae > Streptophyta > Magnoliopsida > Laurales > Calycanthaceae > Chimonanthus > Chimonanthus praecox. Next base: position 9,426,613 of record CM039090.1, on the reverse strand, counting down.
TGTGTTTATATATATAGCAATATGTTTTTTCATGAAATTAGTTCTTGAAAGAGTTGGTTTCTAATTTGTTAACATGTTTTGCTTCTATGTTTTTTATAACAATAAGAACAAGGCGATGAGGCAACTTTTGGAGCTGAAAACATGTACAATCTGTAGTCAGATTGTCTGGTGAAGTTGATTGAGTGAAATATGCATGGTGCTGCTCAGTAATCTTAATTGAAGTTGTTCATTTGCTTGAACCAAACCCAAAATTGGATTTGATTGGGTTGAAAATTGATGTGATTTGGGATAGGGTTGAGGGTAATAAAAGTTGTGTTTGGTCTTGACCCAATACATCCTGAGTTGCACCCTATTGATGAGTTGGGAACGATTCTCTAATTCAATTTGTGGAGACAGCCTAACGTTAAAAGCAGATGATCACCATCTTTCATTAGCATATATTGCTTTTTTCTTCCAAAAGTCTCTGGATTATCCTTTGCCTTCACAGTTTGGTTACGGCTTGGATTGATAACCTTTTCATGTTCAAAGTCACTTATCCCATCTATGTGGGGTTGACACTCATAATTGGATTTCACAAATTGTTAAATGACCTATTCAATGTCCATGTGACTCGAAACTGAAAAAGCTTTACCTTCTCTTCAGAAATTTAATTATCTTCTACAATTGCTTCTGAATTCACTTTTAACTATCATTCTGAATCTATAAATATAGTTTATTTGTCCCTTTTCTTTTTTTCCTTAGTGTGGCTCTGTGGCTGAAACTGTGGCATATGACATGGTTCTGGAAGTGGCAATGAAAGTGCAACATTTTCAGCAAAGGAATCTATTGTTACATGGGCCATGGAAATGGTTAGTAACCGAGTTTGCTTCCTATTATGGGGTGTCAGATGCTTACACAAAGTTAAGGTATACCGGCACAAGTTCAATTGATGAATTTCTCCTAAAATTGCTATAGAAAAGCTTGACTGATATTTTCCCATGATGTACTTTTTATTTATAATGTCCTTAAAATATTTCACAGATACCTTTCTTATGTTATGGATGTTGCAACACCCACAGCAGACTGTCTCAACCTAGTTCATGATTTTCTATTACCTGTTATCCTGAAGAGCCGTGGCAAAAATACACTGAGTCATCAAGAGGTACTTGCTGATAATTTTTTATCAATGTAGGGTATGTTTTGGGTGGAAAAGTAGATGTATCTTCTGGATAATGTTGGAATATTAGAATCAAAAGAAGGTTATTAACTCTTAGAGGATATGTTAAATTCCACCTGCTTTTTCTCACCGATGAACAGGGCCATTTCTTTTAATGTTTGTCTAGCCTGTTATTGGGATACTAGATGGTGCATCAGTACACGTTTAAGTACGGAATATAGATAGTGGCTTTCCTTTATATTTCTCTGTGTACCAGCTTTTATGTTTCGCTAAATTTCCTTTTTCTTAGTGTGGTCATCAAAGTCAGTTTTTCTAAAATACTTCGAATGGTTGGGGTTGGACTAGAACCGTATCTTAGGTGAAATCGAAGAGCAACTTGAGCAGATCCTTGCATTGGTTTTTGAGAACTACAAGTCATTAGATGAGTCTTCACCGTCAGGAATGATGGAATTTGTAAGACCTGCAACTGGATCCCCAGCTCCAGCTTTGGTACCAGCTATAAAACTTTACACTCTTCTTCATGATATACTATCTCCAGAGGCGCAGTTGAAACTATGCAGTTATTTCCAGGTTTACAAAACTGACCTTTCTTGTGCCCACTGAAAATTTAGTTGATATTTTATATGTTTCTGTCTCTCAAGTATATCTGTTTATCCAGGTTGCTGCAAAGAAGAGGTCAAGGAGGCACCTGGTAGAAACTGATGAGTTTGTTGCCAACAATTCTGAAGGCACAGTGACAGATCCAGTTACTCTTTCTACAGCTTACCTAAAGATGAAGGCACTCTGCCTGAATATTAGAAATGAAGTTCTCACAGACATTGAGATCCATAATCAACATGTGCTACCCAGGTAGAAATCTCCCATAAGGCTTTTAATGTTTGTGTTACAGTTGTGTTATGGTTTAAGTTTAATTGAATTGTTCAAGTTGATTTTGGTGGTTGTGAGCTTGAAATCCATCAAAAACTTTGACTGCTTGGGTATGTATCTGTAAACTTTTGGAAACGTGAGCTATCTTTTCCACTTGAAAAGTTGGAAAGCTAATGTAAGGCTTGAAATTCCCCACCAACGTCATTTATTAGCATTAAATGGCACAGTGATGGTTACAAGGGTCTGGGATACATTATTTTCAATGCGGGGTCTTAGCTATGCATTCTTGTTTCTTTCTGCATATGGATAGGATATTGGTGAAGAGATGAAGAAGAAAACAGGAAGAGTAAGTTGAAGAGGAGAACACATTCTTATATTCTGATATGATACTGGATACAACTAAGTGTCCTTTAAATAAATGGGTACATAACCATACCCCAGATTTGTTAAATACACAGTTTGGACCACTATACCTGCAGGCATACATGAATTGGTACTCCTTGCAGGTGTAGATGAAATATTACTTCACGACATTCTCTTCCACAAACCCATTTGATTGCACTTTGTTGAACCTCCTTCCACCATCCACTTGAAAGTGATGGAAATTGTTTCTATACATTCTTAGTGCTTCTTTTCTAGCCAATTGTCATTGTCATGCTCAGAAAGAAAGCCCACAACTTTCCTTCTTGATGATTCAGAGTCACTCCTGGATAAGTGGATATCCCTCATATCTGATAGATGTCTCAACAACTACCGGTCAATTACGAGTCTTAACATATTATCATTGCTGCTAAGAATCTATGAACTGGGCGCTGCTTAAAAAAATCAGTGAAATAATTTATTTCAGAAAAAAGAAATGACAAAAGCTTTGAGAGTATTATTATTATTATTTTTTTAATTCCACACTATTTCTATGGATCTATTAATAATTCATCTGTGTATTACGAGGCCCTATTCAGAAAAAAGGGATGAATGATGACTTTTGCATTACTCTTTGTTTTGATACGAAAAAAATTCATTGTCAAGGATAAAAATGGAATTCACTTAAAATGGGATAACTACTAATTTCATTTGTGGTATGTTCTTTAGACATACTGCTTCCATACTTGAAGGTGAGGGAGTTGAGGCAATGAATTTGAGGACTCACTAAGAGCCATCCACCCATCCACCCACCCACAAACCCCCGATCCAAATGGCATACAAAATCAATTTTGCATCATGAAAATACTATACTGTGAACTTTTCTTTTTTCCCTGTGCTCGTTGATGTTGTGTATTTCTCTTATTTTCTCATCTGCTACCGTATTTAACATTCAAATGCTCATTTATGTTTTTCTTCATCTGTTTGCAGTTTCATAGATCTCCCAAATATATCTGCCTCCATCTACAGTGCAGAGCTTTGCAACAGATTGCGTGCATTCCTTGTTGCATGTCCTCCCACTAGCCCTGCATCACCTGTTTCTGATCTTGTAATTGCAACTGCAGATTTTCAGAGGGATCTTGATAGTTGGAATATTTGGTAACTTGTGTTCTGGATGTTATTTCCTTGTTTTTTTTGAAAGGTTTTTTTTTTTGAAAGGTGATGTTATTTCCTTGTTTTGTTTCTCTATTTTAGTAATCACTTTCGTTTTTATGGATTTCGCTCATCTCTGATTTTCTCAGTGCCATCAAAGGCGGTGTTGATGCAAAAGAGTTGTTCCACTTGTACATCATCCTTTGGATTCAAGATAAGCGACATGCATTGCTTGAGTCCTGCAAATTAGATAAGGCATGTATTTTTATTTCTACCAGTAGGTTTAATGGAGCCATTGTAGACATAAAAGCTTGAGTAAATATAATGCAGACTGGTAAAATGTCAGTTTTTTTCTAGAGAGCTTGTGATATTTCCACAATATAAAACCCAAAACTTTTCTTATGCTGGGTCCATTCCTCATGGGTCAGTTATCGAAACAGAATTAGTGGCTTTATGGTGTGGTATTTTGGAGTTGGAGGAGAAAGGGATCCATGGGTGTTTCATAGAGGGTGATTCACAAGTTATAGTGACTTGGGCTTTGGGTTCTATGTGCCCATGGAGATTTTTGGACAAAATTGAAAGAATTCGGTTTATTATTGATTCCTTTGATTTCAAGATCGCTTGAGTTCATCGTTCAGCTAATTCGGTTGCAGATGAATTGGCTCGTCAGGGGTAAAGTTTAGATTCTGAAGTTGTTTCTCATTTCTTATAATGTGTTTTCGGGAGGCCTCTCTCAGTCTTTCTTTCTGTTTCTGTAATTCTTTTCGGAATTAATGAAGTTATCTTTCAAAAAAAAAATAATATAAAACCCAAAACTTATTGTAGAAAAATTTAAAAATTAGGCTTATTGCACACACACACATGCACAGGCACACACGCCCAACCCAACCCAACTCCAGTCATTTGAAGGGAATGCATTGAGAGCTTGAAGGGCTTCAAGTCCCTCCCAAGTCCCCTCTGATACCATAAGAAAAGCACTTGGAAGAGTTATCATTGTTTACTAATGGCATTGTAAATGTGATGTGTTGTAGTGGTGCCTTTCTCAGACACTGGTATGCTGCTGTACATCTTATCTGTTTTTTCATTAAAAGTTGGTTGTCGTTCAAAAAAATTGTTTACCAACCAAAAAATTATCATTATTTTCATAACTAATGTGATGCAGTCTATATATGCCATATTGAAAGAATAAAAGATGCAACTCAATGTATTGGTTCAAGAATATCTATATAACCCACTTCAGATCTTAGAAATACAATAATGATGTAATCATAGTGATCGAAGCCTTATCTTATGCATCTAGGTTTAGCTTCTTGAGTAAAATATGCTGATAATGGTAGAAAGGGAAAATTGATTAAAAGTCACATGGAGATCATGTTGAATGTTGAAACCTAAAAAGTACATAGAATTGAAGTCTTATTATTGAATAATTTATTATCTTTAACAAAGCTCTCAAAGAAAAAAGCTCTAAAAAAATATCAAATCACAAGGTAACCCTGTCATCTTACCCAAAATTGACTCTGAGGTTCAGTCAATCACAGTCCATTTGAGAAAGTACAAATGTTAAATTCCCAATTCTTACCGAAACAAGTCCTTCAGGTCAACTTAAAATAGCATGTAGGATTGACATCTGAAAATGATTTTGAATTTTCAGTTATTTCAATATAGTTTACATCTCATTTTTTCTACAATAATTACTTTGCACAGGTAAAGTGGTCAGGGGTTAGAACGCAGCATTGTACGACTCCATTTGTTGATGACATGTACGATCGACTAAGAGAGACTTTGAATGAGTATGAGGTCATAATTTGTCGTTGGCCAGAATATGCATATGTTCTAGAGAATGTAGGTGCTAGTATTTCTTGTTTAGTCTTCAAATTATCAATTCTGTTTTTATCTCACTTTAGAGTGACCTTCGTTGCCTTGTTTAATATGTTATGGTTGCATGCAATGAAGGCTGTTGCTGATGTTGAGAAAGCAGTGCTAGAGGCTTTGGATAGGCAGTATGCAGATGTGCTGGCACCATTGAAGGATGCTGTAACACCGAAAAAATTTGGTCTAAAATATGTTAAAAAAATCACAAAGCGCAATCCTGATCCTTACACTGTCCCTGAGGAAGTAGGTTTTCTTTTTTCCTTTTATTGGTCTCTATAGTAAAAGGCTTCTCAGGTCAAAAATGTGGTTTCTGAAAAGATTTTTTTTCCCCTCCAGTTAGGAATTCTCTTGAATACCATGAAGAGGTTGCTTGATGTGTTGCGACCCAAAATAGAAATGCAATTGAAGTCATGGAGCTCTTGCATACCTGATGGTCGAACTTCGGCCTTTGGAGAGCGTCTTAGTGAAGTGACAGTGACCCTGAGAGCGAAGTTCAGAAACTATGTGCAGGCAGTTGTGGAAAAGCTTGCAGAAAATGTTAGTATCGCCTCATCCATTTGAACTCATTTTTATTTTCATTGTTGTTGCATGTCATTCTAGAAAGCAGTTTTGTTTTCCGTTAAGAAAACTTCCAATTGATCTCCTGGACTAATAACAAAATGTGGATGAACACTAGAAAGACATTTTAGATTGGGAAGAAAAAAGGTATGAACTTGTTATCAAGAAAACATTTGTCAATCATTCGAAGTGGACATAATCTGTTCACTTGTTATATTCTGTTTGTAGGGATGCCTATTGACTTTCAGCTAAAAAAATTACATTTACTAGGGACGGTTTTTAGATGGGGAAAGTGAGAAGTGAGGATTCCTTACTAGGTGGAAGAGCAAGAAAAAAAATTGTTGACCACTTTCTTTTTTTCGATTCGCTAATGGAAGTGGGATTATGTTGAGGAAATGAGGTAGTTGCAACTATTAGAAGTGGGGAAATTGCATCCGGCTTCTTTCTACCAAATTAGCACCAAACATGGACAGACAACTTTCTAAGGATATGTGGTTTTTGCACCCTCACATTCCCAAGACTGCCCCTATCCCCATGCACCTCCACAACTTCTGTTTAATATTCATTCTAAAAGGATCTTGACGATTTTTTTCTTAAAAAAGGTTAAGAATAAATTCGTATGACCATTTATCGCTTTTATTGAATATTCCACTATTATCATGTATATAAATATTCTATGATGTACGGACACATGCATGTCCCATGTTCACATGCGGACATGGTACTGGGACAGAACGTGCACGGGAACATGGTGGACAGCCCTTCCACTTTCCTTTTTGTTCTCTCCATTTTCAAAATTTCAGTCGCAGAAACCCATAATTTCAATTCCATAAAACCTAATGTTTCGCCTTATGCCTTTTGCTTTTCTTTTTTCCTTTTTTATTTTTAGAATTCCAATTGCAAAAACCCTAATGTTTTGGACTTCGCTTTCCTTTTTATTTTCATTTCTGTTGCATCTTTCCTTCTTTCCATTTGCAGAATTCCAGCTGCAGCACTCCACTAATTTTGTTTTCCCTCCCATTTTTAAGCTTTCCCTCCAAATGTGATTAAGAATAGGCACGTGTCTTCATTTTTTACCGTGTTTTTAGTTTAAATTTAAAAAATGTAATTAGAAAGAGTTGTTGACCCAATTGGATGATTTTAGTTAAATATATAAAATACATATTAGAGAAGATCAATATCTAAATTTCATCGATTCATGGTTTTAGTCAATAATGTGGGCCCACATAGTTAAAATTTATTCTTACGAACTTCAAAATTGTTTTAGACATTGTGTCTAGACTAATATAAATATGTACAGAGTGATACATTATTTAATGTCAAATTTGGTTAAATGATGGAAGTGTCCTCCTTATCAAAACTCTAAAATAACACAATTTATTAGATGGCTTTATATTCAAAATTTTATATATAAATATGAAAAAATATGATGTGTTTTTTCTGTCCTTGTGTCCTAAATTTTTTAACATGACGTGTCTCATGCACTTTTCCGTGTCTCGTATCCATTCCCATGTCTATATCCTAACATCATAGTAAATAGTGTATTTCCAAATTGAAGTTAATATAAGCTGCCAGCGCATACTCTTTTATTCTAACATAGATGTTGCTGGTGCCTGATTCCATGAATCATGCCCGTGCTCCTTTGACTTAGTGTTAGATGTATGTTGTATGATAAGCTCAATGTTGAATGAATTAATGTATGTGCCTGGCTATTTTCATTTGCTCTAGTTGTCAAAGTCCCTAGATGTCCCTATGCATTACCCATGTTGCACCATGCCTAGATCTAAGGCAGGTTCACCTTCAATTAAGTCTTTTTTTTCACAAATTTTTATGAGAACTCTTTTTAGTTATTTCTGTAATATTAATTGGATATCCTAGGAACTCTTTGCTAGTAATGCTCAATTAGAAATTCTAGTTGGTATATAACATGTCTACTTATAACAAGTTTTCGTTTGTATGTTCAGAAGGCTCTATTGCCAATGCATTTTGATGTTTTAGATGAATAAAATTATACTTTGGCAATATAAAATGTGATAGAGATACAAATTAATGAAAATATACATATTTTGAACCACCTAATAAGTGCACCTGACAAAGTTAGGCTTTCGCCTAGTCGTGCGCCTCACACCTTGGGCTCCAAGACCCCTCAATGAAACTTTTTTGCAGATTTTGGAATGTGTATCTGATTCTATTGATGGGTCATATTTCTTGTTCTTTAATTATTAATTTTCAAAATCTTTTCAGACTCGGGCGCAAAGTGCAACAAAGCTTAAAAAGGTTATCCAAGACTCAAAAGAAACAGTCATCGAGTCTGATATACGAAACAGAATGCAGCCCTTGAAAGATCAGCTCAAAAAAACAGTAGATCATCTTCATTCCATCTTTGAGACTCATGTCTTTGTGGCAATATGCCGAGGCTATTGGGACCGGATGGGGCAGGTTTGTTTATGTGAAACTTCTCTGCAATTCTCATTTATGGGATATGAAAATATGTGACTCAATTTCTTTTCTTCTTGTAGGACGTACTGAGCTTCTTAGAAAGTAGAAAAGAGAATCGGTCGTGGTATAAGAGTTCACAAGTTGCGGTGGCTGTAAGCATAGTGTTCTCTTTGTAACTCAAAAAATAGTGCTTTCTCCATGACTTGTTTACCATATCTTTTGAGTTAGAAACTTTATGATGTTTATGGTTTGCATTTTGCAGGTTTTAGATGATACCTTTGCATCTCAGATGCAACAACTACTTGGAAATTCCCTGCAAGAGAAGGACTTGGAGCCACCCAGATCGATCATGGAAGTGCGGTCAGTTCTTTGCAAGGATGCACCAAACCACAAGGATGGTAATTACTTTTACTAGATTTGACGTTAGTGTACATATATAATAGCCTGGAGACCCTACAGGGTGTCGAGTCGAGAGAGTTGATGTGGTTATGGTAAGCATCTGAGATGTGAATGTTGAGCACTCACTGCAACTGGGAGAATGAGAAACCAGATGCAGCAGATTCTGGCAATTTTGTTGTACAGAAAATGAGACGACGACCTTATGTGTGACGTATAGGTGATAAGAGAGGAGTAGCTTTACCGAGATGCAGTATCCAATATAATGTACACAATTCAATTATGTTGATTCTCTAATACTAATTGAAATCCGAAATGGTTAATTTTCCTCATATTCTAGGACTTGTGATTTTGTACTTGTACCGGTTCATGTGTTCCTTCAATCTGTTCCTGCATTTCATTGATTAGGTTAGAAATTGTGCTGTTTATGTTTCTGGTTTTGGATTGCAAGATGGGTATCGATAATTTGAAAATGTTACCAGGGGGTTGTGTTAAGACAGTGCCAAAACCTTATTCATAAGTTCACTTATTGGAAAGGTGCTGGCTTTGGATGGAAAAGTGGCTGTTACGAGCTGATGACCATCTGGTTCACAATAATTAATGTGAATAATCGATCACTGCTTTTAGTTCGGCAAATAATTGGCTTTTACAAACAAAATAGTTAAGTTTATCTAAAAATATTTGATGAGTTGAAATGATTTAGTTAAAGAAATGGTAAAATTTATTAAAAAATAGGAAAAAATATTTTAAGATAAGATTGTTAGAAGGGTTTAGATCAACTTTGTCATTGTTATAAAAAATAGAGAAAATTTATGAAAAAGTTGTCAAAGATAGAAAAAGAGATTTTATGATTAAATTTGGTGATTTTGAATGATATGATTAAAATTCTTTTGTATTAGGATCTCAAAATAGATTATTATGTACAAAAAATTGTGAATGAAACAAAAACTATTTACCATAATTTTTTTACTAATTTCACTCATGCAAAATGCATGCCTCCTAATTTAATCAAATGGTTTGGATGATAGTTCACACTAATATGTTATGAACCAGTTCATAAGGGAATTTATACTTACGTGGGTCTTTTCCTTCATTATACAAGGGATTCAAATTCTTTTTTACCATTCCTGTTTTACCCTCCTGTCTTGTTTTTATTAGACTTTAATTAATAGGTTTAACTCGATCAAGTCTAACATGATTTTATTTGAGTTTTTAGACACTGATAAATACAAATCCAAAAAACTCTAATCATATCATGTCAATCCTGTTTAATCTAATCTTAACAGATTTTAAAAAATAATTTTCCTCCAAATGGAATCTGCTTATGCTGTCTCAAATCTCCTAACTCCACATCGCGAAGAAAATGCACAAATACAACAGCAAGAATACAAAAAACAAGCACTTTTCTTTATCTACACTCCAAATATTGACAAAAATAAATTTATCCAAATCATATTTAAAAAATAAAATAAAAAACTGAATAAAAAAGAGGCCATTTCCTTCTAAAAACCATCACAACCCCTTTCTCTTTCACTCCTTTTTTTCTGTCAACAGCACAAGCTTCAATCTTCAAACAACTTCCAAATCAATATAGAATAAAGGGAAAAAAAATTGGCCGGTCATATAAACACCCGACTTTTCTTTCTCTTCAAATCCGATTTTAAAAGGTTGGATGAAATTACCCTTTTGCCCTTCATTTTTTAGAAAAAATGATTTCTCCGTATCATTCGAACTAAGGGCAGAACATTTTTTGTTCGTTCGAACGAACCTTGCAATGTAAATTGTATCATTCAAATGAACTCTATGTGGTTGTAGAGTGGGATTTTCAAACGAGGTCTTTTCTCAGCTGATTTCTATAAACAAGGTATCAAAATTTATCTACTCTGAATTTTATAAACTCCGAGACTGATTTAAGTGAAAAGGGTATAATTTTTTGCTTAAAAAATTGTACCCAAAGAATTAAAGAAAAATGACCTTTCCTCTTAATTCTTTGGGTACGATTTTTGAAGTTCAAAACATATCATTTTCACTTAAAATCAATCTCCGAGTTCATAAGAATAGATGAATTTTGATACCTTATTTGTAGAAACAGGTCGAAAAACCGCCTCTTTTGAAAATCCGACCCAAACGCTCAAAGGTTACGGTTGGCAGGGAGGCGGTTTCTCGACCTATTTCTACAAACAAGATATCAAAATTCATCTATACTGAATTTCATGAACTCCGTGACTAATTTTAATGAAAATGGTTTAGTTTTGGGCTTAAAAAATCGTATCCAAATAATTAAGAGGGAAGGCTATTTTTCCTTAATTCTTTGGGTACAATTTTTTAAGCTCAAAACTATACCCTTTTCACTTAAAATTAGTCTCGGAGTTCATAAAATTCAGAGTGTATGAATTTTGATATATTGTTTATAAAAATCAGTCGAAAGACGATCTCGTTTGAAAATCTCACTTCATATCCCACTTAGAGTTCGTTCGAAGGATACAATTTACACTGCAAGGTTCGTTCGAACTGCTAACCAAAAATGTTCTGACCTTCGTTCGAATGATGCAGAGGAATCGTTTTCTTAAAAAATGAAGGGCAAAAGGGTAATTTCATCCGATTTTTTGAAATCGGATGTCTAAGAAAGAAAAGTCGGGTGCCTATATGACCGGCAAAAAATAAAAATATACTTTATTTGTATTAAAATTTTAACTTTGAAGGGTATATTACTTTACGAAACATATTTTGTAACGCCCCGCCCCGTTACGGGTGCATTATCTCCGAAAAACCTCAGAAGTTACAAAAGACAGATATCGGGTACAAGAATAGCAGCAACAATTTTTTTTTTAAAACGGGGTAACTACTTCCCGTCCAACAGCCCACAAGTTCAAAACTAGGATAAACACAACGAACCACAAATGTAAACTATTCAATAGGTTATGCAGTCATCCAAACAAACATGTAGTTGAATCAATGTAACTAAAGTTCTCAAACATCAAACATAGCATAAGCATAAGCTTCTATTCTCTACTACTCCTCTCCTGGTACTTGCTCAAGGGGCCCGCCTCGCCCCTCCACTGTCGGGGCACCTGAAAGGTAAGGGGTGAACAAAACAGCCCAGCGAGAGAATATATCACATTTTAACAAGGTAGTTATAGATCACATATGAAAGGGGCAGTAAATATCACAAGTGAATAAAACATCCATGTCTGCGATACTCAACTACTCTATTAACTGATATTCCATTAACAAATCCAAGAAATCATCTCCAGAGTCCACATCAGGTCCTCCAACGAACCCCGGTCTCCCAACCAGTATCATTGGGAGACTAAAGAATACACAACTGCCGCACCCACACGAGTCGTGTCGGAAACTACCTCGACCACGCCCGAGGGAACCAAACTCTAGGGTAGGCACCTCGACCGCCGGAACACAACGGGGAGACCCACATCCCCTATGGGGCCTCGACCACCGGAGTATAACGGGGAGTCCTCCCAACCACCAAACTCGCCTCATCATCATGAATGGATACACATAAACAAAACCTCTCGTGCATGCACATGGTAGCATGATCATGTATGACAACACAAAATGTTCTGACATGACAACAATATCAACAACATGCCTCATCATGCAATCAACGACACATAGCAATGCTTAGACTCGTACTTCTATATCCAACATGCGATTACATATGCATATTATACGTAAACACGTAAAGCATCACAACATCTTCCGACTATTGTGCTCAACATCCACCTACACTTGTCTCATTCATCACAATATCATATATGTGTTATGATTAAACACAAACATATTTTCAACAACCTTCAAACATCAATAACCATTCATTCAATCAGAATTTTATATTAATCGCATATAATTGACTTGAGTGAACCCGAACGGATCTCTTGCCACATTTTCATTTCAATGGTTCCCTTAACGAGTGGCTTGATAAACGAAAGGGTCCTATCCAGGTCGCTCGATGTCCAAGATTACAGGTTAAGATGCAAATGTATGCTAAAACAGTGATGAGTTCCCTCACCTGTGTGTGTCCTTGAAATCCAATGCGAGAAAACGAGTCCGGGATTGAAGGGGCTCAATCTGTTGAAACAAGAATAGGCGGGTAAGAAATTGGGATGAAACGGGTCAAACTGGGCAAGGAAAACAAATGGGCCCGAGAACGAGTCGAGTCCGAATCGGGCTTGATTGGGCCGGGCCGAAACAGGAGAACTGGGCCGGATCTAGCGGGCTGGGCCGGATCTGGCGAACAGGGCCAGATCTAGCGAGCTAGGTCGGGTTACCGGGGTCCAAAATGGGGACCGGCTGAGTCAACTCGCGACTGTGAGTGACTCAGCCGAAGGGGAAGGGAAAGAAGAGGGGAAGAGGAAGAAGAAGAAAGAAAGAAAGGAAACCAGAGAGGGAGATGGAGAAGGAAATCGGAAAGAGCGGAAGGAGAAGCGGGAAAACAAATACCTTGAATCGATCGACGACGGAGGGCTAGAAGATTGGCGGTTGGGGCCCGAACCTCCGATTTGGCGAACAGCAGATGGCGGCAGATGGGGAAGGAGGAGAAGGGAATAACGGAGAGGGAAGAGGAGAAACAAGCCTCCGAAAGAGAGATCCGAAGAGAAGGGGTTGGTGCGCTGCAGTGGCGATGAGGGTGGAGCATTTCCTAGGGTTTGACGGAGAAGAAGGGAGAGCCACCGAAAGAAAGGAGGGGGAAAACGCACGGGCACTGTAGCAATGCGGCTACAGTGCGGCGTGAGGGTTGAGGGATTTTGAGGGTTAGGGTTTGGAAAAAGAAAAAACGTTTTCAATCCTTTTTTTTTTATAAACTAAGGTTTTGAAAATAATTTTCTTTTCAAAAGAAAATAAAAATACAAAGAATTCAAGAACCCGAAAAATCTCGAATAACAAACGTCGATAGGGAAAAAATGTGATTTTTCAACGAATTTTTTTCATGACAATATACATAAAAAATTATGAAATTACTAAAATGCCCTTTGAATTTTCAAACTAGAAATTCAATAACTGGGCCTACCACGGCGCCCACACTCTTTCACCGCTACCAATGTCTCAAAGACAACTCGGAGATTCAAAAATCTCTCAAGAAAATTGATAAAACTCGGAACGGGTCATTACATATTTTAATAAAAATAAGCTCACACTAATTTTTTTTTAAAAATCTGATATCTTGTGTATTTTTTCAAAACTTTTTTTTAAAAGGAGAGTAAAATCACACTGATGCCGCTAATACGAGACAGGGTACCCTTTTGACATATGCAATGGTTTAATCTTATTGTAATTAAAATGTGAGACATGTAGAATCGGATAATGAAAGGATCATATTGTATGATTTTGCAACGAGTTGACGATCCTGTGGATAATCTTAGTGTAAGAATTCTGAAGAATTATTTTTTAAACAACAAACAAATTACAATCTATTAAACATAAGTAATTGTGCAAAATATATGAGATTTATATATTTGAAGAGACTTGATGTGGGGCATTTATTTTTAATAATTTGAGGCAATTTTGAGTGCTAAAAAATAATGTCAATCTGTTGATTAGATAAAAAGTTTATAAAATTTAAATGAATAGTGGGTATTAATATTATCGAGAGTATATGATAATTACTCTTATTATAAAAATTATTATTAATAAATTCATATTTAACACATAAATGGCCTATTCTGCAATGTAGGTCACTTTGGGATAATTTTTTTTTTTTTTGAATTTACATGTGAGAAATCATATAAAAAATTGACCTGCCGTTTCCTAAAGCAAAGATTACAAGTTGAACTACACTGGGTGAACACCATTAGGACAAGTTACTTAGTCTTTCAAAGCGTTCATACATTCTCTATTGTTATTATTAATATACCTTTAGAACACTTGATTAAATAACTTTCTATTAAAATTAATAAAATTAATTAAAAATTAGAAAAATTGGATGATCAAATGGACTTTAAATCTTTAAATTATTCATTCATCCAGCTAATCAAATAATCAAAAGCAATGGCTCACACAGACAACAGCCAGTAAATGTAGTTGAACAAATGATAAAAGATGACTAATAACATGAATACTCATCCATTATCTACAAGAAAAATTCTATATAAAATCATAGATGCATAATGAACTTAGCCCAATCTATATGTTTTTAATAAAAACAGTATTTACATTTAGCCAAGCTATTATTAAATGTGGGGTGGGACCCAAAAGGAATTCCATTGTATACATGGAAAGAAAGGACACAATTAAATTTTAGTAAAGAGAAGGATGAGAGAAATCTTTTCCTGATTTTCGCTACTGTTGGCCAGAAATCGTAAAAACCGGTGAGAACGGCTGATCTGATGGTTCGTTTCGGGCACCGACGCAATCAAACGGCGTTATCGGAAGGAAACCTGCCCCTCGAACTCCCTGTCTGCTCTCCATCAACCTTTTCAGGCGACTCGACGGGAACCGTCTTCGACCTGGCCAAACGGTCAAACCACCCACGGCTGCTCCCGTCCTCGTACGTTCTCCCTCCGAGGCTGCTGCCCTCCCCTCCGTTCCTGTACCCCCTCCGCCCGCGGCTGCTTCCGCCGGAAACCGGCCCATCATTCCTCGGAAAGGGGACCCAGCTGCTTGTTCGCTGCAGGCTGCCATTCATGATCTCCTTCATCACGTCATCGGGCAGCCGAAGCGTGAATCTGTCCAACCTATCCCCAACTTTCCCCAGCGAGTGTCCTGTCGAGTGCGATCTAGGGAACCGCCGCGAGCGCTTAGAGGACCTCGACAACCGCGGAGTGAGCGGCGTCTGGGCCGGGTTCACTCCGTCCGTGGCTATCGGCCCATCTTCCATTGGGATAGAGGTGTGGAGGGGCTGTTCGGCTTTTGGATTTTGTCCCTCCCGGGCCGAGTGGGTCCTCAGATCACAGAGGCAACATGGATCTGGGCTCTCTGGATTGGGGTCGGCGAGATTGGAACGGCAGAGGGGGCAGGTAGTGTGCGAGGAGAGCCAGGCATCTATACACTCAGGGTGGAACACGTGGCAGCACCTTGGGATGACGCGCAGCACCTCCTGATCTTCAAACTCGTTCAAGCACACGGCGCATTCCAGCACAGCCTTCACCAGACTCAGCCGCTTGACAAACGAGTACTCCACGGTGGGGAAGGTGTCGATAAGGCCTCGGTCCAGGCCGCTCGGGCCAGTCGGTCCAGGAAGTAAGCCGGTGGGACCGATGGGAGGTTGGTCGGCGCACTGGCGTACGTAGATGGAGAAGAAGCACATGAAGAAGAAACAGCAGACGAAGAAGGCGATGATGAACGCCATGCCCGGGTTTAACCTGTGTCGATTGCTGCTAGGCCCATATTCAGGCGCTGGGCCGCTGCTGTTCGATGACAGCTGGGCCCATCCAAGCGGGGCCTGCAGCTGCAGAATGAGGAGCAGGAGCACCAGCAGCCCCACAGGCAGACGACGGATTGGACGGCTATGATTGATCGACATCATCTACTTGTGTCAATTCGATGTTTGAAGCGGCGACTCCTCGAGTTTTTACCTGTATAAAAATAATTAGAAAGAGAGAGTGTGGGTATATGGAAAGAAGAACAAAAGGAAATTTTAATTTCTAAATTAAAAATAATTGATTTCTGAACGTCAAATTTATTTAACACATAATATTTTTTTCTCTTTACAAAAATGTCATTTCTCTTTTCTTCCAATTCGTTGTCGAGAGTCTAGAAGAGAAATTATTAAAAAGAAAGTTATTATTAAAATTTATATTAATATTGTTTTATATTAAATCCGAGTTATGATATATAAGTAGAAAATAAGAAAGATAAGATCGGAGTGAATTTTCAAGTTCAATTTATTATTTGAAATTTTCTGATTTTAACTTTTAGATGTTTTATTAATATAAATTGTAATTGAAAATAAAAAATAACTTATTTAATTAAGATACACTCAAGAATTTTATTGAAAGGTGATTTGCTGTAAGTTTCATAAAACTTTAAAATTTTAGAGATTAAAATTAACAGCAAATTAAATTAATCAAAATTTAAGTGTTTCATACGCAAACCTTAAATTAAACTCATTACCTAATCACAACTTACAGCCAGGTTTTTTTTTACCAAAGTATCAATTTAATAAATTTTGGCCAATTTTTTCAAAAATAAACAAGAAAATTTATCTCGCTCAAAATGTGAATTCAGATCAATCATATGGAGCAAAATGAGGTGAGGCCCACGTTGTATTAAAAAGGTTCAAGAATTAATTAAAAAATTGAAGTCGCCAATTTTTGCGAATTAAAAATAAATTTTGATTAATTCAATTAAAATATTATTTTTATTAGATCTCTATCCAAATATAGACTTATCTAATATAGGTAATATTTTAGATCCTAACTTTATTATCCATTGGTAGACATTCTAAAAACGTTGGCAAATCCTACTAGCTGATCCAATGTATAATTAGTTTTATGTTCTCAATTTTCAAGATATGATTTAAATTATTTGAAAAAAAACTACTTTTTAAATTTACGTATAGAAAATTGTATGATACTAGCGTAAAACTCTTATGAATCAGTTTACTATCCTTAAAGCACATTAATATTTGGCCATGGTAGCTCTAACACAATCTTCCATTTCCTAAGACGAGATATACCCAAGGACCCTTACTTTTCGTTAAATTCTTTTTGCATGGTAAATTCTAAGGATAACGCCTAGTCAGATGGTTCTTAATGACTGGAAAATGTCACGAAATTTAATCATAATTCTTAGCATCTAATCATTAAAAAAAGAGAGTAAAGAAATCTAATTTAAGTGTATAAACTAAATTAGAATTTAATTTACAATTAAGATTTTATTCTCCTTACCTGACGACTTTAAGATTGTTCAAGTCCAAAAGGAAGAAGGCAGTGAGTCGGGCCGTGATTCAAGCAATCGGGTGACACAGAGACGCAGAGAAGAAGGCATCCGAATCAGTAGATCTGAATCAGATCTAAAGTTGCAACCGATAGAGTCGAAGATTATCAGAATGGTAGCAGTAGGAGAAACGGGATTAGTGATCTGAGGTCGCTGCTTCAGTCGCTGCGGTGGAAATGGAGAGGGGTTTGATGGGGAAAAGGAAATCTTTAGGCTTTCCCGACTCTGAAGAGGGAGAGAAAACGAGAGACACAGAGAGGAAAACGGGTGGATGAGAGAGAAGGGATCGGAGCGATGAGAAGGGGAAGAGGGAAATCGGAAGTTTCTTGTTGAGAAACGAAAGGTCAAAAAAGGAAAGTGACAGTAAAAAAAAAACAAACTGGAACAGAGTGAGTCACTGAGTCGGGAAAGGTGAATCAGGGAAGGGAAAGGGCCGATCGCGTCGGAGGCCGAGGGTGAGGCATGGAGCGAGCGAGTGGAAATGTGGAATTTGGCTGAGTTAATTTTATTTATTTATGTAATTATTAACAACATATCTAAGTTAATCGATAATTAATACAATCTTAAGTTTAAAAATTTATTTGTAAAAGGGGAAATATTTAACTGGGTTAATCCTCAAAATTTATTGTTTAATTGATTTGGAAATTCTTAAATTACATTTAAGTTTGATTAAAAATCGGAAACTATTATCTGAAATAATTAAAAAATCTAAGATTAAGAATTTCATTTTATTCTAATTATGTAAGTTTTAATATTTTAAATCAATTTCTAATTAAAACTTTTAGGTCATTTTGGATTCAATAAAAAAACCTAGTCATTTCAGTTGTTACTAAGAGATGGCAATAGTTTCGGTCGTGTTTACTCAAATTTGAGTTGAGTTGGTTGACTATTTTTAATAATAGATTTTTTTTTTCTTATGAACTGAATTTCTATATAAAAATTTAAAAAATTAGAAAAATAATTTTCTTAAAATGTTTAGATAATTAGAATCGAGTTAAATTGAATAAAATAAAATTTAGGTCAAGTTAATACTTAAATTTTTGGATAGGGAGGGATAAAGTAAAAAGAAATTGTTATTAAAAATAGTCAACTTGAACTAAACTTGACCCAACCTAACTAATTGCTACGCCTAGTATCAATGATATGTTTATCAACCGTTGATATTTTTAAACACCCTAGTATGAATGGATATTAAGGTAAAAAATATATAGTAAGTCAGAATTGGAATCCAAAATTTACCTACATTACATAATTCGATAATTAAATATAGTTCTAACAAAAAGAACACTTAAATTAGATTAATCAATTCATATTTTTAAGCTCTTAAAAATTAATGACCGTAAATTATTTAATAATCCTTGAACTTTTCAATCCAACATGACCCCATCTTGACTTCATGTAATGAGCTCAGTTTATAGTTCAACCTAGAAATTTTTTAATTGTTTTTGAAAATTTCAGTCAAAATTTGTTAAATCTACATATTTACTAAAATAATTTATCTGAAATTTATAACTGAGGTAACAGATTTAGTAGTAAGATATATATGTATGAAAATGAGGTTCAATAAAAATAAACACATTTTTTTAAACACCTTAAGTTTTCGTTACTTTAAATTATATTTTAAAATTGATCTTTAAAATTTATAATTTGAAAAATATGTAAAAGAAACAACAAATCAACTTAAATAATAAGTTTTGGGTGTTTCTTATTTGACTAAATCAAGCTTTGTTTTCTAAATTTTATAGACTATTTATCAAAATTTAAAATCTAAATCAAAAGCTTAAAATAATGAATTACAATTAAAATTCATTCACATTATATATATTCCCATTATTATTAAATAGCATTAATCATAAATATTCATAATTTTTTTACTAATTCTGTAGTATACTCATTTTCCTTTCTCTAAAAGACCGGAGAGAGGACCCTGCATACCCTTGCTTCGCCAGTATGGCAGTATAGAGGAAGTACTGTAAATTAATTAATAAATTAAAATTTTATTTCATTAAATATTACTAGTTATCTAATTCAATGATATAATTACTGATCACTAAATTTAGTTAAACACAAAAGTTACCAGTTTACTGATAAACTTAGAATTTCAGTTGATTGACCAAATACATTTTAATTTCAATTAATGTAAAAATAATTTCTCGATGGATCCAGTTGTAGGCTTAATTTTATATGGAGTTTAAAATCCTTCCACTATAAGCTCCCGGTTGTCTCCTTTTTTCATTTTAAAGTGAGCCCCACTTAAAATTTCTATCAAATAGTTTTGAGTACTAGGATTGAAACTGAGGTCAGTTCTTAACTCGACCCGTGTAACTCGATTCAATAAATCAATGGGTTTGGGTTATGTATTTGTAAATTTTGAGTTGAGTCGAATTAAGAAAAAAGAAACTCGTATGAAATTTGGGACAGATTAGGCTGAGAAATTTAAAATCAAGATGATCTGACCCGACGTAATTTGACTCGACCTGACTATTCCAAAATATAAAACAACACTCGGGCTGAATTGGGTCAGAAATTCAAGTTGAGTTGGATTGAGTAATTTAGATCATAAATTAGAGTTGGTTTGGGACATGTTCAATGAGTTTTGATATGAGTTGAATTGTGTTTATTAAAATTTGATCTGACCCAACTCGAGTTTCAACGACTGTATGGAGGTGAAGTTCGACTCTACAAGTTTTAACTTCTGAGAACTAGTTTGGATAATAATTTTACCAAGCTGATCTACTCAATAATTGGTTAACGACTAGGTGGTTAAATGAGTTTGGATTAGATATATATTGTTGCAAATCGATCATTATCATCAGTCAAAACCTCATCCATCTTGAGTCAGCTCATGAAAGATAAAATTAAATAAAATTAGAAAGCTCTAAAGTTAGCAAATATAATATTAGTAAGCACTAAATAAGAAATAATCAAAATATTAGTAAGCACTAAATATATTTTAATATTTAAATAGATTCTAACAAGTGTATATGGAAATAACACAAAATAATGTCTATATGTTGATTTAGATTAAAAGTTTATAAAATTTAAATGAAAATTGGATATTAATATTACCGATAGTATATGATAATTACTCTTATCATTAATATGTCCTTATTTAACACTTAACTGGCATGCTCTGCAATGAAGTTCACCTCTTGGACAACTTATGTAGTCTTTCAAGGGGTTCATACATTCTTTATTGTTATTAATATTAGTATTTTTTCAGAACACTTATTTAAATAATCTTTCGAATTTAATAAAATCAATTTTTTTTAAAAAAAAAATTGGATGATCAAATGGACATTAATGATATCAAGACAGTTTTCCAAACTCTACAAGATAAATCATATATGACAATGATATTTCCACGAGTATTTTTTTAATCGACATGAATTTTACTTTATTGTTCATTTTATCATTCGAATCGGCTCGTCGAACTCTTTAATTTAAATGATTCGAAGGGTTCGACGAACCGATTCAAAATAATAACATAGATTTAATATCCACAAGAGAATTCTTTATATGACCATGTCATCATAATGAACTTGGCCCTACAATGAAAAACAATAACAATATAAACCTACTATTAAATGTCAGTTGGGCCCAAAGGGATTTCATGGGTAATGCATGGAAAAATCTTTGAAAGGTAACGTAAATTAATAAAATAAATAAATTTAAAAAAAATGAAGAGAAAGATGAGAGAATCTTTTCCTGATTTTCGCTACTCTGACAAAATTTGCAAAAAAAAAACCGGCGCGGATGCTCGTGCCAACTGCTGCTGCACTGATGCTTCATTTCATGCACCGAGGCAATCAAACGGCGTCATAACGGAAGGAAACCTGCCCCTCGAACGGTGTATCTGCTCTCCATCAACCTTTACAGGCGAACCATCATCGTGTTGAACGGCCGTTCCCCAGGAACTCGGCGAGATTGGAACGGCAGAGGGGGCAGGTAGTGTTCGTGGAGAGCCAGGCATCTATGCACTCAGGATGGAAGACGTGGCAGCACCTTGGGATGACACGAAGCACCTCGTGATCTTCAAACTCTTTCAAGCACACGGCGCATTCAAGCACGCCCTTCAACAGCCTCTGCCGCCTGTCAAACGAGTACTTCACGATGGGGAAGGTGTTGATAAGGCCCCGATCGAGGCTGCTCGGGCACGTCGGTCCAGGAAGTAAGCCGGTGGGGCCGCCTGGAGGTTCTACCAGG
Organism: Chimonanthus praecox; assembly: GCA_022113865.1. NCBI lineage: Eukaryota > Viridiplantae > Streptophyta > Magnoliopsida > Laurales > Calycanthaceae > Chimonanthus > Chimonanthus praecox. The sequence goes on along the minus strand of CM039090.1, from coordinate 9,404,715 downwards.
CGGAAGCAATCTCTGCCGCATAGGCAGACGACCAAGCAGATAATGACCAGTAGTACCACGCACATTGACGAGCCTATGTCGGTGTCGTCGGCCGCTGAGCCACCGCTGATGGATGACGGCTGGGCCCATCCGAGCGGGGCCTGCAGTTGCAGGAGGAGAAGCAGCAGCCCCACAGGCAGACGAAGGATCGGACGACTACGATGGATCGACGTCATCTACTTCTGATGTTTGAACCGGCGACTCGAGTTTTTACATGTATAAAAATTAAATATTAGAATGAGAGAGTGGGTACATTCAATGCATATTATTTTGTTTCTCTTTACAAAAATGTCGCTGTACAAAGTCCGTTAATTTTTTTTTTTTGAATTTATACGTGAAATAACGAGTAAAATTTTTATGGATGAGTACACTACTCTTAGGGCACATAAAAATTAAATCATGGAGTTCAAACGTGCAACTTTTTAATTTCTGAAATGAGAGGTAACCAATTGAAGTATACTGGTTAGTCTACTTTACATTATTATTTTAAAATTTTATAATTTAAAATATGTAAAAATAACAATAATCACCTTAAATAAAAAGTTTTGGCTGTTTCTTATTTGACTAAATTTAAAATCATAAATCATAAGTTTAAATTTTTGAATTAAAATTTAAAATGAAAACCTTGTATTCATTCTATTATTTTGTCAACATATTTATAGAGGATTCTGATTATACGATAAGATAACCTAACAATATGATAGACACTATAGCATACATATGGTTTACAAGTCTAATTCAACTACATTACCGAATCCAAAGTATGTCTAACCTATGAAGACTCTTCACTTATTAAGAGCCGTGATGCATAGATCATTTGCCTCACTCAATGATTTGGTCTCTAAACGCAACTCACACGTTCAAACTAGGGCTGAAATTGAACAAGTCAGACCAAATTTTAATTAATTCAGTATAACTTATATAAAAAATTATTTAACTTAAATCTGAACTGATCCAAATTGAATTATTGACTATAATTTCTCAACATAACTTGATCCGAGTTTCTTTGACTTGAGTGTTGATCCAATCCAACCAGAAATGGACCGGTAAACAGATCCATTTTTAGCCCATTTTTATTAATTAAAAAATATCAAATATGGCTCATCTTGCCATGAACGTGCCCAATTTTCCAACCTTGTCACTTTTCCTTAGACATTAAGAGAAATCTTGGTAAAAATAAAAAACTAAAATCAGAAAATAGATATAATATAATGAGATTTGTGCTTATAATTTTAATTTAAATGTTTTTTTTTCCTTGTTAATGTTATGCTTTACTAAAACTAATTCCTCACTACCATTGATATATTGTGGTTCAAAAACCCTAAAGGAAAGAGGCTCCATCTAATCCTAAGTGGCAACAAGCAATGGAGGAGATGTTAAGCCTTAGACAGCAGCAAAAAGGGAAAGAAACTCAAGCATGGGAGTTAGTTTCTTTACTAAAAGAGAAGAAATGTCAAACGCTGAAGCGAGGGAACTGGCTGAAAGCCGGAGAGAACTTACAGAGAGCCCGAGAGAACTCAGAGGAGACGGAGAGGCACTGAGTCGCCGGAGAGAACTCAGACGGAGGCGGAGAGAAAACTGAAAAATGTGAGGAAAGACGGGAAAAACTAAGTTATCAAAAACGTTCGTAAGAGTTCATTACTTATTGGCTTTTTTGCTCTATTGTTATCGATACTTTATTTATTTGAATGGTTGGATATTCTCATCTTATATAGGAGGTTTTATCTTCAAACTCTTGAAACGTCTAATTTGATCCACGGTACTTATGAGCAAGGGTTTAAAAATCGGTATCAATCGATACGATATGTCGATCGATATATCGTTATCGGCCGATATTTTTCTCTTTCCTCCTCATTTTTTTAAATATCAGCTGATATAATACGGCCGATATCACAATATCGGCCTATACGATATGATATCGGCCGATATTCATATCTCTAAAACCGATTTCGACCCCTGCTTATGAGTGGTGCGGGCTTTTACCTATGGTCACTAAAAAGTGGGATCAATGATCAATGGATTTTCAGGTGTTAAAAAAATCCTTAATTTTTTTTCCTTTTTGTCTATCAATAATGATTAGATATTTTTTTTGTTTAGGACGTTAATCCAATAACGAGGTTGTACCAAATGAGATTTTATAAAAGTTGAACCTAAGACTAAAGAAGAGAACGACTTTTTAATGATTTGAATTCATTATTATATGGCCTTACCTATCGTGTACACTCATGCTGACAACCGGCTCGGATGTTTTTTAATTTAGGCCCAAAGTCAGAGCTCGTCATGAGGCTCAACACAGTGAAAGAGGCCATATCATTTAAGAACACGCACTAATGGGCTAGCCTTTGTCTACAGCAGGGGTATAAATCTCAGTCGATACTATGTATATCTGCCGAGATATCTCGAGATTTTGAGGACCGAGATATATCGGCTGATACGTTTTAAAAAAAAATATTTTTTACTCTTTTAAATGATTTTTCAAAAAAAAAAAAAAGCCACGAAGATTTTCAAAAAAAAAATTGAAGAGAGGGAAAAATCTCAGCCGAAATATCGGTCTCAGCGATATTTGAACCCCTGGTGTACAACCTTTAAAAGGCCCGAGAAGGAGAATCTGGACTTTTGCCTGACCACCATAAGATTTTAGATGTACTTTCGATTTGCAAACTGGAGTAAGCCCAAAACTTACGTTCTTTAACTTAATAACTTAATTAAGTTCTATGGGCCTAAAGTGGATTACTTGTGTAGGAAACTACTCTGGGCTCAACAAGCCCTTAACGTTGGATGTAAGAAATAGCTAATTTAGCAAACAAAATGGCTACTTATATTTTATTCAAGTCATTATTTTTCAGCCAACTCCTATTTTGATCTCCTCGAACCCATCCATAACTTAATACAATTTTAAAACCTCAAATCATTGTTACTTATAGATGAACTTGAGGAGGTCAAAGTAAGAGTTGGATAGAAAAATAATGACTCAAATAAAATTTGTAGTTCTTTCATCGTCTTAAATGCTGATACTAACATTAATTTATTTCACAGCCTCGTGTTTCTGTTACAGAAATATTATGAAGGATTCTAGTGAAACACCATGGCAAGGTCATTTTATTTATATTTATTTTTAAATTTACGTGTGGAAAATCGTGGAATATCCAACTTAAAATCTTTACGGGTGAGCCCACTGCCCCTAGGGTACACCATGGTTAGACCATGGAAGCTCGAACTCGTAACCTCCCGCTTCTTGAGACGGGAGGCAACAAGTTGAACTACATCTACGTGGATTAAAAGAAGAGTTTAATAAAAATATCGATTTCAAACTATTTATATTTGGTCGGTTTATATGATTTCATTTGAAGCAATGCCATAAATATTGATTTCAAGCTATTATCAGCTAATGATATTCTTGAGATATTTTCAAATTTTGAATACCGTCAGAGATCTCATAAAAATATAATATTTAAAAAATAATAAAAATATGATAAATAGATATATAAATGAAAATATACTTAAATAACCACTAGAAAATTAAAAGAATGAGAGATTTAAGTCGTATGAAAGAGTTTACAAGTTTATAAATGATGGAAATACAAAAAAAGCTGACAATGTCGTAATATATTGCATTATTATTTTTATGTTGTTGTGATATTATTGTCATGAAAAGAAAACTGTTGATAGAAACAAGAATATCTCGATAACTAAATGATAATAACAATAGATTGTATTTTTCGGTAAAAATATGAGAGAGAAATAAAATACAAAAGTATTTATTACAATAATTTGAAGTACAGATTTTCCTTTGGACATCGCCTATCGGCATGACTTCTGTGACAAATTTTGGCTGGATTTTAAAACACCGGCTAAATATTTTTGTCTTTTTTTTAAAAAAAAAAAATCAGCCAAAAAATTTCAAAATATTATTGAATATTTTTAAATTTTAATCAAAATTTTTATCTAATAATTTCTCTAGACTCAAATTGGTAACTGAGGACCTGACACACAAGTGTTTTTTTTGGGTGTCATCATCTATAGCTTTTTGGGCCAAGTCCTGTAACAGATACTCTTAAAACTACTGAATACAAAAAAAAAATATTTGTACGTCTCATTTGAATGGGAAAATTTAACTTGAATAATCTTGAAGTGTATGAAGACTTTTCAATTCTGCATACATTGCTATATAATTAATATAATTATGGAGAGTGGCTATTGCAGTTGAATGTAAATCAAATTCAAGATTCTACCTTTTAAAGTGGTTTTTTTTTTTATTGTCAAAGGGTTAGACAGTTGGCGTATTCCTCCATGTAAAATGTGGTTCCAAACTTCATAAATCATATGATTTGTGTGGAGAATGGATTTCTAGTCAAAAGACTAGTTTGATAGGCAGAGATATCCAACCTAATTTTCTTCTCCCTCTCACTTATGTGGGACTCATTTGCATCTAACAATTCTCTTCTCAAATAAGGCTCTCTGGCCTGTTCGGTTAAGGGATACTTGAGTCTACATGTGGTAATTTGGGCCCTGAATTTGATATCACTTGTTGAAACTGAGCTTCCAACCCAAAAGACCAATCGAATAAGTGGAGATATCCAACCTAATATAAATTTTTAATTTTCTTCTCCTCTCACCGATGCGAGAGTGGCTCTTTCACAACAATTTGGATATGGAATGTTTTGATAATTACATGGTTGAATGGTTGGATTTAGGCAGTGCAGTTTCTCACATTGCATCATTGTCCTTCTCTCTCCCATTCCCATGCATGTGAACGGCCGGACAGTGACAGTGGAAATGCAGCAGAGAATGAGTGGTGGTTTGGATGCAGGCTGGGCTTTCTTTGGGAAGGTTGGTGACTGGTAGCCAGAGTCTAGTAGCAGAGAAGGAGGTGGGCCACCAATAGACAGGTGGGGCCAACCAGGGACGTGGACGGATGAGGAGATGCTCGTCCAAACACAAAAGACAAAAGTTTAACATCAGAACCGAGATTGGATACACACGTTCCGCCTTCTCCTCCTCCAATCGCCATGCAAGTTTCTGTCTTTTGTTCTGTCGTTTCTTCCTTTCTGTGGAGACTGCCCGTCGATGACCGGTCAAATATGCGACTGGCCGCAGTTATTGGTTATTTCTCTCCTGAATCCACCGACTGATGACCCATCCAATGAAATTACGTTCAGTTTTGAAAATTGAGAAATATATCAATATTTTTTTCTTATTTATTTTGTATTAACTTATCATCACTTAAATAATAATATAATATACAATTGTCGTACTTATATATTTTTATTTATCTTTCCAAATAACTTTCTTTATTTAATTTTTTTATTGATCATTATAAACATAAATTGCATAAAGATAAAAGGGTAATACAGGTGATCACTTTTCTTTCAAAGTTGTCTATCCTAAGTAAATTTACATCCATCCAACAATATTTAGACTTTTGCATAATTGGGTCATTACACTGTCAAAATATAATTTAATCTAGACCGAGGAAAGTAACATGCAATGCTTAAATCGTAATAATATTTCATTATTATATGGTGAATAGAAGTGGAAGACTCGTATCTAATAATGAAAATTGATTTTACACAGTAAACTAGCAATGCCTATGAATTAACTCTTACTAGCATATCTGTATTATTATATCCTTCTTATTATCATTATTAGTCAAACAAATTATTTATCTGAAATTTACTTTTTGAATTATACTTTTTTATTTGATTCCATCGTAAATTATGCGGGTTCGATCCTCCATGGCTTAACCTTGGTGTGCCCAAAGGGTAGTGGGCTCATCCATGGGGATTTTACGCTAAGTATTCCACAATTTCCTACATGTAAATTAAAAAAAAAAATAATAATTATGCATCCAGTCACTTACTATCAATAGATATTTCACAATAAAATAATATCTTAATAAAGAAAAATTCTTTATAAATCACAAATTTATCGAGTACTAATTATTGAGTTCACCAACGTGACTGTCGAATATTCTTCATTATTCTAATGGAAATTATGGAGGAGTGTAATCCCACTTCGCCAAAAGGAGCAGTGACCATAGCTTCAAACAAACAATGAGACGAAAAATACTGAATATCGAGTTATGAAAACTTACAATCTGCATATAAAATATTTATAAAACTTCAAATTAAATTCAACCATTTGAGTCAAATTATTTGAATCATGGCGTTGATTAACATCATAAAGAATTATATATTGTTAAATTTAAAAAATGCCAAAATTTACATAAAAAAAAATCACATCAAGATCAAGGTATTATGATGATAATGGTGGACAATAATAATTTAGAGAAAAAGAAATAAAGAAAATAAAATCAATACAAGTTATAATAGTTTGTGAACAAAACAAATTATTTTTAAAAATGAATCATCTTTGAAACTGATTGAAATCCAACCACATCAAATCGTATTGTTGGGTTTGGTTTTATAATGCTGCTGTAAATTGTCTCCCTGTTCTAAGCTTTGAATGAAATGGTATTTGGTGTAATTATCCAAATATTTAAATTAATATTGATTTTACTGTTGATTTTTGATAAATCTAAAAGTTAAAATTAAATTTGGACTCTAAATTCTGATTTTAAGATACTCAACAAACATATATTCAATATTATACAGTGTACCCACTTATAAATTATGTCATATAAAAATATTTTTTATTTATTAGAAATGTATTACTTTAGCATTTCTCGTGTAAGGTGCTTAGAGAAGTCATAAAATAATGGAAATTCTTTTGCCCCATTGTTTGGTTTGTTTGCAAGGTACAATGATAGAATTAGGGTAGAGATTTTCCTATAAATATTTTATATAATTTGATATGGATTTATTTTATTGTTTATTTTATCTTTTTAATTGATTCGTCGAAATCTTCAAATTACTTAATCAAATAGTGGATTCGATGAGTCGATTCGAAAGTTAAAATAAATAATACAGTAAAAATGACTCTAAAAAAATTACTTACATAAAATTTAATAATATAAAAAATAAAAAGAAAAAGAAAGAAATAGCAAAGACTTACTCAAGGTTCATGCATTCTCTCTGTACGAGCTTCGCTGGACCAAGTACTGAACGTGTCAGATTACGTGTTCACACTTCGTTGTCGCATAATTGTCGGAATGTGAGAGTAACCATTCTCGAATGAAATTGTTTTTGAGTTCTCTGTTTTCATGATCGAGGAAAGACAAAAGTGGAATTTACAATTGAACCGGAGAGACAAAGTGGGTTTGATTCAAACTCAAATATCTCCGAGTCATTGTCCATGAAATTATTTATTATCGATAAAGTGGTAATTTATCTTCCAAAAAATATCAGCACAAACTCATTTATAGCCGTTTTTATCTAAAGTATTAAAATTAATACTCAAAAATAAAAATTCAATGAATCTACACTGCTTTAATGTTTTTTTTTTTTTTTTTCGATGAAGGTGTTTATATCTTTACTGGATAAATCTACATAGAGTAGCTTTTTAGATGAAGTGGAAATCGAATTTAGGATTCTCAATTCCTTCTACCGACTACGGCCTCGGACATTCATGGGTGACTTGTTCGCACTTCAGCCTTTGCGCGGCACCATCCTTCGGATTCTCTCTTCCTGACTGATAACTTTGATCTTCGCACGGCTTCATCGTCCTTCCGCCTTCAGATGAGCCCTCACCATCTGTTTGGTCTCATGCCAGTTGTTTTTTCTTTATTTCTCTATTTTCCTATTTGTCAGTTTTTTTTTTATGTATGACAGTTTATTTACCTTTTTTTTCCTACGAACCAAGGTTAAGCTCAGTTTCTTTTCCTGTACCGTTGTAATGTACTGATGTTTTTTATCTATTATTATTAATATATAAACCATTTACAAAAATCCTGAATTAAATTGTTAGCAATGATCTTTCATAATTTAATCGCTTCAAAAATTCTATATCATTCATTAAATACGATAGAGCCCAATATTAATATTTCATCACATGATGCTCATAAGATGTTTCTATTATTATAACAAAATTATGATATAATAGGGTGCAATTTGCAAAAGCACGGCACAGAAAGGCACAAAACCCAACTAGGGCGAGCTCAGTATTAAGTCCTAGACAAGCCTAAAAGCTCAATTTCAAGCCACCACTTTCAATTTTTTTTTTTAAACAGTTTAGAATGGATTATCATTAAAAATAACAAGTACAACATGCTAAGAAAGGAGGTGGTGGCCTAAGAGAATTAGACACACCCACCCCCCCAAAACAAAGGTAAGCAAAGGAGAAGAAAGATAAAAAAAACATCAAAGAAAATAAAAAGATCCGCTAGCCGCTCGGGGCAAAGAAAATGCTCGAAAAGACCCATTACACCGTTTTTAGCAAACATAGACTCTTTCTAAATGTAATGTTACATTTTTTATAGGGAAGCGATTCTTTCACATGTATTTTATAATGAAGCACGGGATTTAAGGTATTATCTATTTTACCTTTTACTGTCGTACGAAAGTATTTAAAAAAAATTCAGTGATCTGGTCAATAATTGATTTCAGTGATTCAATTTGCTATTCTTTAGAAAAAAATAGTCTCACTTACATAAATTTCATTGAGTTGGTCAGTGATCTGGCGAGCTGGTCAACGAGCCGATTGATATCGTAGTGGAAGGTCAATGATTCGACGAGCCGATTCTAAGGGTTCGGCAAGGCGATTCAAAGGACAAAATAGACAATAGAGTAAAACCCATGTCGAATTATACAAAATAATCGTAGGAAGATGAAAGACTCATATTGAGTTTTTTAATGAATCAAGATGCTTCAGCCGCATAGGTAACTCTAAAACTTCAACAAATAACAATCAATCAATTCTGTCCTGATCACACTGCTGTGACTTGTTTAGGTGGGTGGGCCACACACGCAACAATTGTTAACATTAGATGAAAATCCAGTAGTACATGATTACACCATATTGATGAATGTTAACCCTAATATTTGTTTGACAGTATAGGTATGACAACTGCTACAGTTTCATAAGAATCCATCCCAGTTTAGATTAGAAGAGACGAAGAATAGACCGGCGCAGTGCATACATGAGACAGAAACACACTAAGCTGGCGTAAAATGTCTTCTACTACAGTGACTAACTTAGAATATTAAGGAAAGAGTAATCAAATGCTAATTCTACTTTTTATATTAGCCTAAGTTGCCACCTATCATCTAAATCATCCACCACTCTATCAACACTAGAAAGAAAATGGGGATAAAGCCTAATGACTCTTCTTAATCAGTTCTCTAATAAGATGCCATAATTTTTATCTGATGAGTCGAGAAAAAACTTTTATCAATTTCTAATTATCTTTTATAATTATCTAATTCATTAAATTGAAATTTTTGAGAGCTAAAAAACTATCGTTGACATATATGGGCAAAACTAGTAAGTACAAAGACCTCATGTGGAGTTCATTTTATTATATATAAATGTCATTAAAATTTTATTTTCTTATTTAGACTTAGATTTAGTTATTTTTTATGTCCTTTTGATATATCTTTAGTGTTAAATAAATCAAAATAAAAGCATTACCAACTGATTTATATTTTAGAATAGCGATCTTTCCACATGTGTTTTATGTAACCATACACGAGATTTAAGATATTGTCCATTTTACCCTTCCACTGTGGTATAAATCGACATACTGACCGGCTGAATAAAATTTATCTAAGTGACACTATTTTTTTCATATAGAACAGGAAATCGAATAACTGATTTTTTTTAAATACTTTCGTACGACAGTGGAAGAATAAAATAGATAATATACTAAATCTCATATCTCGTCGCTACCCTATATTTTATTCCAAAAAACAAGGGCTGTGGTAATTTCGTAGATTTCATTTTCAGAATTTTAATAAATTTTTCAATATCATTTCTATTCATCCAATTTTTTTATCTCACACACAGGCGTAAAGAAGGGGAGAATAATCTCACCTAGTGGTAAAGGTGTTTTTACTCTTTCTTTACCATTTTCTCTGTTCTTTTAACTTTTTAGAGTCTTTTCTTGTTACTTATTCCAATGCATTCATTTGATGGCTAATAATAACTTTACACTTTGATTTTTAATTGATTATTACTTTAGAGATCCATCTTAAAAGTGGTAATCTCTACTAGTCCACAACGTCCACCTATCACAAATACAAATTTAATAAAATGAACTAAATTTATAACATCGTCTTTTCTTTTATTTTGTAACAATTTCGATGGGTATTGTCCATTTTATCCACACAATCAACTAAAATACTATAAGGTAGTTATACTTATATGATATATTTAGCCATTAGACGAAATTAGACAAGATATGAAAGTACTTTTTATTTTCTTAAAAAAATTAAATGGATAAAATGTTTATGAATAGTGATATGTGCACGATGAGTTTTCACATAGTGCATCACCTTAAAAGAAAAAACTATTTTGTCATTACTTTTGTTCTGATATTTTTTTTTTAAGGGTGGTGCACTATGATAAAAATTCATGGTGTACAGATCATTATCCAACGTTTAGTGAGACTGTTTTTTAAACTTTTAAATGGCAATCTATGATTCTGGCACAATTAAAGTCTGTCTATTACACCAATTATGCAATTAGTTAAGGGAAATACATTGGGATAGAGTGCCTTTTAAGTTGGGTCTATTTTTATTTAAAAGGAGAAACACATGAAAAGATTTTTTTTTTTAATGAGAGTGACTTAAATTCAAGACCTCCTATATCATAAGTGCGTTTTTTACTTTCTCTCATGGGTTATTTCATAAGTGCAAAATCGTTTTAACATTTCATATGCTATTTAACAGTTTAAGGATATTTTGAATTTTGGAGAGAAGAGATGGGCTCCTAAACAATAATATTTGACTATATCTATGTTACCTCTGATCACAAGTGCAAAACAATTGACAATCGAATTACAAATAAATGTTGAACCTTTATTTTTCATATTTAATTGTCATTTTTATATACATTAAAGTTGTTGTTTTGTAAGCCTTGTATTAAAAAACTCTATTGCAAGGGAAGACACAAACCAGCATATTGAGAGAGAGAGAGAGAGAGGGCAAGTGTTCATTATATATGAATGGTGTTGGTGATGATGCAGAAGAAGATATAAATCTTGGGAAAGGATGTTAGTCTTTATCGTAGATGATTGCAGAGGCCTTTGAGTGTTTGGTCACATGGATTCCCCTGCAAATCTCCGACACCTGAGAGAAACTGCTTCGAAGCCCACTCTCTCTCTCTCTCTCTCTCTCTCTCTCATATCTGTGGCTCGGGCTTTATAGTCGAATCTCTGCCTCTGTCAGCCTTTACAGAACTCCTTTTCCTTTCTCTGTTCTTCGGGTCTTACATCCAACCGTCATAATTACCAAATGAAACAAAACCTTTCTCCTCCAAACGTTCCCTATCTTATTTTTATTATATTTTAACCCTTGCATCAAAGCAAAAACATCTCTCTCTCGTTCTCACGTGTCGAAAGCTGGAGAATTGTCTGTTTAGCGCCTTTAAAACTCTACTCTCTTCCAAAGAGGTCGAAAAGGTGAGTTTGGTTTGTTCATTGGGTGTTCATGCGAGTTTCTTCAACTGGGCTGTGTTAGAAAACAGAGCTCTTAGCCTCCTTTTTCTACATTCGGATGATAGAAGTGATAGAAGAAGTCAGCAGAAGAGATGGCACTAGAAGCTGTGGTTTATCCACAAGATCTGTTTAGTTATGGCTGCAAGGATTTGTATTCTTTGGCAGCTGCTTTAACCTGCGATGTCAAAGCAGAAGAGGTGAAAGAGGGTGTGGTAGAACGCGAGATGATTTTCCCTACCAGCAAAAACCATGATCAACCTGTTAAGGAATGGGAACCGGATTCCTCACCAGAGCCTTACACCCCAGACGGTTTCTTTACGGGAAATTTTCCGACAACAGAGACGGCAGTGGCCGGCGGACGAAGGAAGAGACGACGGTCGAAGAGCTGCAAGAACAAGGAAGAAGTGGAAAACCAGAGGATGACCCATATTGCAGTGGAACGCAACCGCCGGAAGCAGATGAACGAGTATCTAGCAGTGCTCAGATCTTTGATGCCTCCATCATACGTACAAAGGGTCTCTCTCTCTTTCTTTGTTATGCTGACATGGCTTTTAATAGGTGGAGTGACTCAATTTCATATAACTCTTTATTTTTCCATCACAACTGATGTGTGGAACTTTAGTTCGTACTCCAACAATTGCTCCCTTTAAAGATGTTCTCCGACATAGAACATCGCCAACCATGTGATTCAACTAAGAGATCACATGTCATTGACTAGTTGGTGGAGTGACTCAATTCCATATAAATTGTTACTTTTTTTCCCTCACAACTGATTCTCTTTGTACTCCAATACTCAGGTGGAGTGACTAGTCTGCATTCTAATTCACTCTTTTGCCTAGTGAATCACCTTCATTGCTAAAGTTAAGATACCTTTACCAAATTTCTACCTAGATGACAATCTTCGTCATTGAATAAAAAGTAGCAAAAAGAAACAGAGGACAATCTTTGTCATTGAGAACCAGTGGAGTGACAAATTATTGCATTTTAAAGCTTTCTAACTGATCTGTGCATGATTTTTTGCGTGCAACGTTGCACATAGAATCTCGTCATGAGCATTAGAGTTTTGCAATCTTCATCTCAGCAGTTCATAATATATTATGGGTTGCATTCCCTATATTTGGGGGTTTTTTTTTTTTCATTTTGTTTCTTAACAGTGTTGAGTCTTCCCCTTTCTTGAAATGAAGTCAGAGAATATTTGTACTTGTACTTGAATGAATAGAAATCCCTGCTTCAAATAGGAAAATTTTCTTTGAAAGTCTCTAGACATGCATTTTCTATTCAAGGATTCTTAAGGTTTGGCTTTGTTACAACAATTTTCATGAGTTGGCTTTATCTATTTATCTTTTGTTTAATGTATTGGGTATCTCAGGGTGACCAAGCATCAATCATTGGAGGCGCTATAAACTTCGTTAAGGAGCTCGAACAACTTCTTCAGTCTTTGGAAGCTCAGAAGAGAATAACCCAACAAACAGATGCTTCTTTCTCCTCTCCCTTTGCCAATTTCTTCTCCTTCCCCCAGTACTCTTCCTGCTCAACCAACTACAATTCCACCTGTGAGGCAATGGCAGAGAACCGGTCGGCGGTAGCAGATATCGAAGTGAACATGGTTGAAGGCCATGCCAATCTCAAAGTACTAACTAAGAGGAGGCCGAAACAGCTCTTGAAGATGGTATCTGGATTTCAAAGTCTTCAACTCACAATCCTCCACCTCAATGTGACAACCATTGATCAAATGGTCCTCTACTCTTTCAGTTCAAAGGTTGAGAGACTTCACGTTATTTCTTACTCTGTTTCTTGTTCTATATGAATGACCCATTGACCAGATTATTTCAAACTTTGTAGGTTGAGGAAAACTGCAAGCTTACTTCTGTTGATGAGATTGCAACGGCAGTTTATCAATTGGTAGGGAGGATTCAAAAGGAGTCCAATTTGAACTGAACAAAATACCCATGTAATTCACCCACCACTTCCTGAAACCTCAATTTGTAGTTTCCTTGCTTCTCTTTCATGCTTTATTTCAGAGCTTCGTGTACATGAAATGATTTTATGCAACGAGTATTTGGCACCCATTCATGTGTCTGGATGTATGTGTCTTGTGCCAAAATTACAGTCTCTACAAGTGTTTTTTTTTTTAATTAGGAATTTTATGGCCTGTGTTATGGAGTAGTTCAACTTCTTGGTGCATGAGATAATCAATCTGAGTGAATGACTAATCTTATAAACTTGGGCCTGTCCCCCTTTGATCATTAGTTCACTAGTTGGGAAGATATCTAGAGAGCATTTTAGATTCAATTCTGCCAATGACCACATGATCTTCCCTTAAAACTGATGAGTAGAATTGACTATTGAAAATCGGCTTTTAAAGAAAGAAAACCTGTGTGCTTATGAATTCCAAGACTCCAAGGCGGCACACATATGATGTGAGATATACTAACACTCTCATCAATGCCGAAGGGTTGGAGATATTCGGCTCTCTCCTCCATCCAAAGCTGGAGATACAAATTCGACTCATCCCTATAGTACCCCTGCTCTGGGTAGAACTTACTCTTGAAAACCGACTTATAAAGAGATAGAATCCGAGAACTTATAAACTCCAAAACTTGAAAGCGCACAAGCAATATGAGACTAACATCTTCAAACTTGAAAGATACCTAAATCACAAGATTTTCATTTTACACATTCAGTTCATCAAATATGTTGAAAATATTGTCAATCTTTTACTCGTGCCATTGGAAGATTTTCACTTCTACATCCTTGAATATACAAGAATCCCCAAAACCTACAATCTACAAAATATAATTTCAGTTTTTTATTTATTTAAAATACCATCACCAAACCCCTCAAGGTTCTTTTGTCTTGTAGGAGGAGAAGAAATTGCATTTGCACGAGGGTCTGTAATCTTTTAAATTACAGGAAATAAATATTGAGAAGTTGATAGAAAATGTGAATCCAAATCATGATTCCAAATGCGACAAGAAGAACAGGATATGATTAAAAAAATGCAAAATCACTCCAGATTGGAAAAAAAATGGCAATATGCTAAAGATGTACGATGTCCCCTCGTCATTTCGTGGTGAAAAGGAGATTTAAGCATGTGGGCGTCTAAAGAGGTCCTGATGGGACCCATTAACAGGAGAAAGGTTTTGCAAGGAAGATCAATCATGAGATTGAGATTTTGTAAAGGAGATAAAGGTCATACCTCGCCCCTTCATATAGGCTATGAACAACAATTCCATGCCTATATTATAGAGAGGGGTCTTAAGGAATATAATTGTAGATGAAAGAGCTTTGGGCTGAACTTTTAAAAATAGATTTTGAAAGTTTTGAATTTGATTGTTTTAGATTTATTTGACATACAAGATTTACGGACGATTTTGTATATATATATATATATATATATATAAAAGATTAACCTCACTTTAAATATGCCACAAAGATATCTTTCCAAATGGATGTAGTTCAACTGATTACCTCTCATCTCAGAAAGCAAGATATTACGGGTTCGAGCTCCCATAGCCTAATCTTGGTGTGCCCTAGGAGATAGTGGACTCATTTGTGGGAGTTTTACGCTGATTATCCTTCAGTTTTTCACACATAAATTCAAAAAAAAAAAAAAAATATGACAAAGATATCTTTATTATCAAAAGATTAAAAAAGATAATTTTATCAATAATACTAAGATTTTGATTCATATATTATTTGACCCAAAAGCTCAAGAAAAGGAATTTGTAACAATGAACTCAGCACTAATTTCATATGTTTTAATCGTAGCAAGTATGAACTTTTACCCAGTGGAAAGCCTGAGCCCAGTTTGAGCCCGACAAAGCCCGATCAGTTTGATTAAGGCCAACGCCAAACATGAGTCCAAAAGCAAGTATTTTTCTTGATATATTTGGCTAAAAATACTAATTAAAATTTGTTTTCTATGAATAATGAATTTAATTATTATCTAATTATTAAATTATAAAATAATCTTTAAGTAGGAGGTCGCGAGTTCGAACCTCCATGGCCTAACCTTGGTGTGCTCTAAGAGTAGTGGGCTCATCCGTGTGGATTTTACACTAGTTATCCCACAAATTCGCACATGTAAATTCAAAAAAAAAAAAGTGTATTAAATAATGAATTCAAATCTTTTATGACTTTTTTCCATTTTTATATTTTTAGTGAAATATTGAAAATCAAACTGGACATATTGAAAGATAACTTAATGTCTTACATCTACACTATGATTTTAGTAGAGTCAAAATGAGCAGCGTCTTTAGAAATAATGATGTTTGCTAATTTTGACCACTAAGATTAAGTAACTTTCATAAGAATTTTAGTTGAAATTTAATATACACGTAGAAAATTTAGCTAGATTTCAATTTAACTGGTTAGATTTTTATAATTCTTAAAAAAAATTAATAAAAATAAAAATGGACCTAGTGTATTGTACAACCTCATATACATATTTTGGTATATATGGGATTGGCTGAGGTTCTGTCTAGTTCCGGTCAACCCATACTTCCCTTTTTTATTTTATTTTTCAAATTCACTTAATTTATTTTAAAAATAAAAATTAACAAAATCTGGGCCATAATAAATCAATCCTCCTGGACCCCATAAAAATTAAGATTTGCACAAACCACCCCTCCCCTACCTTCACATGCAAGCCATTGTGCAAAATGCTAAAACTTTCAAAACAGAATTGGAATTTCCTATTTATAATGGAGGGAAACGGAAAAATGAAGACTACTTTTACTTGTTTCAAGAATATTTTTGGTTCAATTTGAGTCTGAAATTTCAGATTAATCTTGAACAAGTTTAAATTTCAACACCTTAATAGATTTAGGCATTTAGTTGTTCCCTTTCACATCGAATGGTTTGTTGGTCTGTCAATTCCAAAATATTTCTAAAAGATAATGAAGAAACCTTAACTCCTGTTTTAGTTGTTGGAGATGACAATCCACTCACCAGATCCACAAATTTTTGTTCTAAATTCTCTACAGGAAACTCTAGTTGTTGTTGGGAGTGGGGACACTGATATGAGTTTAAATAATCATATGATGCGTTTGCAGGAACGATAAATTTTGCAGAGTTATCTGAGGTTACATTTGATCAGGAGTTACTTTGGGTATTATGAATATCTCTTACTTAGAATAGGGTTTTCAAAAGTCAGAGTGAAGAGATAAAAAGTTGATTTTTTACCTCTACTCTTCAATTATCAAATAAGAATAATGGGGGTTACCTTTCATTACCTTTCATCTAAATGCAGCCATAATGGCCAATGTTTCAGTCAGCAGATATATTGATTATTTCAATAGAAATCTGAGGTTTTGTGTCTACAAAAGTAAATTTCAATCATTTATGTTACAGTGAGGTGCAATTTGGATTATAACTTAGTCTGAATGTGACTGAAATATGAGCAGGCCAATTCAAACCCATTTAAAATATAGATTGCAATCCAAGTTTAAAAACTTGATTAAAATTTAGTTTCATTAGGCTTGACCCTTGAATATTTTCGCACATCTAAATTATTTATAATTTTGTTTTTATGGAACCATAGATCTATAAAAAAAATATGTTAATCTTACCTATTTAAATCATTATTGTAAGCCATAGTGATAAAATGGTTTGAGAAAACTATGTCTAAGTACAAAAATATATGTCTTTACTTAAAATAGACATCAAATATTAGTGTCGGTCCTGAGATGTCCTGAAATCTCAGGGGCCCTAGACAAACTCTTAAGATGAGGTCCTACTGCAATTAGTATCCTTTTTTTATTTTTTATTTTTTTGGACTTGTTTTTTGGGGTATTAGACGGCGACCTACCGCACTTATAGCCAAGACACGTCCTGTCAAATATCAAAGTACACCCACATAGAAACTCAATTATCCATTTCTTAGAAGGCTATCCGTGACCATCTTGACCTCAATAGAATGTATTGAAGTTTTAAAAGTAGATTGGATTATGGGCAGTTTACAGGCCCGGTCCTGGCCTTAGGCAAACTAAGCTACCGCCTAGGGCCCCCAAATAGGTAGGGCCCCCAAGTCGGGTTTAATTTTTAAATTTCTGCTCATTATTTTATGTTATAAATTTATTTTAATGTTTAATTTATTACCAAATGGTTTTGTGGCGCTATGGTAGCAGGTATGGCTTGCAATCCAAGGGGTGCAGGTTCACTGTCAATTTTTTTTATAGTTATGTTGTGCTTTATAGTTTATAATTGAGTGACAATTTTTTAATAGTCATGTTGTGCTTTATAGTTTATAATTGAGTGATATTTTTTAATATAATTTTACTTTATAAGTTGTTTTAAATGCATTATATACTTTAGCATGTCAAATACTCTTTTTAAATACAATAAAATAGTAATAAAAAATAAAAAATCAATATACATAACACAAGTTGAAATTAAAATTGTCATAAGAAAGATTGAATGGATTAGCTATCTTATCTATTGAAAAATATATGTTAAAAAAACTTGAATATAGTAATTTAATTAGTAATTTTACATCTCAAAATCCGCAAAAAGAATCAATTTTAAATAATACTTTGTTAAAAATTTGATTATGATATTTTATTTGGATGTTTTACACTTTTTAAAAAAATATATATAATTTTATTTTTTGTAAATATATAAAAGGCCCATCTTAAGAGTTTGTCTAAGGCCCCTGAAATCTTAGGGCCGGCCCTGGGAGTTTATATAGGAGTTTAGTTATCAAGTTGACTAAAAATATGTTTAAATTATTATGAAGATATCTTATTTTTGTGGTGATTAATATACATTAAACAACAAATTGAAAGAGAAGCTTACGAAGGTGTGCGCTACTTGTTGGTTTTGAGTTGGTGAGGATATTTTTGTAATCTACGGCTAGATACCTGACTTTGTAATACATTAGTTATGGTAAATGTAACAAAAGATTGTCAATTGATTTACTTGGTAGATGAAGTAATTAATCAATGAAAATATCTAGTTAAAAGTTTGTCCATATATCCAAATCAAATTAGGACATTAATATCAACATAAAATTTACAATATATTTTTATTTTATGATGAGATGTTCAGGCTTCTTAGAACACCCTACTAATTTTCGAGATATTTGCAAGTTTCTCTATCCACACACAACTCTATGCGGAGTGCTTGTAAGTTGTAATACCCCACCCACATATCCGAATCAAATTAGGACATTAATATCAACATAAAATTTACAATATATTTTTATTTTATGATGAGGTGTTCAGGCTTCTTAGAACACCCTACTAATTTTCGAGATATTTGCAAGTCTCTTTGTTCACACACAACTCTATGCAGAGTGCTTGTAAGTTGTAATACCCCACCCACATGGGGATGTGGGAAAAAGTCTCACATCGCCCATGAGGTGAGTAATGGGGATATTAATACGAGAGAC
The DNA here is from genome assembly GCA_022113865.1 of Chimonanthus praecox. NCBI lineage: Eukaryota > Viridiplantae > Streptophyta > Magnoliopsida > Laurales > Calycanthaceae > Chimonanthus > Chimonanthus praecox. The sequence continues at coordinate 9,385,729 of CM039090.1, read as the reverse complement.
AGTCTCTCAAACCAATACGAGTGTGGAAATCAAACTCAAGACTCCTATTTTATAAGACCGATTTCTAGCCATTACTCCAACTCCATTATATTATAATTTTTTTTTTTTTTTTTGAATGTTGGGTTAGTATTTCATTCAACAGGAGAGCCCAAAGGAAATAAACAAAAGCCCACAGCCTGGGTCAGGCCAGAACAACCATATGAACATCAGAAAAGAATATAGGGCCAACCGCCCAAAATACAAAAAGGCCTACAATCAGGCAAAACACATAAATAAGCCCAATTAAGAAGTTATAGAGATTGGAGAGCTTGCAAGAAAATACCAGAATCCTCAGTAGAGTGATCATCGTTCGGATACAAAAAAATCAAAATCCTGTGAGCAAGCAATCCTTGGACCATTATATTATAAAATTTAAAATATATGAAAGCAAGAAGTTACAAATTTTACTCCATCTATTGATACGACAAGTCGACGAGAGCAAAGTCACAAAGTAAGCAACTTCAAGAGAAAAGAAGTGTTGAAGAATGGACAAACACATTGACGTAACTAAAGCAAAAGCCAAGAGGATTGGCAATGTCGTTGTAGCAAAAGGAAAGCAAGAAAGGATGATGTAGACTGATGATCTGATGGATTTTACTGTGTTATTACCCAAGAATTTCTCTTTGATTTGGGGATCTTTAATACTCATAAAACTTTTTAAGTCCAAACAAGCAAACCATCAGGGTTTGATATGTTCTCTTCATTCCTTGTTTTGAGGAAACTGGCACATGTCTATCCAATCCAAAGCTCTTCACAAAACTTGATACAGTAGAAACTGGAAATTTCATAATTCATAGTTCATATGATAAACTAGCATCTGATTTAATGTGCTTGAAAATTTCCTTGACTCTATCTTCCTGGTTCAGATTCAGAGGTCTCAATGGAAGGATGCTTACTGATATAATGTATGGGTTTGCACCGTATTATCTCGCGCATCTCGACATCAAACTCATCAAAAGTGGTGAAGAATCGCCTCTTCAAAAATCATCTTGATTGAATTAATTAAGCCAAACTATTTATTTCGATCAATTTAACTTATTTTTAATCTTAAATCTTATGGTCTTAAAATGCATGATTTGATTATTCAATTAGGATAATTTTCAGTGAACCACATATGTAAGGAATGATATTTTTTCCACGGATCCATCAGCACCCCATTTGATGGGCTCTATACTTAATTGTATGGGGTAATACACTACACACTAATGTTGCTGATCCTTTCACTTAAACAAGTAGGATTTTCTTGGCCAGGAGACAAGGGAGAAATGTTTTAAAATTTTTAATTATCACTTTAGAATTTTCTATAGAGAATTGATCCAAGCACCAGTATTTTTATTAACATTGGGCACCATTTTTAGATAAATTGAACATTTTTTCATTTTACCCTTCTGCTTTAAACTGACATTTCAGTTTATCACAATAAAATGTATAAAAATTCAATTTATACTAATTTATACTAATAAAATGTATAAAACTGCTTTAATACTAATTTGCCAAATTTGATTGGTATTTTTCTTCAGAAAATGTGAAAATGAAGAAAATAGCTACTTCTAGGAAATGAATATCCTTATGAAGGGATGATTCTAAATCATTCCAAATTGAAGAAAAAGTAGAGACCCACCTCCCTCTTTAAGGTTTTGTTGGACATTATCATTAAAGAAAACAGGTTAGAAAATAAAAACCTCATAAATAGATGAAAAGGGTCATGGGCCAGGTTAATAGGTGAGGGTGAGTTGCAACTAAGCGACACAAGCCGATTTTGTGCTGCATTTAGATGAATCTACTGGACCTGACACTGAATCAGGCCGTGGCAGATATCACCTATGGGCCTGACCAATCTCTTTGGTATAAATTTGAACATGCCCAAAATTACAATGGGTTTAAATGTTTTGACAGATGGGCTGATTAGTCAGTGATTCAGACGTGGTTAGTGCTGTAGGAGATCTGCCTTTTTAGGCCTGGGCCAGTATTAGGCCCAAAATCAGGGGCACTAATCAACAAGATCAGGGAAACCTATTTTTCAAAGACACCAGCCTCACCTGCAAATGTCTTTCATGGTTTTTCTACCCTTCTCCTTGAACCAAACTTTAGCTATAAACTGGTGAAGACTCAGAAAATTACTTCATGATCCAAGACACCCATTTAGTGGCCTTGGAAGGGATGATTTTGCTGAAGAAGAAGATGAATAAAAGCATGAATGCAAACCGACATTGAAATTAAAAACTTCCCAGTCTCGTTGCTGGATTCAGAATGAGATATAAAATCTATTTTTCATTACATGAAGTATAAATTTTTTTGGAAGACCAAAGTATCCAAGCGTCTAACCTGACTAATGTGCACACGCCGGATACAAAACAATGGAGAGTGACCTTTTTTGTATTGTGGGGGACTTAATCCCAAGACTTACCGCAAAAAAAAAAAAAAAGAGTTTTGACCACCAAACGAACCCATGAGAGTTTACACAAGTATAATCTAGTATGTCAAATGCGATCAATATGAAAAGTAAAAGTCAGAACAACACTTCCTGTTCGATCTATCTGATCATTATTAAGCCATGTCAGTCTGAGCAACCTGACTTGGCCCCATGATTCTACTTGTACTTTCCTATTTTATTAGGTTTAGCATTTCTGAATTCCTAGCAATTTTGTTGTGGTCTCAAATTATCAGATGAAGTAACCCTGACAAGTTTGTATCTGGAATTGTAGATTTGATCAGAAGGAACTTGAAACAGATTGTATATCTACTATTGTATTGACATCAATTTAATGGTTATCTAAGTCTTACTGGACACCGGATTTCAATTGAAAGTTCTTGAAAACTTCAATTGGTTGTGAAGGGGGAGATTTAGATACTTAAAAAGGACTTGGGTTACTCTACCTAATGGTCTAGCCTTTTGGGCTGGATACCCAATCCTAACATATACTGCATCTATGAGGGATTTCTAGAGCTACGTGTATTCATTTGTATTGAGAGTGGTGAGAGCGAGAGAGCATTCTAACTCTATTCTCAAAGATAGTGAAATTCCTCGTCTCTCATTGGACCTCGACACACTGCCAAACCAGGTAAATCTCATGTACTTTGTTCATTTGTTTGTGTTTGCCGCATTGTAGTTTAGTCGTGTAGTTTTTCAACATCTAGAAGCTAAGATGAAATGGATGATATCCCAATGAGCATAAATGTAGAATTTAACAGAGTGAGAAGTTTGGCTTAGTGTCCAGAAAAGAGGACTTCCAATCAAACTAAAATGTGACGACCATGAAAATTTCTGAACTAGCTGTAGTTACAAAAGATACCATGAATCTCTTCGTTTATTCTGTAGCTTCCTGCAACTCACACATCATTTTAAGTAGAAGAACAGACAAGGGTGAAGACAGTGTCTTAAGATATTAATGTAGCAATTCAAAAAAAAAAATTGCAGAAGCAAAGTCTACACATTCTATAAATTAGATCTTACCAGTCCAACCAAATAGTCTACAGTTCTCTCATTAATCATAGAATATATACACTTGTTTCATTTATAGAACTGACCAAAACAACTTTAGATCGTTGGTATTCGATAGACGCTTGGCTTATGAAAAACAATTTGTTAAATCTAATTATTATTGCCAACTCCATATGAATAGAGAAAGTGACCATGTCGATGATGAAAGAACTTACTAAAAAAAGAACTATTTAGCTGAACTTTTGTCTGCGACAAATCCCAAAGATCTGTATTCGAACTTAAAAATGCTATGTAGATAGCAGAGCTATTTTCACACATATTCTTGTCAATCAAGGATGTATCTCTGCAAGAAGGGCGTAACAGGGATCTTCTTAATGTTTGACATCACCCAAAAAATTCAGGTTTGCAGATATCATAGAAAACCATCAGTAGAACACTGACTATCAATCATGGAGAGATTAAAATTTTCTTATTCTTTCATACTTAAAAAAAGTTACAAAGCCAAGAACCCTATCTGCTATGCTGTGTAAGAATTCCTACCTGGGATTCTTCCGCTGAATTCGATGAGATTGAACTTGGGTCTGTTGAATTCTAGGTCACCGAATTAGAAATGACATCCACACGGCAGAGTGGGCAACTCACATGAGATTTCAGCCACGTATCTATGCAGGGGATATGAAAAGCATGGGTACAATTGGGCAGAAGTCGGAGTTTTTCGTCGTTGCGGAATTCATTCAGGCAGACAGAGCACTCAGTCCCTTCGATGAGACCGTCACCTCTCTTGAATTTGAATACAGTGATTGAATTTATCTCCGACGATTCAACACCAGAAGTCCTAGCTCGCTGCTGTAAATAATCCACCGGGATCCAGGTCTGGTCTTGATCCACATGGGTGTTGTCTCTGGTGGCTGTAAACCTCCTTCTGGAGGTGTTCCCATTAGATGAGCACTTTATTATGAACCAACAGACGATTACAAGGAGAAAGACGCTAAGAAGAACTGCTAAAGTGATTATAAGATGAGACTTGAATTGATTGAAATGGGGAGGGGGAGGAAGGGGAAGAGGGGGAGGAAGGGGAATACATACAAGAGAACAATTGAGACACCTGTAGTAGCATCTATGTGTTCCATTGAAGATTGGAGAAGAGGCCATATAAGAGAGAAACAGAGAGAGAGAGAGAGACAGAGGAATTATCTTGAAGATGAAGCAGAGAGGAAGAAGACTTGGTTCTGGTTGTTCACTGTATTCCTTTTCTTGGAAATTCATTTTTCAATTTTCATGTTTCACATCTGTTTTGGACTGAAGTGAATAGATCCATCTGATGAAAGGCCAAGAAGGAATGCATTGAGTAAGAGTTAATTAAAGAGTTAATTGTTTTTTGATTAATTCAGTAAGCAACCCAACTGGTAAAAGTCAAGTGGTTGACAGGGATAACCTAACCTAATAATGGCTTTCACCAGTCTTGGCCATACTTATGACACGTGTCAGGTGATCAGAAGGAATTAGATATTTTCCTGGAACAAGATAAAAAGAATCTTACTGTGTCAATAAAAAGGAATTACATTAAAAAAGAGATTATTATGTTATTTGTGAAAAAAAAAAAAAAATCACCTTACTTTGTAGCTCCACCTACCCAATGACATAGACACCCATCTATTAGTTAGCCAATTAATAATTTCTGTGCTGGTGCAGCAGATTATTCTAATTCAAACACCATTCCTTAAGTGGGGACCAAATACTGAATGGTCTCATCCCAAATGATTAAAAGCTAGATGCTCTCTCTTTTTTTAGACTCGTCGACACCACATTTTTTTTAATAGGAGACACTCTTTTCATTTTTAAATATAAAATTATTAATTTACCCTTTCGTATTTTGATAATTCAATTGAAATTTTCGTTAATTATCGTCGATTCCAATAATCGTCCGAACAAATGTTGTGAAGAGAGATTTTCAAAAGAGATTGTTTCACGATTATTTTTACAAATAAGGTATCAAAATTCATCTATTCTGAATTTTATAAACTCTAAGACTGATTTTAAGTGAAAATGATATAGTTTTGGACTTCAAAATCGTACCCAAATTAAGGAAAAATGACATTCCTTTTTAATTCTTTGGGTACGATTTTAAATCCAAAATTATGCCCCTTTCACTTAAAATCAGTCCCGGATTTCATAAAATTCAGAGTATATGAATTTTGATACATTGTTTGTAGAAATAGGTTGAGAAACCGCCTCGTTTGAAAACCCGAACAAAACGCGCAAAGGTTACAGTTGGTAGAGAGGTCGTTTCTCGACCGAATTTTACAAACAATATATCAAAATTCATCTACTTTAAAGTTTATGAACTCCGAGACTAATTTTAAGTGAAAAATGTATACTTTGGGCTTAAAAAATCATACCCAAATAGTTAATAGGGAATACCATTTTTTCTTAATTATTTGTGTATGATTTTTTAAGTCCAAAACTATACTATTTTCACTTAAAATCAGTCTCGGAGTTTATAAAATTCAAATTAGATGAAATTTGATACCTTATTTGTAAAAATCGATCGAGAAACGATCTCTTTTGAAAATCTCTCCACAACATTCGAGAATCGTCCGATCGTACATTCTCTCCACAGCCTTCGATCGGACGATAATTAACGGAAGTTTCAATTGGATTATCAAAACACGGAAGGGCAAATTGGTAATTTCACACCTAGAAAAATGAAAAGAGTTGTCTCTTGAAAGAAAAATGTGGTGTCTATATGTCCAACCTTTTTTTTATACCATATATTCATATAATTATAAAAAAAACTCTACTAAATTCCATTTATGTAAATAAAGTGTTATACATATTTGAAAAATTAATTAAATACTCTTACGCTTACATACCTTTACCCTGAAATATATATATATATATATATATATATATAACAACTTTACTATAGAAGGAGAAGCATGGGTCATATTTCTCTCACACTTTGCTCATATAAAATAATTTAAGTGTTTATTTAAATAAATATTAAATATTATTTTTTATTTAGTCAACATTTACACTTTGAATAAATTTTAATATAATGTTAATTTATAAATATGTAAATATATAATAATAATAATTTAAATTTTATGATTGAAAGTATAATTAAATTGGAGAAGTAGAATTTGAAAAGTTGACTCTGGATAAACAAGATTTTAGCCATGAGAGTGAGAATTATATAAACTATAATTTAAATAAAATCATATTTTAATATAATCTTTTTTTATATTTTAAACTAAGATATTGATATATACACCATGAAATTTACTCTGCACTAGTTACCTAGTAATTAGATTAGTCATTCACTAGAAATGACCAATCCAAATAAGAGTCTACACCTTCATTTACCAAGCCATAATTCACGGCCTTGGCCAATCTGAGATTCTCTCTTTGAGTTGAGGGGTTAAAATGTCGTATCGATGACTCTTTTCCTTTATTTATTTTTATTTTGAAAAACAAAAAATAAGAAAAATAGAAAACTTAGAGTGAACTAATCTTTAAATTAATGTCATTATTGTGGAGTTTTAGGTCCTTGAAAGTCAAAATTTTGATTATTCCTAAAAAATTGAAAAATGTCTAAAATTCTTACAAAATAAGGAAATCCAACGTAATATGAACTTCATGTTCTTAAGAGTCCTCCAATGACATGTGTCCTTTATTATAATTTATAAATTTTTATTATAAAGCTTTTGAGTTTGATGAAAATATCAAAATATTAAAAAAAATTACATAAGGACCCTAAAAACTCTATCAATCACATTTAAGACTCTTCATTTAATTGTAAAGACATTTGTATATCATTTCATTTTTTTTTTTTTTTCAAAAAGAACTCAAAAATAGAAAGTTTCAAATTTTCAAAAAAATCATAGAAAATCACAGAATTCTAAAAATTATGTGAATGACATCAACACATCTCCATTTAATTCCATAAATACTCAATATTATTTCATTAAAATATTTTCACAAAAAAACTTGAATTTTGGATTATCTTAAGCCAAAACTCTAAGAAATTGATGAAAATAATTCAAAATAAGTAAAAAATTGAATAACTTGCTTTTAAACCCTTTTAAATTGAAAAATATTGATGAAAATAACTTGAAAATATTGATCAAATCTGTTTTTTATTTTTAATTAAAAAAACTTGCATCGGTCGGTTTCTCAACATTTCGCTCCCCGCGAACGTCGGAAAAAAATCCGATACGTTATCCCTATGCTTTGTTCTGGTCAATCCATTTGGGAAGTTGTAGCTGGCTGCTGGCCTGATGAACATGTATGAAATATCGGCCCAGTCTAAAAGCCCAGTTTCCATTCTATACCCAAAATTGGGCTTTTTCCGCTGCCCAGGATTTAAAATCTCTAGGGCCGCAAGATCGTAGCCAGCCCACATTCAAATCTGGCTATTTTATTTTATTTTTTTTAATTAATTGTACTCTTGAGTTTCTTCAAGCCCCTCATGTTTTAGGGCAAGTGTGACAGATGTTTTGATAAGCCATGTTAGATAATGAATTTTATCTTAATGATAAAAAAATCAATACATAGATTATCATAGGATAACTCCAAATTGGCCTCTAGAAAAACCTGAGCCTCGAAAAAGCCTGTATAAAAATTTTGGTTTGAATTTGGGCATGACCTCTACATATAAAAAATTGGAACAGCTCATTTTTTACTAAATTGATTCAGGTTTCAAATTGGGCCTTTGATTGCAAATCGAGCCTAGCCCTATACAGGCCCAAAACCTGGCCCAGCCCATCTAAGTTGCAGACTCAGTAATGGCTGTCATCTCGCGTCTATCTAAAAGTTGAAACTGAATTTGGATCAATGTAGTAGACCAACTTTAACCAAGTAATAATTTGGATGGTGTTGCTTTGATACGACTTGTTAGGACCTGGGTTTTTAGTCCAAAAGACTAGCCTATTAGGTGGAGTGACCTAAGTCCTTTATAAACCTCTTGATCTTCATCTACACTTCCAATATAGGACTCGTTCTCAGTAGCCCCAACAATTCCCCCTTCGAATGAGGCCCTCCAGTAGAGAGAGCGACGTCAGCCATCCCGTTCGCTTGGGGGATCTCCTAAGCCCACATGAGGTAGTCTGAGACCTGACTCTGATACCACTTGTTAGAAATAAAGAATGCAAATCACACCAGGTCAATCACACCACACACAAGAGAACACCAAGATTTTACGTGGTTATACAATACTGCCTACGTCCACGGAGCGTGATGATTTCACTAAGAAGAAGTTCCTGGACAGGTTATAAGGATTACACTAATCCTACGTATCCCTTCATCTCATCTCTCTTTCTCTCCATTCACAGCTCAAGAAAATCTTAGGAGAAAGAGACATTATATACTTGTGCCTATCAAATACAACTGGACCCAGTAAACCTCGATCCAATAGACAGTCCAAATCCAAAAGGACTTTAAACCATAAACCCAACAAAAGTTAAAAATTCTTGATATAGTTTACAACTAACAAAGTAACTTCCATTTGTAGTACATCTAGTATGAAGCTCTAAAATGAAAAATTAACATATAATCATCAGTAGCATCAAGAGCTGGAATTTCTTACAAAGAAGCCCTTGAAGGATTTTGTGTAGGAAGAAGTGGATATGATCCAGATGAGCTTCATAACCAAGTAGTGAAATGACAAACGGTAACTAAATGCCCTAGTGTGCAAGCTTGGATCTCATCTATATAATCCTTTGCATGGTCTTATAGGGCTTTCCTGCAAGAAATCTTCACTCAATCATGAAATATCAATTCTATCAAGATAGGAGTTCATAAAATTTTAATATATCACCACCCCATAAATTTTGTCATTGTCATCATTATTTTTGTTGAAGCTTTATGCTGCCATTCTATGAAGTTCAGGTACCGAATTTGACCGATATGGTGCATTGGTCGAATCATTGTAGAATTCTAAGGGTTGAACTATTTTGACCGCAATGCACCTATGTATTACGGCCGTATATAAATTGTTGTGATATAATTCGGTATAAATTTGGAGGAGAGATAAACTCTATCGACTCAATTCAATTGATACAGTGTGTTGTGTTGATACGGGTGTTAACATCGATAAGTATGGGTACAGCTCAAAGTAGACAATGGAGCATCCATGGAGACTAATCTGTGAACCAACCGTAATTCATTACCCATCTTTTCAACGGTATACTCTCTGGATCCATGGTTCTGAAAAATCTGAGTCAGATACAAACTCATGTGCAAATCTCCAATTGGAAATAAGCTCACCAGTTGGATTTCTTCCCAACCCAATATGATTTTGAGTCTCTTTAGAAACATATCAACTAGAACAACAATCCATAAACGTCATGACACGAGAGATTTACGCGGAAAATTTAAGAGGGAAAAAACCACGAAAAAAGAAGAGAATTCTTTTTATTGTCTTGTATGTTACAAAATACACAGACAATGCCTATATATATATACAATAAGGAGTCCGATAGGAGTCCAAATATGAAATGTACTCTTTTTCCTCTGTTCTATCAGTCTCCCACCACTGATTAAGAAGAAATGGAACTCGAACCTGTAACTCCGGCCAACGAAGGGGTTGCAGGATTAGAAAGGACATCGGCACGGCAGAGCGGACAATTCAGTTGAGATTTCAACCATGTGTCGATGCAGGGGAGATGAAATGCATGGCTGCAGTTGGGCATAAGCCGGAGATTCTCCCCGTCATGAAACTCATTTAAACAGACAGAGCAATCTGTTCCTTCTACGAAACCATCGCCTTTCTTGTATCGAAATTCAGTGATGGATTTTATTGTGTGTTCTTCAAGACCAAGGGTCCTGTCATGATCTATGGAGTTATTGGTCTGATGATGATCTTCATGGGTGTTGTTGGCTCGTGGTGTGTAGTTGGCTATGAAAGAACAGATGCTTATAATGACAAAGATGAGCACAAGGATTACGACAATGATAATAACCCGATCATTGTGTTGGTGTGGGTGAGGATGAAGAGGGGGAGGATCATAGCAGTGATAGATTTGATTAATACAATCTGATATGCAATTTGCGTACGGTTTTACAGTGCAATTGTGGATACAATCATCGAATTTCTTCTCATTATCTGAACAAGAAGCCATGGACAGAGACACAGGCGATAGGGTTTAAATGTATAGAGCAGAGACAGAGGCGATAGGGTTCATAGAGAAATAAATCAATGTCTATATTTCCTCTGATGCTTGAAGGAGGTTTTCTCATTATTTTAATGAGGAATGATTGATCGTATAGAATTCATCAACAAGTTTGTCTTCTCTTCCTCAAGTGATAAATGATTTGATATGGGCTTTTTTTTTTCTCAGGAACATGGAATCGGAGATAACTAAATTTCCATTACTAGAATATTATGTAATTGTGTCTCGACGAATTTATAAATTCTCATGTTATACTCTAGTTTTTTATAACTAAATTGTTCAAGCCTTTTAGAGTGTCTTACTAATCCTTAAAATATATGTAAGTCTCTTTACCCCAACACACCAAATAATTTTATAGAAGTAAACCTTTTGCGTAAAGTGGGAATCAAAATTAGAATGAGATAGCCTCTTAATCATATTATACTCTGATTTAAATTGAATAGTTGTTTTCTTAAATCAAATTATAATAAAAAAATTTGAGATGCACAATTTTAGTTTAAGAAATAAGAAGTCAATGTCTTATGAAAAATTGCCCAATAAATATCCAAAGTTAAAAATATGAATTCCAATACAATTCCAATGAAATTCTTGGTAAGATATAATCTCTAGAACTTTACACTTAAAAATCTTTTAGAGGCATCTTAGTTAATGAGCCTCAACCAGATCAAAGTATGAAGACCATCCAGTATTGGATTGAAATATATTAGAGTGACAAGATGGGATTAAATCACATTCAATGAAAATATTTTAAGTTGATAGTTAATATATCATAAATTATCTTTCGAAGAAGATGAAATTTAAAAAAAATATAAAAATTTAAATCAGTACTTCCACTTCCTAAAAAGATTAGGCACCAAGTTGAAATTACTTAAATAAGAGTTCACTTGATGATGTTGACGAATAGAAGAACCGTTGAAAGAACTAATTCGGAAAAATCAAGTGATTCGCAGGACCTCCCCAAACCTTGGTGCTGCAGTTTTCAACCAATCTATTCTGACATGTGCCACGTGTATGGTGATCAGAGCTAGTAGGGAAGTTGAGATGGGGAAAGAAAAGGAAGTGAAAGGGATATTTAAAATTTTATAATAAGAAACACCTAGGTTAAAAAATATGATCTCGTAGGCCTCATACAGCTTATATAATACTTTCTTCTCTTCTATTTGTCTCATTAAAAATATTTATATTTTTTAAAAAAAATCTATATAAAATTAGAACTTATGTACTCTCATTCATTTTCAACACATTTTATACTACTTAAATATAAAGGAAACAACTATTTTGAGACAATTCTAAAATTCATATAAAATAATTAATTTGGAGCAGAAGGAGTATGTAATTATGAAGAGACGTATTTATTAATTAAACTAAATGTGATTAGGATATCATCCTTTGATGGAAATTATCACGTAATATTTGTCTTAATTGGGAGAGGTTCGATCTTGAGGTTTAAGTTTTAAGGGTGACACATACGGATTAGATACTGAGTTATAAAAAAATTAGATATTAAAAGTAGGACTTTACTAATCCAATTAGGTTTTTCTAAAATTTCATATTTACACAAAAAATTTCAACAAATCTATCAAATTGAGTCAAAGTAGGCCCTAAAAGAAATATAAAACTTAAAGATAAAAAATAATTTAACATTAGGTGAGTTTAAAATTATGGTTATCAATCAAAGTAAAATATTTTTTTTCTGATTACATATTCATGTTTAACTTTCCAATAAACCTATCACATTGACTAAAACGGGCCTCAATTACAGTGCAAAAGTTTAATGATTAAAAAGGTAATTTTGAGCCAGCAAAATTTAGAGAGTTAAGAAATTGATCCAATTAAGAATTTTTTGTCCGATACAAAAATAAGGGAAGTGGCCCTTCTTTGTGTTGCGGAGAGCTTGATTCCAAGACAATTCCACAAACAAGCAAACAAAGGTGGGAATATGATTTTTTTTTAATCTCATATCATTTTTACACATTTTTAAAGTACTTATCACATTTTTGTGAAAATAGAGCCTAAATATGGTGTAAACTTTAAATGTTAAAAAAGTAATTTAAAGCTAAAAATTCAAGAATTTTAAAATTGTAGCTTTATGAATTAAATAAAAATGATAAAAATATTTTAAGACTTCAAGATCTTTTGACACTCCCAAATACTTAAAACACAGTATTTTACAAATAAGGGTATTTCTCGGCTGTGTCGAAAATACATTTAGGAGTGTCAAAAGACCTTAAAGTCTTAAAGTATTTTTATCAGGTTATTTTAATTAGTTTGGATATTCAATTTGAAAAAATTTAGAAATATACAGTGCTTAAAAAATAACTTTAAAGTTTTAAAGAAAATTTTATTATTTAACTAATGCACTATACATTAATTAATGTAGCATAGGCAACGTAGACCGTTATTTTTTAAGCACTGTGTATTTTCAAAATTTCTCAAATTGAATATCCGGACTAATTACGATAATCTGATAAAAATACTTTAAAACTTGAAGATCTTTTGACACTTCCAAATGTTTTTCAGCACAGTTAAGGGATACCCTTATTTATAAAACACTGTGTTTTAAGCATTTAAGAGTATAAAAAAACCTTGAAGTTTTAAAGTATTTTTATCAGGTTATCGTAATTAGTCCGGATATTCAATTTAAATTTTTTTGAAAATACATAATACTTCTTAACAAATAATTTTAAAATTTTAAAGGAGATTTTATTATTTAAAAATAATACAATTCACATTAATGTAGCCTTTCAAAAGAAGAATAATCGTCCAAACTATCTGAGTTAAAAATGTTTTTATCTCAGACCAAATGAGACAGAACGGCAATGCAGTAATTTCAATCAAAACCAGAAGATTTTGCTAGTGTCTAAATTACTCTCCATTATATAAATATATTATATCTTGGCAGATGATGTAGACATTCTTTTGTCTTTTAATAATATAAAATTGTTTTTAGTTATCTAAAACCTCTTACTATATAAAAACAATGGCAAGATAAATATTATGGATGGTAGATTACAAAAGAATGACGCTAGTTTGTAAAATTTGTTGCATTTTATAAATTAACACGGATCTATTAGAAAAAAATAAATTAAAAATAGCTAAATAATAATTATTAATGAATTTACATATAAATAAAATATATATTGTATTAATATATTCTTCTATAATATTGATGGAACTATTAAACTCGGTTGTATTATATATAATATATAATGTATAATGTATGAAATATGAGTTAAATAATAAACAAGTGAACTTGTATATCAAAACCCAATCATACAATTCATTTAAAATGTTTATAATAAAAGACAATATAATTGATAGGCAACACTAGTCTAAAACTATCTTTTATACAAATTTTAAAGATTAAAAAATAATTTAAAATTATTAAATTTGAGGAGCTTAAATAAAGGGATTTTTGAGGAAAATATTTCAAAAACTACAATTTTGTGTCAGAATATCTTAAAAAATCCCCGTGCGTTGAAGTTTCCTTTTTAAATGTGCATCTAAAAACATGATATATCAATTGATAAGCATCTACCGATGCATTTTTTTTTTTTTTTAAGAAAAGGTCAATTTTGATCGATTTTCAAGTAATTTTCACCAATATCTTTGAATTTAAAAGTGTTTAAAAATAATTTATTTAATTTTAGAGTTATTTCAAGTTATTTTCATTAATTTTTATCTTTTTGAGTTATTTTCATTAATTTCTTTGAGTTTCGGTTTTAAGAAAATTTTGAAATTTAAATTTCTTTTTAATATAATTTTATGAAATAATATCCAGTGCTTATGGAATTCAATTGAGATGTGTTAATATCACTCATGTAGTTTTTAGAGTGTTTATGTGATTTTTCAAGATTCTTATGAAAATTTGATAAATTTCAGAATTTCTAAGATACTTTCCATTTTTTAGTTTATTATCGGAAAAAAATTAATGAAATATTATAAAAATTCTCTTAAGAGCCCTAAATGTAATAGGTAGAGTTTTGTATGGACTTGTGTAGTTTTTTTTAGTATTCTAACATTTTCATGAAATTTAAAATTTTTTACAATAAATTTATGGTAAAGTCAAATACCCGATAGATATTTGGATATTTTTGACCTATCTTTTGGATGATACTTATCTTATTAAAAAAGTGTCCAGTAGATCTAAATCATGGAGATTATAACTTTTTTTTTTAGGCCTACTAAGTAAAGATATAATTGTGCAATTTTAACTAAATCAAATATCATAATTAATTGATCTACGATATTATAATTGAAGGACATGATTCATATTTCATTTTTTTTTAAAAATGAGATAATTATAACTAACTTACAAGTAGGTAGTCTATAGCATCATACATAATTACCGCTGTGGGTCAATTTTTTTTTACCGTTGTGGGTCAAACAGCAGACTCTTTGCACTTCATTGCACTGCAGCAGAACAGTATTTTTTTTTTTTCAAATTTTAACCGTCGGCACAAACATGGACCACTGATTTAATATAACGGCTGCTATACTATCCAAATGTATAAGGCTTCTTGTTGTAGAGTGGGCCTCACACTAGGTAATCTCCAAAGAGATGACACGTGTCCTGATCGAAGGGAATGCCTTTCACTCATCTTTCATGATAGGTGGCCCACCCACTTTTATTTTTATCAGAGAGGGAGCTTTGCTTAGAGCATCTCCAATCAGATTTGGAGAGTGGCCCAAAAAACACAAATCTAATCACATATTCTGACCCTAAAAATTTAGAGAATTGAGTTTCAAATTTGGAGGTCTCCAAAAAAATTTTGGAGGTCGTCTCCAAAACACTATTCATGTGGGACTCATGTACCATTCATTATTTTAAGCCAAAACAATTCACTAATCATGTATTTTATTCCATCAATCTATAGTTAAACTTTATATTTGATTTGACAAATTATTTTTATAAATCGATCATCAACTTTGGAGACCTACAAGACTTAAAACTCACAATCTCTAAATTACAGTAATGAACAATTATCATTTGCTCTATAGGTGCCTTTAATTTAGATTGAAAAATAGAAAGTCTTATTAAATTAATATTTTTTTTAAGAATAATCTTAATTAAATAATTCTTATAATACATTTTAAGTATTTATTTTTTAAATTCTAAATTTGTTCGCCTTTATGGCTCGGCCTTAAGTCATTTGATGTTGCCCCACTTATGACCTATGTTAGGTGAAATACATCACAAATGGGAGAATGGAGATACTCTACGCCATCTTTTTCAAATAAATAAAAAAGAAAATACTAGCAGATGGCTCACCTAACTTCAATTATGATGTCATTGCTCACTTGATATTATGAATAAAAATAAATTTTATTTTTTCATTATTTCAATTCCATTTTTTTTATAGCATTAGTATCTCTATCCATATTTAAGGTGAAATTAATCTAGTAGATATATAAAACTACCTACAAGCTTCATATATCAAAGTTAAATATTTTACTAGTGCTTGTAATTTTAATTTCTTAGGTCTTGGATAATGTATCTTTTATTAGTTTCTTTATGTATTTTTTTTAATGTATTTCATTAGTTTGTAATGGGTTTTTATTTATTTTCTTAATGAATTTTAATTTGCAATTTCATGGGTATATTATTTAGTTTTAAAAAAGTGTTAAATAATTTAATTTTGGATAAATATATGATGTCCTAATTACATTAAGAAAAAAATTGGGGACACAATATGTGATTTTTCATTTTTTTAAAATAAAAGAATAAGATTTGGAGAATGAATAGTGAATTTGGAGATTGGCATGGTTGGAGTAGGAATGTGGGAAACTGGACAATGAACCTCCAAGTACAGAGAAGATGCCAATTTTGAGTCAAATTTAGAGACTCTCCATTGGGGATGCTCTTAGAAGCCAAGCTACTTGGGCCCATTTTATACATATGGAGCCAAGTGGTGATCCTACTTGACAAATGAGACCCAACCTACATTCTAGTTAAATATTTTATTTACATATAAAATACTTTAAAAATAATTAAAATGAAAATGTTTGTTTTTATTTTTTTAATTTTAAAATTTCTAAAATAAAAGAGGTAAAAATGTATTAAAATATTAATGAAATATTGAAATAACAACCGAAATCATTCAAAAATTATAGAAATGAATGAAATTATATACAATTGAATCCTTAAATACCAATGACCATGTAAAAAATAAGCAGACATTTGATAGTTTTTTTTTTCCATTTTTAATTGTTTTTAGTATTTTCCCTTAAATTATTTATATATTAAATATATTTATGAGCATATAAAAATTTGATATGAGTATACAATCTATTTTCTATTCATATATAATTAAATTTTGATGGATTAGAAATATATGATATCTCCTATCTTTTATATTAGTTATTAAAAACAATTTTTACTGTATTTAATAAAAGCACCAGTGGTCTAGTGGTAGAATAGTACCCTGCCACGGTACAGACCCGGGTTCGATTCCCGGCTGGTGCATTTGTTTGTTTCTATTTTTTGTTTTGTTTAATCCATTTCTTTAGCTTATTTTATAAAAAATAAGTTTTACCGCTCAAGATTTTCTTTTCACTGTATATTTTCTTATTATATGAGGTAAAAAATTCTAATTATTTATTATAAGTGATAATTTTTTCATTTAATAAAAATATAAAAAATTTTATTGTTTTATTTAATTAAAAATATATTTTTATTGTTCTCTACGTTCAACGACATTTTAAGTTTTTTTAGAAAATGTTAAAATCTGTCCATTAAATTTATCAAATAAAGTGTCTTAAATTAGAGTGAAATTGGCATTAAAAGCTTTCATTCCACATTAACCCTATTTTTCAAATTCTATAAGTAATCCCAACTTCAATAGAAGTGGCGACACTGGGAGTCTGGGACACAGTGGGGAGCCCTTCTAAGCTCGGTCGAAGTCTGGATTCCTTCCAGATTCTTTCCATTGCCTTCTTCTTTCTTCTTCTCTCATGCATTTAGCGCCCAGAACTCTTCCTTCTTCTCTAATCACTCTCGCACCTAACAAAAAGAATGAAAATTGCATGACCATATCACCATTTTCGGGTTTTTAGTCTTCTGCTTTGTTCCCCATCTCATCATTATAACAGTCTCAATAGAAAACCCAAAGCTCAGAAGGAAAGACAAGCATTTAAGTTATTTTCTTTCGTTCTTCAGCCAATGGATTCTCCTACTCCCCCATGGAAGCAATGCTCCAAGAGCCCACAATGCTCAAGAATGAGGAAACCGGCCATATTGAAGCCGACGAATCTGAGTCTTCTCTTAATGTTTCGAAGGATATTAATCCCAAAGGGTACCTTTTTTTTCCACAATGAAAGTCTTTCTTTCCTTGATGCTCTTGGTGGTTATTTTCCCCTCTCTTCCCGGATTTGTATTGCTTTTTCCGTTAATTTTTTCTTGGATTCTTTTGGTGAGTTTTTCTTTCTATATGTTTTTATTCGGATGTTTGCGTTATTTTTCTGCCTTTTCCCTGATATATTCTCTCTTTTTTTTGCTCGGTTATGTTGGTGGGTTTTTCATTTTGTCCTTTTAAAAAAACATGATTTATGTTGTTTTTTTGCAAGTTTTACCTGAAATTTCTTTATCTGCTCAGTTCTTTTGTATGCTTAGTTTTGTTTTTGGGCTTTCCTTTTCTGAAGCTTCTTATTTGGAAAAAAGAGAGGATTTGTGTGCATTTGGCTTTTCTAATCCCCAATCCCCCCTCTGAAGTGCCTTTTTTGGTCCAAACACAAATGGTGGAAACCATACACTCTGTGTGTGCCCACAGTAATGCATCCTCGAATTATGCATGTGTAGCCTTTTTAAGTTTTATTTTCCTTCTTGGGTGTTTTACTTGTTGAATTCTTCTTGGTCTTGGATGCAGCAATTTGAGGTGATTGAAGTCCACCCTGACTTCAAAGTGGCAGAGTACTATGGAGGACAAGGGAGTTGACAGTTGGACTGGTAAATGCTGGGAGAAGGAAATTCACATGCAAGAAGTAAACCCTCTACTTTCATCTTATTTGGGTTACATATAACTTGTTGCCTGCTTTTAGTTATAGAGGCCTTTGCATTGGATGGTGAGGCCTGTCATGGATTTATAATCACCTTTTTATGATTTTTTTAAATGGTAATCACCTTTATATGATGACCCAATTTGCTCATCAAGAGCCTATAAAATTTTATGTATGTTTGATGGTCACCTTTATATAATTTTTTAAAATGGTAATCACCTTTATATGATGACCCAATTTGCTCATCAAGAGCCTGCAAAATTTTATGTATGTTTGATGGTCACCTTTCAAGTGGTCAAATCAACTGTTTTGGGGGGCCTTGATGGGTTGTTGATGATCATCTCTGATTAAGATGATAGAGGGATCTGGGTCCATTGTAGCCCAAAAAGGCTATTTCCATCTCATTTAATGCATCCCACAAGATTGATTTGAGGAATATATGAATTTTGTTCATGATTCTTTGTGTCAACTGAGAATAGTCTTCCCTTTAACACTCAAATTCTCAATGAAAATCCCAGTATTACTCTTGAGTGGACAAAGATCCTTCAAGTTCTCCACCGAAGAGAGGTTTGAAGATTTCCTCATCAATAGAGAACTTGTAAAATGATAGAAATGATGATGTAAGTGCCCACTTTCTCTTGTAAAGGTTGATGGATTGGTTTTCTATGGAGAAGCCATTGACCCATTAGTTAAGAACATATTGTTCTCATTACTCAATAAAAACATTAAAAGAAAATCACAGGTGGACCATTGAAGTTCTCAAAGACTTGAAATTTCATGTCTACACTCATCATGGGTTTGTTATAGAAGACCTAGTGTATGATTCAAAATGAGTATGCACTATTTCAATTCCTCATGGGCTACTCTTTGAATCCAACAAAAGTATTCGCAAGATAATCTATTTTATTCATTTGAATAAAGAAAAGATGGAAGATAATCTATTCCACTCATTAAAATAAAGATAAGATGGCACTCCCTTGGAAACTATTGCTAAATCTAGTTCACATGCACATGAGTTTCTATATATCTAATAATGCCGTTTTCAGATTAGGTTGGTTCATATCTCTAACTGTTATTCACTCAAACAATGCATTCACAACTTATACTATGATTCATTTTAATTTAATCAGCTGGGAATAATATGCCTTCTGAGTTTAGAGATAAGAAAGAACTTAGCAGTATCATATATTTCTTTATACGATTTATTCATAAATGACAAATATTAAATAAATTCAACCTTCCCAGCAGCCCATGCAACAAAACATTAAGAAGAACATCTTGATTGTAAATGAAGACTACAATTTCAGCTAGGCTCTGTCCCAACAAAAAGAAGAAAAACATATATAATCCAAATTGAAATCAACCACCTACAAATATGCATTTCAGACAATTATTAAACACCATCATTGAAGTTGTTCATTATCTATTTGGTGCTGCTTGGAGCCCTAAATTTTAACTTTGCTCACAGCCTTATTTTTAATTAAGGCTAAACAACAGCCTAACAGTTGCCACCAAGTACCCCAACCCCAAAGTTTTTTTTTTTTTCTTGAAGGAGACACCCTAACCCCAAAGGATAACAGTATACGAAAGGTAATTCACCAAAACAAGAGAATAAGATGTTTTCATCCATTAGTAATCTTTTAGAGGCATTGAATAGTACCCGTGAACAACATGTGGGAAATGCTTAATGTATATATATGAGCAAAACTCCCCAAGCACACATACATCAATAACTACATGCATAAAAATGATTATAAGTCTCACACACATGCATTCATCATCATCATCATCTAAGTTATGTATCTGATCAATCTAGGTTGACCTTCATTATATTTGGATTTGGCAAATTATTAAATGAGCAAACTACCTATTCAATGCTCAAGAGACTTAAACCCACAACATTTAGATCAGGGTTGTCAAAATCTTACGAGTCGATTCGAATCGAATCGGGACCTCAGTGATTCAAAACTTAAGAAGAATCAGGATTTACAAAAACCGTACTATTTTATGTAATGACCCGTTTCGCTAGCACAATATTGTCTGTTTTGGGACCCATACACTCTCACGACTTTGCAATGGTGCACTAGTGTCACATCTGTGTCCAAAACCCGTTGTACTAGAGGGAGGAGTGTGTTAACTTAAATACTCCTCTCAACTCCATGTCCTGGGTGGTATGGGACTTTATACGCCTCTCACTAGCACAAATCTCTCTATGGCCGATCTCTCTCTTACACCTCTCCACACAGGTGTTGGCCATTACAATCCCACCTCCTTGGGCTAGAGCCAATCCCGCTTTTGACATTCTCATCGTCCCACACTTGGTCCGAGAGTTGAACCGGGCTCTACTATCATCTGTCACACCCCGCCTTGTGACGAACCAATGACACCGACATGTCACAATCAGCCACGTGACGAGCACGTGAGATTTTTTTTTTTTTGAAAATCTGGCCGAGTTTAACCCCTAAAAGTGGGACATTTGAGAAATTTCCTTTCCCTCCAATATGATACATCTCGTCTCATCTCATCAAATCATACTAAAACGTATTCTCAAATAATCACCATCAACACGTGCATCAAAATACTCTGTCTAAACACGGTCGGAGTTAAACATAAAAGCTCATACATTCCATAATTTGAAACATACAACTCAAACCAGAGTGTCCCAAATCTCAATACAAGTTCTCATCTAATGTCTCCCATTCATAGGAAATATAATAGAAACCATGGCATCAATGTCAATTACTCCACCTCTAAAGAAGTCTCTCGGGGTTCCTTTAAACCCCGCCTGCATCACGGTTCTTGAAATTTGTAAGGGTGAGCTACACATGCCTAGTGAGGAATAATAAACATGACACACAATACAACACATACTTAAGATCAACACAAGTAAGTTGTCCACATTATTCTCACAAGTACTCATCATGTTTCACAACACGGTGGAAGAGTTATTACCGCGATGGAGACGGGGGGTTCGAGGAACCCCGAAAGACTTCTTTAGAGGCGGAGTAATTGACATTGATGCCATGGTTTCTATTATATTTCCTATTAATGGGAGACATTAGATGAGAACTTGTATTGGGATTTGAGACACTCTGGTTTGAGTTGTATGTTTCAAATTATGGACTGTATGAGCTTTTATGTTTAACTCTGATCGTGTTTAGACGGAGTATTTTGATGCATGTGTTGATGGTGATTACTTGAGAATACGTTTTAGTATGATTTGATGAAATGTGATTTATAATTATGGAGGGAAAGTAAATTTCTCAAATATCCCACTTTTAGGAGAAACTCTACGTTAAAGAGGAGTAATAAGAGAAGAATAACGCACATTTCTTTCCTCCTTTCGTTCTTTCCTAAGTATCCCTTTGCACTAGTAGTCATGCTTTACTCTTTAGCTTTTTTTGAGGAATGCAAGAACTATTTACACGAGTCCTCTTTAGTTTCGAGTTTGCTCACGACCCTCTTTAGTTTCAATAAGCAAACATGAGAAAAGTTTATTTTCTTAAAAAGATCAAATTTTAATTAGAAAGTTTGCAAACAGACAAACATGTCCAAACTTCTGATCTTCATTATTACGACTCTAAGTATATAATTTTTTATCAAATTATTTTCAATTCAATTCATATGGTCTAAATGAAACCTCTTATATGTGCTTTAAACGTATTTATTTATAATGTAGCTATTATATTTCAAATCTTTGAATAACTTTATTCATTCCTTTAAGTTACTCTAATGCATACGACACATAATTCCTGAACAAAACTAATCCTTAAGTAGTCCTCTTAAGAGTGTCCTTAGAGGATCTTCACTACAATAGAGAATGTTGATCCTCCATCTATACTTCTTAAGAAATCGGTTTACCAAGGCTTTTTCTATAGATTTATCTTAAAGAATCCCATGCCGCTTGCTACTAAGGGAAAAACAAAATCACAGACATCTCCTACATGTTAAATTCTAAGTCCATCAAGAGTTGTTCAGCATTTGATTTGAAGAAATAAAATAGACATCTAAAAGGAGAAAAGCTTTCCATACAACTATTTATAGATAGAATGATTAGATACTAAAGAACTCAAAAGGGTTGGAGTGATTGCCAGGAACCCATTTTAGGAAGCGAGAGTCCAGTTCGATTTCTACTTCATCTCAAAGGGTCACTCTATATAGAGTTACCCGATGTGTGTAGGTAGGGAGGCTTGCACATGTTCCAAGAGTTAGTTGGATGCTCTAACAGACTTAGACACCTTGGGTAGTTACCCGATGTGTGCGTAGAGAGGTTTGCACATGTTCCAAGAGTTAGTTGGATGCTCTAACAAACTTAGACACCTTGGTCATAAAAAAAATTGACTAACACTAAAGATGAGTCCGACGTTTGATATCTTATTAACCAACAAGCTTTCTTCCATTGGAGGGATTGGTGCCCTATTCATGCAAGGTTTCTCTTAGACCAGTTACTGGATAAAACCTCTGTAGGTGCCCTAACAGCAACCACAACTAATATTAGTATATATTTTGTCAAAAAACTAGGTCCATTCCAATAGTGTATGTTAATGGAAAAATAGTGGATTCACTAAATACAATTGAAAGGAACATTATGGTGAGCATTTAGTTAAGCACAAATGGAGCCAAATGGGCCCATCAGGGTGAAGATTTGTTTAATCTTTTAATTGAATAAAGAGAACACATACAAATCACATACATTGTGCTTAGCCTAATTAGAAGGTTGAGTCAATGTTGTGCTTGACTTTTATGTTACAATTTGTTTTCTTAAAAGAAATCTTTTGTTATGTTGTTTTGGAACCTTTGAAGATTAACGCGTTAAAGCAGATCAAGAATATAAGCAACAATGGGTTAGATTGGATTTTATTGTTGTTGTTTTTGTGCACAAGACCTAATAGAAATTCATTTTAACCTAACCTTACTTATTTTTATTTTATTCAAACTTATAATTTGAGTATATCTGTTTTTTTTTTTTTTTTGAACATAGGTATCCCCACACGCACATTGGAGGTGAGACTAATCTCATGAGCATGTGTAAACATTTCAATTCACACACAATCGTTAAGTCGATGAGGAGTAACCTCATGAGGGGACTAATATGGAGGGGTTTGAGCTTGAATTGAACTCAAGATCTCTTTTCATGATGCCATCTTTATTTGAAAAATAAGTCTTACAAATTATTCTCTCATGTTTACAACAATACATCGATGTTAAATGGCATTAGCTACACACCAAATTCTAAATAAATTATCATGAATTGCAATGAATGCAAATGAAAATGTAAAATTTATAAATGTAGACAGCTGCTGATAAAGGTAATTGGTAGTGACACCGGTGTTGTTTATAATAACGAATGATGAAAATATAGAAAACACCGCTTTCTCTATCAATTCCTACTGAAAATTCTATGTCCGAGATATTATTTTACAGACAAATGATCATTGTCCATCATCTTAATGGCCCACTCCCTTGATCCATGTTCTTCGATAAACCTTGCTTGAGATGCGGCATCATGCACCAATCTCTGATTATAAACAACCCCATTACGTCCTCTGTTTTCCATTGCAATATGATTTTGAGAAGAGATGGAGCTTGAGCCGGCGGTGTTTGTGGTGGAAGAACTTGCTTCCTGAGTTGCAGTGGAATGAACACTTGCCCGGCAAAGCGGGCAATTAACGTGAGATCTCAACCATGCATCGATGCACGGGAGATGAAATGCATGGCTGCAGTTGGGCAGAAGCCTGAGATGTTCGTCCTCGCGAAAATCATTCAGACAGACCGAACACTCCGTCCCTTCTACAAGACCATCTCCACTCTTGTACTTAAATACAGCGATGGAGCTTATCATAGATTCTTCGAGTCCGACAGTCCTTTCAGGGGGTCTATTATCAATTGGGTTCTGGGGGGGCTGATGATGATCTTCTTGGGTGTTGTTTGCAGGGGTTGCCGTAAAAGTTCCGACTGCATTTTCCTCAGAGTACTGCTTTACCATACATGAACAGCATACAAAGACAAGGACGACGACTAGAACGACGACAATGATAACTGCATCAGAGTTCTGTGGTTTTGGGTTGTAGTGGTAATAGTAGGGAGGAGGAGGAGATTCAAAGAAAGAGAGAGGAGGAATACATACGCAGCTTGAATTGTCAGGATTTCCAGGACACTTGGACATACAATCTTGCATCCAGGCATCGACTGGAGATGCAGCCATGAGAAGAAGGATCGGAACAGAGAGAAATGGAAGAAAGTGGAAGTGCTAACCACTTGGTGTTCCAATGAGGAAGAAGAATTCAATCTTTATATTTCTCGTGCTTTGATTTATCAGTTTCTCAAGAATTGATAAAGAAAACTAATGTACTAGTCTCAATAATGAGCAACAGAAGAGCAAGATCAAGACCATTTACTAGTCAATTAGAAAACTTCCAATATTTTGGATTTATCCAAATGGAAGCAAGTTTGAATACGACTGGGTTGGATTATTATTGATGTTGAATGGGTATTTTACGCTGTTTCTTGAATTCGTCGAATTCTTGGATCCTCCGCTTGGAAGCTGTGATGAGGTTCTCAGCATTCCCCTCAAATGTCATCCCAGCTTCCAATTATGTTGTCCCAAATGAAAGTGCCATGAACTAAAAAACCCTCAAATGTCATGTCAAGTACTTGAATGTATGACTTTTTTTAGTGTAATTTAATTATAATAATCATCTCATTACTTTCTTGGCAATTGCTTGTATTGTTGACTTGAATGATAAGGTTTTTCTAATCCAATTTGAATAAGAATGATAATGAATAATGCCTAAACAATACCTGTGGTTTGCATATGGGACACAGGTCGGAGGGTCAGGTCTGTTTAAGAAAATGACCCAGAAATGCTCAGACTAATTCGGGTGTGCATGCATCTAGTGAAAATATTTAGCAGTTCTGAAAGCAGAGTATCTGTATCGTATTTATAGAAATGAATCAGGCAAAAATGTGCTCACTATTTTAAACTAAAACAGAATAATTTTACTAGCCAGTTCAATTACCAAAACAGGTATAACTCTGGGTTGGAGTGATGGTTAGGATCCCACCTCAGGAAGCGGGAGTCTTGAGTTCGATTTTCACTCCACCACGAAGGCCACTCCCTATAGATTTACCCGGTGTGTGTGGTTAGGGAGATTTGTATGTCTCAAGGATTAGTCGGATACTCTAAGAGGCCAATAAGATGTTCTCACCCAGACTACCAAAATCTGCACAGGCTGAACCTGAGCCTAACTATTAATGGGGTTGGGCAAAAAAATGGACAGTAGGGACTGCATTGAATGGAGAGGAAGAGCTTCAATCCAATGCTTCCAAGCATATTCACTGCTAGAGATGTAAATGGACCTCAATTCATCTATTATTCCAAAACATCCAACCTAAAATAAGTGGATGTGGATGCAAATTTCTCTCCCATTTAATCATTAGATGCAGATTTCGATCTACATTTCTCATTCATTTGAAAATTGGATCAGCATTTAGACCAATACAGGACCAAATGCATTCACCAGAAAGCCTAAATGATGATGCAAATATAATTAGACTGTTATTGATTTATGTAAAAACAATTTCTAAAATGTAAGGAGTAGATCAAACCCCAAAACAGGACAAAATCACAGCCTAGGTGATAACATTGGATATCTCCACCCCACATTGAAGGTGAGATTAATCCCATAGCTACACTAAAACCACCCGCAAGCCTCGTGTAATAGGTAAGCCTGAGAGGAGTCGAACCCAAAACCTCCAATCTAATCATAGAAGCTTAGGCCTATTGAGCTACCCATGGAGATTAACCTAGGTGAAATTTTGTGAAAAGCAAGCTCAGAGTTGGATGCAGATTTATATCATTCAGCCATTTAAATTCATACAGATGCCATAGTTTGTGAGAAGGTGATCTATAAACCATACAAGTACCAAAGTTTGGACATCTAGAATGACAAGTACAAAGTCAGGGATTTTGAGGAAACTACTAATATTGTCCCATCTCAAGTGACAGAACAAGTTTTCAGCAAAAAATTATGAACATGAGCACAGATCATTGGTAATTACAAAGAGAACCCGTAGACCATGTTCCACCTGATCAGCATGTTAGACCCTGCAAAAACGTGTATGCCTTGTTAGCAACTACTCAATTTTGATGAAATCCCACAGATGAATCTTGATGCTCATATTTCTATGTGATTTCCAAAATTATCTCACCATTTAAAGATCGACTTACACTGTAATAACCTTTATCTGGTTTGAACTTTGCATCTTGCAATGTTTCTAGATTTCACTCCAATTTCTCGGAATTTCTAGTAGTCTAACTCGCGCACAAACCATTTCATCTGATGCTTCGATTTTTCAGTCTTGTTGGAGCCACTCCTAAGCTAACTCCTATGTAGAATGTAGTGATTCATCTTCCTAATTTCAATGGAATTACTATAGAAAGGAAAACTGCATGACATCTCAAATGGCATTGACAGTAGAAACCGAGCAAGGAGCATAGAGCAAATCACCTCAGTGCAAAGATGATTAGAGACCAATTTTGGATGGAGAAAATTTGATTAGGTTTAAGTTACAGAAATGGTCAGTGATGAAGTAAAATGAAGTAAATTCTATGGAACAAGGCCACCATTAAAGGAACCATGTGTACCAATTGAGATCATCTATAAAGTAAATCAGTAACAATAGTTAGAATGAAGTAACAGTACAAGTCCCAAACATCAGAATGAATATTCTCAACGGGTAGGCCTTAAGAAACAAACATGATTTCTGAAGGCCTCAGAGTACTGACCATTAGGATGACTATGAAAGACTAAGTAAACTTTGTCAATCTGCATCCATTAAATTGGAAGATTAACTCGCAAACAAGTATTATATAACAAGATGCAAAATTTAGTGCAATTTTTGGAAAAACATTATCAAAAAATAATTGAACCTGACAAGAAATGATCATTAAAAGTTGACCAAAACTAGTTAAAAATGGAAAGATTGTACTCTTCAGAAACTTGAGTCTTCTGCATTTCGCTAGTGTAAAGACAGCTATGAGAGTTAACTCGAGAAGTAACAGGTCATAAATACAAAGGAAAGATCTTAATATGTTTATTTTGTGTGCTTCAAAACAAGCCATAGTTACATCAGTCTGAAAATTTCAAGGTTCTCCTTCAGAACTTGAAAATGCCAATGGAGGGAAGATCTATCCAATGCAGTATAAATGTACATTTCTTTATATTTACTCTATTCAAGGACTGAACTCTCTTCTAGAGTTTCAGCAATTTACGACAACACGTATTGGATGCAGAACACGAAAGGGACGATCAGTTTATGCAGCTATCATTTTTTTTACAAGGGAAGTAACGAGTTTCGGGTTCTTCTATATCTTGTTAATAAGGTCTTGCTACCACTTGAAAAAGATCTTTTCATTAAAACAGGCCCTTTCTGCAGTAAAGACCCTTTAGAACAATTGCGCAACATTTTGAGTAAGTTCCGATCACGCCTGTGCTTAGGAATGAGTCTCTTATGATCCAATGATTCAACCCAATTTGAATTTCCATTTCCCATCCATTGTGCTCCAGTAGCTGTTGAACTTCCTTCAGAATCTATCTGTTCAAAATTAGCCGAAGCAATGTTGATCAATAAAGAAGATGAAGAATCCATAGAAACTGATCTCTGAAAAGGCTGTATATCATCATCCATTATGTCAACTACACAATCCCTGGATTGATTCTTATCCACCAAATCACTATAAGACCTCAATCTGACACGAAAGGAGTCTCCTAGTTCAGTCATGTTAGGATGTACAAAACTCCGATTGCCAATTACTGCATTGCTGCAACTGCCTTCAAATCCAATCTGATTCTGAGAGTTCCCAACCAAGGATCTGCCCGACGAATGAGAAGAAACTGAATTTAGATCCGTTGAACCAGAGCTTGTAGGAGTAGAAACCACATTTGTACGACACAACGGGCAATTCACATGAGAATTCAACCACATATCAATGCAGGAGAGATGAAATGCATGGCTGCACTTTGGTAGAATCCTGAGATTCTCATCCTCGTGGAATCCATTCAAACACACAGAACACTCTGCTCCATCCACAAGACCCTCACCTCTCTTGTATTTACATATAGTGATGGAATTTATCACAGATTCCTCGAGGCCGACATTCCTAACGTACCATATTATGTATGGGACTCTGGGTGTGATCATCATCTTCCTCTGTATTATTTGTGGAGGCTGTATCCCTTCTGGAGGTGTTCCAGCCAGATAAGTACTTTGTTATTATTGTATAGTAGCTTACAAGGAGAAAAGTGCTTATGAGAACAGCTAAAATTACAATGCCCAGAGCTAGGTTAAATTTCTTTTCTGAGAAATGAGGAGAGTTAGCTACATTTCCACTTGTCTCTGGAGAGTAAGCTAGATATTTTTCATGATGAGCCATTATAGGAAAAGGAAAGAAACAGAGAGAAGAGGAACTACCTTGGATTTGAAAGAAAGAGAGGGCTGATGATCTGGATGAAGTTGTAGTTTGGTTCTTCATTCTTATTAAATTGTCCTGCTTCTTTCTCACTTTCTCAGTTTCTCCACCACTGCTTTGGTTGAGAATTCAGTAGTATGGTGAAGAGGTCGATGAAGTCGATGAAGGGATGTATATGGGCAAGGAGTTAATTGTCCTTTACCATTATTATATAAGTGTATATATGGTGAAAGGGACAAAAGGAGAAGGAAATATTTACAGGGAATCCTGATACTTACTTTCTAGAGTTGATTAACATATCAATCAATTACTTATCATAGGAGAAGGGTAAGTTTAGGATTTTCTATACATAAATTCTAAACCACATTACCCTACGATCTTTAGAGGGGGTTGGCCTGACAGTCAAGAAGCTTCCCTCATGAAGAGAGGTCTTGAATTCGATTTACGTTCAAACCCTTCTGTGACACTCCCCATAGAGTTTCTCATTATCAATGTAGCGTGCCTACGCTGTTTTGGACGTGTTGCTGCGTTTAAAACTATGATTTCAAATAAGAAAAGGGAAGAAGAGAGAAGAAGAGAAATTGTGGGACGGATTCGAGGGCATCCCGGCCTCCTAACTCCATGAGTTGATTAAGAATAAATTTTTCTTCAATCAAGAAAGATATTACAGAAAATTAGGAAACAATATCTTCTTCTAGCAATTCGACCGCTTTCATCGCTTTGATTAAGGTAAAACTAATGTCAAACTGCTTATTTATATTTTTCTATACTTTTTGCTTCTATCTGTATTATATATATATATATATATATATATTGTCTTTGGATGAGTTTGAAAAATCTAATCTTAAACATAATATTGATAAAAAATCAATTTGATTTCATTATTCTAGTCATAGTTATATAGGACCTAAAGATCAACAGTAATTAGGGATTCAATTTTATCAAGCTCATTTTATAGCTATAGTCATTTAATCAAACTATTGTTACATAAACATCATATACACAGATTTT
This sequence comes from Chimonanthus praecox, assembly GCA_022113865.1. Taxonomy (NCBI): domain Eukaryota; kingdom Viridiplantae; phylum Streptophyta; class Magnoliopsida; order Laurales; family Calycanthaceae; genus Chimonanthus; species Chimonanthus praecox. Next base: position 9,355,599 of record CM039090.1, on the reverse strand, counting down.
TCAAATTGAATCAACTCTATAGTCATAGATGTCTACATGGAGCTCTCACCGTAAAAGAATTTTATAGCACGGGCGACTGATCATTTTTCTTGGTACACAAGATATAATTATTACTTCTCTTAAATTTGAAAGATTATTTAAATGCCATACATTTTAGTGCAAGAGATAATGCTCATTTCAGAATAATATTTTTATATTTTAAATTAAAAAATACAGAAAATGTCTTTTATAATAATAAAGAAGAGGAGTTTACCACTTGACCTATCAATCTCCAAATGAGAAACTCATTATAAAAATAAGAAATATGAAAATTTTGTTTTTGATAAAAGAAAAATACACTTTAGAAATCAAGATAAAAATAATTCATTAAAAAATACTTATTATCGATTTTTAGCATTTCTACCTGTTTTTTTTTTTTATCGAGGTTATGTGTAGGTAGGTGGGGGTGGGTGCAACTTGGGGATCACGTCAGTTTTAGACCCTAATCTCAGTGAGCCCATATTAAATTTGGACTTCTACTTTTAAATTTGATCTCTTCTAACATGCCTATAATATAATTTATTTTTAATTCGGGCAAATAAATTAGGATAAGATAAATATGATCACAGGTTAATCCATGTACTTAGAGTAGATAATTGAGTCTACTTGCACTGTGTTGATATTCTCCAAGCAAAAAGACATTCATAAAAGCAAGTGTCTACTATAAAAATATAATCACCTAAATAGTTAAATTTAAAAAATGATAAAATAGTATAAAATATAAGGAGTGTGTCCTTACATATATAAAATACGAGTTGGTCAAGTGTGTTGGTTATACAATGCATCACCCTAATCCAGCCCAAATAAGAAATGGGTCAAGTTTTTTGCCCGGACTAAACCCATATTTTGAATGGCTGTAGTTAGCCCACCCATATTTTAGGCCCAGATTAGTTGACTTTGTGTTGACCTAGGATTCCAAATATCTATTAATACAATACGTATTCGTTGATATATATCATTTTTGATCTATCAAATATCTCTCTTAGCTTATAGATATAGATATGACCAATTCAATCACTTCTCGCTAATATTAGGCCAAAATATCACTGAGACAATCACATCTCTCTCATACATCAATGACATGATATATTTTTATTAAAAAATAGTTTTACGAATTAACATAGTCACACGTTGCATCATTATTGTGAATACAATATATATCACTTATATACTAATATTTTTTTTTTTTTTTGGATTATTTAACGACCCGACCCGACCCGACAACAGGGCTTATGACTTAACTCAGTAAGATATTGTCCGCTTTGGGCCTTGCACACAGCTCAAACCCGCACGATTTTGCATTTGGGCCCAAGCCCATGTGGCCTGGCCCAAAAAGCCTCTTACATAAGTTTCATTTGGGTGGCTTTAATAAACCCACCCCTCCCTTTCATTCCCACCGATGTGGGACTTTTTAGGGAGGGGGAGGGGTATCACAATCACCCCCCCTAAAGTCTTGAGCCGTCCCTGACTCGACTCTGGTCCACTTGACAACTCCAGGGAAGGATGATAAGCCCACACAGTCCGAGTGTTGAACTCGGCTCTGATACCATATTTGTAACGACCCGACCCAACTACAGGGCTTAGGGCTTGATTCAGTGTGATATTGTCCGCTTTGGGCCTCGCACACAGCTCAAACCCGCACGGTTTTGTTTCTGGGCCCAAGCCCACGTGGCTTGGCCCAAAAGGCCTCTTACCTGAGTTTCATTTGGGTGGCTTTAATAAACCCACCCCTCCCTTTCATTCCCACTGATGTGGGACTTTTTAGGGAGGGGGAGGGGTATCACAGATTAACATGTAGGAAACTCAGACACAGTCCTACTAAAACTCCTATAAATGAGCCCACTACCTTAAGGCACACCAAGATTAGGCCATGGGGGCTCAAACCCACAACATTCCGCTTCCTGAGGCGGGAGACAACCAGTTGAGCTACAATTATGTGATATTAGCTTCCTGACAAATATTTAGAGCCGTGAGTTGGCCTTAACTGAAGTTGCACTCTAAACCTTGTGCCTTTGATAATTTAGTTTGCTTTTAATAATTAATTTTTTCTGTTAAAAATGGTATAAAATCCTAGATCCACTTTCTTGGTCTTAGATTCGGATATCAGCAGCCTCTCCAACTGGAAACAACTTGAGAATTGAGACGACACGCATCAACCACAGTACAATCTCAAAAGTCTTGCCTGCATCTTCTTCTTCTTCACCAACACAACTTCATTAATAAATAAAAATGTGATTTGGATTTTAAGCATGGATTCCTTCTCTAATTTATATTTCTTAGTCAACATCTTTATTCAACTCATTACACCCAACAAGTTAAAGAAAAGAAGACGCGACGAAGAACTTTCTTAGAAAAAGTCGAGTTGCCTCTCAATCCCGATATCTAAGATTCCAAGGGAAAATATGAAAAAGAAAATAATTAGAGGAGTTTTAACTACAGTATAATAAATTTAAATCAAGATTGGTTAGTAATTATGTCTCATTTGCAGTTGATCACTCATCGTTGGAATCTAATAAATTCTTAATAAAAAAATAAGTTCCCCATGCAAAATCAACTCAAACTTTTTTTAATTTACCTCAGGGACCCATTTGAAAAGTGTGAGCATGAATCTAAGGCTTGGAAAAGAATTTATAATTTGATCAATAAAATTATATTTTTTAAATTTCAAATTTTGAAAATGTGAAATTATTTTCATCCTTTGACTTTTCTTTCTTATATGGTGCTAACTTTGGTCTAATCTACCACTTAAAAATATATTTAGTCTAATGTAATTAGCTTACAAATATTTAACATGCATGTAAAGAGGGCCTTTTACTAGTTGGTTCAACCATATCTAATTTTAGGCATCCCATATTATCTCCAAATTGACAGTTTGTAAATTTTACACTTTTAATTACATTTGCTATTTTAATGATGAGAGCACTTCAATTTTTTTTATAAAGGGAAATTTCTTCTATTTTATTTTATTTTATGTTTTTTTTTCAAATGATAATTTAATATTAAAAATAGTAGGTCCAATCAAAGAAAAAAATATCAATCAATATTTACCGATATCAAGGGATATCCGATATATATTGTCGATATCGTTCGATATCGATAGTTTTGATTGAAAAAAAAATAAGAGATAGAGAGAAATGTCTCAACTGAGGCCGAGATTTGAACCCGTGGGTCCTATTATAATTAATACTTACAAGTTATACTAAAACTTGTTTCTTGATTACAAAAAATAATTAAATTGATTCAGCTAATAGTATAAAACCTAAATTATGTATAACTTTATCAAGAAATTTTAATTTTACTTATAAATAGATTATTATTTTTTCATTATTTTAAACACGGACCTAACGGGCCCACATTCCAATGCAGTACAGCATCTCCGCATTATACGGGTTATGTAAAAACGGTTAAAAAATAAAAACATTTTCCACATGTGACAGAGTTGGCCATGTGCGCTTATCGATGGACGATCTCAAGTCTCAACGTCCATTCAACCATCAAACAGAATTACAGCTAAAAAAAGCCATCAAAAATATTTCTCCCGTCTAATTTAATTTGTAACGTTTTTCAAAATTTTCAACAGTTATTAAATTAGAGAATTAATTAAATAATTTTTAAAATTCAATTTGTAAAAATACATTGATGTGATACTTTTAAATAGATTATAAAAAAAAACTAATATCAAATTTATTCTCAACTATAAAATACATGTTAATTAGCTCTATAATAATTTCTTATAATTAAAAGTTAACATTATATTAAATCTGAAATTACTTAGGTGTTGCATCCTCAAATTATAATGTGAGGACATTGATTAAATAGAGTCCACCGTGACCCTCCTACATTCACATCTTTTCTTTCTTTTTCGAGTGAGTCGAGGGCCTCTTATTCTCTCTACACACTAGGTAAAACTATGGCAAGTGACTCTTAAAGTAGAGTGTGATTTAAACTCATGACTCTTAATTTTCTAATGTGAATTTCTATCGAACACGCCTTTGGAGTTGACATTCATCCCTAATCTTTTACCTCTACTAACTTTCATCAACAATTGTATTCATAGTCAGTTGGACTTCAATTATAAATGTCAACAACTATAAATTTTTAAAATTGAATAGAAATAAATTTTAAGAAATTGAAAAACTTAACTTTACTTATGGAATCAAAATAATATTTTATAAACATATTTAGATAAAAACTTTTTTAATCTAAATTCATCTTTGTACCCACATTGCCGCAATTCCCCATCATCTTCAGCGAAATCGTATTCGTCTTTCTATGGCTGATGCTACCAGCACTGATTTGGTTCTTAGTTTCTACAGGGATTAGACTTCCAATCTTGCTGTCAAGGATGGGTCTTTGAGCAATTCTTTTGGACTACCTGACTTCGGTTGGGAGTTTTGTACTTTTCATTTTTTTTGCCCAATTATGAGGTAGTTTCTTCGCTTTGAGGCTTCTTTGCTTTTTTTTCATGTTTTCTTCTTGGGTAGCGATCTTCTCATAGATATTTTGTATAATCCAATATAAAAATTAGTGGATTTTCTATTTTACTCTTCACCTTCCGTACCGGAAAATAAAAAGAATGGAATGTTAGAAATCGGCTCGCCAATCACTCCAAGACGGCGAGCTGGGTTCGTTCATCAACTGTAGGTTTTTCGCTTACGTTTTCAAACGAGGTTGTTTATCTACCGATTTTTACAAACAAGGTATCAAAATTCATTTAATCTGAATTTTATGAACTCTGGGACTGATTTTAAGTGAAAGGGTATAGTTTTGGCTTTAAAAAATCATACCCAAGAATTTAAGAAAATCAGTATCGGAATCCATAAAATTTAGAGTAGATGAATTTTGATACCTTATTTGTAGAAATCAGTCAAGAAATGGCCTCGTTTGAAAACTCAAGCGAAAAACTCACAGTTGATGAAGGAACTCGGCTCACCGTTTTGGAGTGTTACCAGCGAGCCGATCACTCCTAGACAGCGAGCCGGGTTCGTTCATCACGTGTGGGTTTTTCTGTAACACCATGTCCCGCTACGGGCGCGTTATCTCCGAAACATCTCAAAACACTACCAAAAAAGATACCGGCATTTTTTTTTTGAAAAGGGCCACTTTCCCCACTCAACAATCCGAATGAACAAAACTCATAATACTATTAAACATAACGAACCACCACAGACTATCCGAATACAATTATACAACCATCCAAACAACATCATACGGTAGTATGCCCATATGGAACAAAAGCCTCTCAAACTAAGGCATGAACATAAATGTAAAACATCCAACTTCCACTACTACTCCTCGGTTGCCTGCTCAAGGGACCCATCTGGCCCCTCCGTAATCGGGGTACCTGAAAGGTAAGGGGTGAGCTAACCTGCCCAGCGAAGGGAGAAAACATATCACATGTCAGCAATAAATAAATCATATGCAAGAATGCGAGAACATCATGATAACAAAGGTGCTTAAGAGCACGTAAAACCCAACCTCATCAATTAGTAATCCACCAGTCAGATCCGAGACATCATTTCTGTAACCCACACTGGGTCCTCTAGCAAACTCCGGTCTCCCTACTAATGTCATCAGGAGATTACACAATACAACCAACCCAATGAATAGACAAAGAATATCACCTGTCAGCAACATGTATCTTATGCATGAATGCAAGAACATCATCATAAAGTGAATGTCTCTGTACACGAGTGCTCAACTATATTACCAACCAATTGGTCCCTCTTACCTGTGAGCAACATGTATCTTATGCATGAATGCAAGAACATCATCATAGAGTGAATGTCTCCGTACACGAGTACTCAACTGTATTACCAGCCAATTGGTCCCTCTGACCAGTCTGGGGTATCGCCTTCATAACTCACATGGTCCTCCAACAACTCTAGTCTCCCAACCAATCCAACTGGGGGACCATACCATACACAACCGCCTCAACCGACGGAATGCAACTAGGAAACCTGCATCCCCTATGGGGGTCTCAACCGCTAGAGCATAACGGGGAAGCCAATCTCATGGGGAAGGCACCTCGACCGCAGGAACGCAACAGGGAAACCCGCATCCCCTATGGGGGGTCTAGACCGCTGGAGCGTAACGGGGAAGTCCTCCCAACAATCAAACTCATCACATAATCATAAACATATACACACATGAACAATCCCTCCAATGCGTACACACGATGTCATGATCATATACAACAGCTTAATCTTATGACAAGTCACATTTCCCCATACTCATGATCACATTCAAGTTACATGTAAACATACCACATGTTATCATTAAATCTCATAAATTCATTCATGTGAAATAGTTAAATACACCACGTGTTGTCACTCAATTTCAAGCATCATGTTCAATATTTGTTTGTTCGATCAAAAATATTATCATTATTTTATTTTATTTTTTGCATAAAGTTGACCTGAGTGCACTCGAATGGATCCCTTGCCACAGATTCATCCAATGGTTCCCTTACCGAGTGGCTAAATAACGAAGGGCCCCATTCAAGTCACTCCAAGTCCAAAGTCAAAGTTTAAAAGATGCAAATGTATGCTAAAGCAGTGATAAGTCCCCTCACCTGAGTGTGTTTTCAAAATCCATACGATGAAAACAAGTCGAAGGGTTGAAGGAAGCGATGCATGGGTCCAAGGTCGAGACAAGCTGCAAATGGGTGTACAAAAGGGCTGAAACCGAGCTGAGAGCGATCCAGAAACACTCTAGAAGCGATCCCCAAACAGGTCCAAAAACAAGTCTGAACTGGGCCCAAAACGGGCCTGGGCCGGGCAGAGAAACTGAGTTGGGTTTGCACTGGAATGAAGGAGCTGAGCCGGTCTGTCGGGTCTGGAAAAGGGCAGGACTCAAATGGGCTTGGGAAACTGGGCCTGGAGTGGACTGGGCTTGGATCCAACTAAAGTGGGTCTGAAGCGAGTTGGGCTTCAAGCTACTGGGTCGGACCAAGTTGGGTTCAGCTGAGCGGGTCTGGTTGGGTCGGACATGGGAAAATGGGTCCAAGGATTGGGGATTAGGGTTTCTTGGGCGGAGGAGGGAAAGAGGAGGAGAAGATGGAAGGACGGCAGCGGGTTTTGGGTTTTTAGGAAATAGGTGTCGAGAGGAAGAGAAATGGGAAGAAGAAGATAAAGCAGTGGCCGAGGGCAAGAAAGGGGAGGAAGAGAGAGAGAACGACCAAAGGGGTTGGGCGGCTAAGAGACTAGGGTTAGGGTTTCGGTCGAGGAAGGGATGAAGAGGAAGAGAAGAGAGAGAAATTAGGGCGGGGTGGCGACCGGGTGTTAGATTTAGGGTTTCGAGGGTTTGAAGAGATGAGAGGGAGAAGGCAAGGCAAAAAGGGGGGAGCGGCGACTCACACTAGAGGATTAGGGTTAGGGTTTTCAGTAAGGGAGATAAGGAAGAGATGAGAAAAGAGAGAGAGAGAGAAGAGGGAAAGTCTCCCCAAGGGGGGCGGCGGCACTGTAGCATCCAGCTACAGTGCTGCGGGAAAGAGGAAATATAAAGGGGGAGGGCCCCTTTTAGGGTTTTGAGGTTTTTTTTTTTTTTTTACTATTTAAGAACCCACAAACTCTTGAATTATTTTATCTTTTTTTTTTTGAAACCATTTAGCTCAAGATGTAATATTATTATTAGTAATTATTTCATTCTCATTCATTTACTATTTTATTTTAAACTTTTAAGAAAAATATCGAATCGCGTGAAAATAGAGTTTCAAAACTCACACTATTTTAAAAGAAAATGATTTCAAAACCCGAGAAAATCAAATGTCGAACATTGAGAGAGAAAAGACGTGTGATTTTTCAAGCATTTTTCATAATAGATTATACAATAATTCAAAATTACTGAAATGCCCTTCGAGTTCCCGAACTCGAAACCAAGCAAACTAGGGCCCACCACGGAGCCCACACCTTCCTCACTGTTACCACAGTCCCGAAACAACTCAGAGATCTGAAAATCTCAAAAAAAAATCGAACAAACTCGGAACGGGTCATTACATTTTCGCTTGGATTTTCAAACGAAGCCGTTTCTCGACCGATTTCTACAAACAAGCTATCAAAATTCATCTACTCTAAATTTTATGAGCTCCGGGACTGATTTTTAGTGAAAAGGGTATAGTTTTGGACTTAAAAATCATATCCAAAGAATTTAAGAAAAATGACATTCTATTTTAATTCTTTAGATATGATTTTTGAAGCCCAAAACTATACTATTTTCACTTAAAATTAGTCCCGGAGTTCATAAAATTCAGAGTAGGTGAATTTTGATACCTTGTTTGTAAAAATCGGTCGAGAAACGACCTTGTTTTAAAACCCAAGTCAAATGTAGGAAAAATCCACAGCTCACCGTTTTTTAGTGATCAGCTCGCCAGCGCACATTTTTTTACTTTTTTAAGTTATCGGTACTACAGGGGTGAAGGGTAAAGTGAGAAATTCACTCATTCCTGTGTCTCATTACACAAAAATTCCGTGTGAGCATCGCTGCCCTTTTTTCTTTTGGGAGTTTTTCCCCCTTTGAATCTACTTATCTATATTAAAAAAAAAGAGTCCACAATTTAAAATTGACATTTGAGCACAAATTCCTAAATGATAAAAAGCTATATTTGTATTAAACTCGTTTTCCAATCCCACCTCAGCCACGTGATTAGTTGTGAAATCCATGTTATGTTGAAATGGTATGAGATTGATTCCTCTTGTCTGTGAGTTGTTGACTCCTTCAATTGACTAATCAAATACGAAATTAGATAATGAGCCCCACTTGTACGGAAACTTCCTTATCTTTCCCTTATCTTTCCTTTATACAATCTATCGATACTTTTATCCATGCAAGTATCCTTCTCAGCAAAGTCATTCTCCAACCTTTGATTTTTCAACGTGGTCTTATGCAACGGATATAAACGTGTTGACGCTTACAACTTCAATATTAAAAATTTGCAGCAAAGTCCAAACATTGTTGCAATTTGCAAAAACACCAATCTCATTTTTGTGAACATTAAAAAATAAAGTCATTTAATCAATTTTTATTCTTACCATGCTCTAAAAGAAAAACCATCTTGTATTCAAGAAGCAAAATGTACTATATATTTTCTGATTGAATATATGAAAAAAATTAAAAATACATTAGCTATGCAAAATTTGAGTCTAACAAATCATCTTAGTCTTTTGATTTTAGATTTTAAAATAGAGTAATTATACGACCCTCACTTATAATAAATCCAAACATTACACACATCTAATTTATGATTGAAGTTCATTAAGAATTATTACTAAAGTACCCTTTTTTTTATCTTTATTGTCAACCGTTGACTAAGGGCCCCACGAGACCTACCACATGATTGCACATGACCTGATAGCAGGATTCCAATTCATGGAATGAAATGAATTGGCCAACGCCAAACACCTCCCAACGCGTAACCTTTCATGGAAGCTATATATTTACTTCTCTTGTCTTCCTCTCCATTCTATCCCTTATTATTTCCTCCATTAAAGGATTTCAAAAGTCTCTCCATATCTATTGGATTTTGGCTTCTGCAACTCGCAAGGTCAAGCATTTACGTGCCATGTCTATGATGTTTTCTCTACCCTCTGCAGACGTTCGAAGACTCAATCTACTTGCTAGCCATGGATCTTCTGCTCGCATCCAAAATCCTTCTCACCGTCGTCTCAAGATTTCAACAGTAAACTTTGGGTTTGGTTACTTGGTCTGTAAGGGGATGCAGTCGGCTATTATTGGACGTGGAGTTAATCTGAAACCACTTGCATCTCTGTAATCTTCTTTGAAACTCATTGCTTTTCCCCCTTTTGATTCTTCGATTCTATTTTGCAACTTTGAGGTCCAATGGTTAAGAGTTAGGATCGGGTGTGGGTAAAATTTGCTAGATTTTGTTCTTCTTGGTACATGGTTATTTCTTACAAGGATCGAGAAAGTGTTGGGAGTGCGAATGAGAGTCTCACTATCGGTTGTGAGAGGGACAATCTAAAGACTTGTAAGGGGCTGGGTCACTCCACCTATCAGCTAGTCTTTTGGATTGGAAGCCTAGTCCTAATAGTGGTATCAGAACTAGGTTCTCAAGCCACAACATGTGGACTCAGGGATCTCCTAGTAGAACGGGATTGTTGGAGACGTTCCATCCGCCAGATAGCTTCATTCTAGGGGGAATTGTTCGAGTGCGAACGAGAGTCCCACATCACTTGTGTTGTGGCTGAACTTTCGATAGAAGATTTATCTAAGGATTAATGGGTGTGAAAGTTCGAAATCCAATACTTTGGCCCAACTCGAAATTCAATTTTTCATCAAGTTTTTTTAAGATTTTGTGGGAATGTCTCTGGATTCTCTGGTTTGCTTACTTTCAATATATTGATCTGATGCAGGGGCGACTTGCTACCAGGAGCTTCACCGCCTCCACCGTCGAATTTCCCTAACTGGTAAAAATGAGTCATCTATTGATTGTGGTTACTAAAGTTTCTTTCCTTTTCTCAAAAAAGAAAAAGAGCCTTTATCTGTTGATATACATTGCAAGATCTTCGATCTAAATGCAACTTCACATTTCAAGCAGGGCAACATGGATTCTGGGATCGATAGTAACTGTAGTTATACCACTTTGGAAGCTGAAAGGTGGATTTTTACAGATAATAGAAAGTAAGAACATCTTTACCTCTTTGTTTTTCTATACAATCTTGAAATGGGTGCACCTACTTGACTTGGAATTCTTGTGTTGGGTATTGACTGTATATAGATAAGGTGGAAAAAGTTGTAGACAAGGTGGAAGATGCAGTGGAGATGGTTGAAGACGTCGCCGAGGTGGTCGAGAAGGTATCGTCGGAGTTGGCCGACCATCTTCCAGAGAATGGAGTCCTCAAGGACGCAGCTTTATGGGTTGAGAATGCATCTAAAGAAATTGCAGAGGACGCGAAAGAAACGTTAGATTTCATTGAAAAGGTAATGCCTACCATTTTATTTTAAATACAAAACCTGTTATGAAAGAGGCTAAACAAAGCGGAAAGAGAGTTTGTGTTAAAAGACATAACAACACATCGTTGAAAGGATCTCCAAGCCGTTTATACAAGATGTTACTCTCGACCAAGCGGCTGGTATAAAACATTTTTCCTGTGGATTTTAGCAACTATAATCCATGTAAATAAGTGCCTTCACTAATCGTATTCTTCGACTTTCGATCTTGAAAGATGACAGAAGTAGGAGAAAAAAATCATTTTTAATATGAAAATAATAAATCTCTCTTTCCAGTGATTTTTCCCTTTTTAACTTATTTATTGTAATTATTTTATAGAATTCTTCATCTTCATATTGTTATTGGCTTTGTGTCTAGTTTTAATTCAACCGAATTTGTGAGTGCAGATCGATGATTTCAAAGAAGAGGTGGAGAAAGACTGGGAAACAATCGTGGAAAATCATGTAGAAGATGGAAATGAATCAGAGAAAGAGAAAGAGCAAGAAAGAGAAGCAGGAAAGGAGAAGGAAGAGAGAGAAAGAAAAGAAGCAGCACAAGCACCAACGGAGAAAGTTACACAAACAAGCACGAATTGAATTTCATTGGTCCAAAATTTGGTCAAAGAAAAACTTGGACTTTTCTGAAGCACTTGAATATATAATTCCTCTCTTGTTGACTTTAGTTTTGGCAATTCTTTTATTATTCCCATATTTGTCAATGACGTGGTATTTTGCCATTGTTCCTTGTAAACTTTATTAATAGAACTTACAATATTTAGAATTTGTTAAAATATTACAAGAAAGCAGCTATTGGAAGATAACCATTATGTCCTAATGTTTTTATTAGTAGAAAAGAAGTATTTTTCATAAATAATCTGTGCCATAATTATCGAAAAGCTCTCTCTTTTCTTCATTGAAATAGGTGTCCTAATAGATGAGGAAAAATCTCTTTTTTTTCTTATTTTCTTAGCAAAAAAAAAATATTTTACAAAAGAAAAGAGTAAAGATTATTGGGTGTGTTTGGGTTGGGGGTAAAGGGAGGTGATGGCCCCTCCATTACCCTTATTTGGTAATTGAAGGTAATGGTATAACACCCTTCTTTAGCCATTTTTCACTTTTTGAATATCATTTCTAGGGTACCCCTAGATGCACCCCCATCCAACCGCAACCATATTTAATTTTTATTTAGCCACCCTTAACCAAGATTTTTATTTTTTATTCGAAGCACTTGTTTGGAAGATCCCAATAATTTCATTGAACCATGACTTTTTCTTTGTATTTGTCATTGGACGAGTGGGTTCACTATAAATAAAAAGTATGAACTTCTCAATTTATGATTTATTTTTTTATAATATGAATATCTCCATCCAATATTAAAAGTGAAATACACGAAATCATGCAAGGAATCATTCTCACATTTTAAGTTTGTTGACATTTTCTCCAAGATACAGCTGGGAGGGGTTGACAATTTTTTACCCTAAGGAAAGGCATTTTATCCTACTTGTGGAAGTGATTTGAATATAATGGAGTGCAAAACTCTTTCAATTTGAAATTTGATTGGGTAACGGCTTTTTTTTTTAATTAAAATTGGACCATGAGTCTATTTTATCTCTTAATTTATTACGATAAATTAATAATATAAAAATTTTGTTGTCACTGTTTAAATTATCATAATAAATAAATTACAAAATATATTTAATGTTTTATTTTAATAATAGTATTGATGTACAAATTAATAAAAATATTGAAAGATATTTAGACATGATAATTGATGCAAGGTTCATTCATATTTTAAAGATTTAATAGATTAAAACTCTGGTATTCTCCTCCAAAATTTGACCACAGCTTTTTTTATTAACTTGTGGAAAACTTAGACACAGTCCTACTAAAATCACTACGGATGAGCCCATTACCTCCAAAGCATACCAAGGTTAGGCCATGGGCGCTCGAACCTGTAACCTCACACTTCTTGAGGCGGAAGGCAACCAGTTAAGCTACACCAGTTGATTTGAATTTAAAAAAAAATTATTTCATCATGCAATGATCACCAGCGGACTGGTGTGCGGCGTATTATGCTGAGCACTTAGGTATATAACTCACTAAATAGAATAGTGATGGATGTATTGGAAATGTCATTTGTTGGCCCACTAAAAATCACGTTTGTTGAATCAATAAAGCCATGTTTTAAAGACCATAAAATGTAAAGATTAAAAAATTAATTTAAATTGATCAAATTTTAGAGAATTTAAAAAATGTAGTTTAATTAACTCAACCAAGGTGATTTTCGATGGGCCAAATATTCAAATAATGAAATTTTTTATGCACTTTTCATCACTCTATTTGATGAGTTCTACACCTAAATGCTCGACATAATGGCAGCACACTAGTGTGTGAGTGATCAGCTCTTTTATTTCATCTTAATGAATGATAGATACAAGGAACAATATTAGATCATTGCTCAAATATTAAATGTTTGAAAACGAATCTTATTTAATGGTAGTTGTTAATTGCATAGGTGTGAATTGGTGATGTGATAATTTAAGGGGTATTAGGGTATGGAGAGATCAGATTTGATCAATAAATGAGTCTATTATTAGAACATAAATATAACTAACAGTTTTATAAGACACATTGTATAAAATTGTAAGAGATAAAAACATGCAGAAATCAATGGAACTATTCTTTTTAATTTTTTAAATTTATAAACTTTTGTGTGTCATGTGGAGTCTATTTTGACCTTATCTAATATATCCATGGAAGAAGTCTAAGTAGGAAGATGAGAATAAAATAAAAAGAAAGATAGTTCGGGTTAGTTCAACTGGTTGCCTTCTACTTTAGGAAGTAGGAGGTTGTGGGTTTGAGCCCCCATGACCTAACTTTGGTGTGCCCTAGGGGTAGTGGGCTCACTCGTGGGGGTTTTACACTTGGTATCCTGCGATTTTCCACACGTAAATTAAAAAAAAAAAAAAATCATATCTTTAAATATATTTTTTTAATCTTTAAGTTATTTTTTTTAATTCTTAAACCTACATGGGTCCACTTTGACCCAATACATTTGAATGACTACTTCATTAGAAATGAGTATCTGAAGCTCCATAAAGTTGGAAGCCATTAATTTTGTAAAGAAGGATAAACCTGTAATTACGTATAATGATCTTAAGTTGAAAACGGTAAAAATCAGATGTTTTAGCAAGTAGACACGTGGCACAAGGTAAATCAGTAGAGGGTGAAATGCCACTTACTCTACAGAACCTTTTCCCTTCCAAGATTTAGACTTTCAAATCACTAGCCTGATTTTTCTTATTTTTGTTATACTTTGTGAGAAGGTGGAAAGATCATAAATTACACCATAAAATTTACTCATGCTACACTAATTTTCTATTTTTTTCAATTTTATCTTCATATGTCTGTCTATTCATATCTCTTCTTCAACCCTTTCCTTTCTTCTCTCATGTAAGGATAAAATTGTAAAATGAGAAAATTAGTGTAATATGAGTAAATTGCATAGAGTAAATATCAATATCTATAAAGATTTTTATTTTTCTTTAAAAAAACTAAGGTAGTCAAGCATTCCTGACTAATCCTTGGTACATATGTAAACATCCCTCGTACACGCCGAGTACAAAACTAAGGGGAATAGCCCTTTGTGTTGAGGGGGATTTGAGCTTAAAGCTTTCCACAAACAATGGTCAAAATTAACCATAGAAAAATGTCGGTGAAATAAGAAATGCATGAGATTAGTCTGACTCAATTGAAAATTATAAAAGTGAAAAAGACCTTCTAATAGAGGTCCAAATATCTGCCGATACTGAATTTTTTACCCCTGTTAATGTTCTAACAACTAAATACTACGACTATGACGATTGTCTGGACCTGACGATGTAACAAAACTCTATTGAGTAAAGGAGAACAACTCGGATGAAGAATAGAACTTGAGTTGAATTTGAGCTGGAATTTCTTAATTTTATTATAATGGTAATAATGATTCAATATATCCCCCACTCAACCAACTGTATTCAAGTCATCCTTATCATTAGAATGATAATATGAAATTATTCCTCTTCTATTGTTATTTTTGAACATTTACTTTCATTCTTTGATCTCTAAAATAAGTAGAAATGAAATAGAATTCGGCTAAAATGAATTTAAACTTAATTAATATATATTTCATTTTCACTTATTCTTAAATCAAATTGATAAAGAGTGTTCATCCAATTACTATGAGATGGGGTCAAAGAAGATTATAAATTGTCCGGATTCTTTCTTACATGTTTCCTATTGACAATTTTAGATTATGGGTATTAGAGATTTTTAGTCAATGGAAATGCATTAGGGTGGTATTGATTAAATATACTATTTTATACGTTATATTCAAGTTTTATCTGAAATTTTTTAATGATATAAATATTTATTCAATGATTCAACTTAATACTTTAAAAAATAAATATTATTGAAGTCTGATGCACTCATTTTAAAATAATTGGATGGCTCATCATATTTCAGAAGTGGCAAGACTATCCATTGAGCTTTAAAGTCATACATGTAACCCAAAATTTAATGAAATTCCCTCCTTTTCTTATCCAAAACGTGTCCAGAATGACTAAGTCCCATTGAATGGGATATGTGATTATGACCGTGGCCCAAGTATTCAACTCTGGTAACGTGGCATCCAATCAGCTTCTTAAATTTTAATGAGAGTAGAAAATATATATTTTTTAAAGATTTACTATAAATAGATGGGATTTTGACTTTAATGATGAAAATAACAATTAGGTTAGAGTTTAGAGAAATGGAATTTCTAAATGGTGGGTGTGTTTGATTATTTCCTTGATTGTGTTATTCCGCTTATAAATTCAACAAATGGTATAAGAGCCACACTCGATACCAAAAACCTAGATCTTGCCGTAACCCCAAATTTAGAAAAAAAAAATTGGTATTCAAATTTCATCAATCTTCTTTTTCTGTCCTCTCAATTTTCTATAATTTAGTGATTGACAGTCCAAATCCAACACAATAGCGTGCTGAGAACATTCAACCCAGTGGCTAAAATGGCTAGATTTTGTGGGACAAGTAATCTACTCGAAAAGAAGATATATTAACCAATAACTAGTTCCCATCCCTTTGGAAGATGAATGAAGTTTGATTCTCTCATCTGTTTGTTTGTGATAAGTATAAAGATCAAGGGTCATGGCTCTGGTTAGATCACTGGCATCTTACAACATTAGAAGATTTAGTCTCCTCACTCATTGCAAACTCGGAGTTCGAACCCATACTCAGCTTTGGATTCCGAAGAAAGCCACATTCAAGCATCAGTTTTGTTTCCCAGTGTATCGAGGAATGCACAGTAAAATCAGTGCCCAGATGTAATTATCCTCCAAAAATAATTCATCACTTTATCCTTCTACCTTTTGCTTTGAACTGATTCTGATTTGGGCCAGGTTAAGATTTTCACTGTGGTTATTAACTAGTCCAATGGGTATTGTAGTGCAGTTAACATTAAAATATTTAGACAGATTTATTTAAAGTTCACCCATTTCACACAGGGACAGTAACAATCCCCCACCATCTCCAAATCCTCCAAAGTTCAGTTTCCCTACTTGGTAATGTTCTAGCTCTTGGGTTGTTTTCTCCATAGGACCTTAGGTACTTGAACTTTTGCATGAGCATGATTAGTTGATTTTTTGTGCAGGACAAGATGGATTTTGGGGACGATATTATCCCTATTTCTGCCATTTTTGAAGAAGAAAATGGGAGAAAATACGACAGATAGAAGGTAAGGATGCAGCCCACAATTTCTATTCTAGAAAGAAAGCGTATATATCACTTGTCATATCTAACCCTAACACTTTTGGTAGAAAAACCTTGGAAGACAAATGGCCAAGTAGTGGGTGCCGGGTCTGAATTGGGATCCCCTTGTACACATGCAGCAGATAATCTTGTACAAACATTTGATGATTTACCATCTGGCCACACTTTAGTCATTTTAACAATTTTAGCATCTTTTACGTAGTTGAAATGGTATAAAATCTCAACTGGTTGCCTCCCGCCTCACGAAGTGGAACGTTATGGTTCGAGCTTCCATGGACTAACATTGATTTGATGTGTCCTAAGGGTAGGGCTCACCCATGAGGATTTTATGAGGGATATCCCGCAGTTTTCCACAAGTAAATTCAAAAAAAAAAAAATCTCCCATTTTGTCCACATGATTTTTCTTGATTGGTGTTGAAAACCCAATTAAACCACAATGTAACAAAACATACAAGCAATTACACATAAATACAAGAGATATGTGGTTTGATAGTCTCTCTACGAAGAAAGATGAAAGCAATTTCACTCTCTTCAAAACTAGGTTTACAATACTCTCTTCCTCCCGCCTCTCTCTATACATATGACTACCGGCCCTAAAAATCCCTCAAACATGTGACACTAGGTACAAAATTACAAAATTGTTGTTATATCATGGAGTAATTATCCAAATCATCACATAATACAAGACATTAAAATAGCAGATTATTTTTAGAATATCTTCACAACCACACTTGCATGAATTTGTTATGAGAATTCTGTAAAGAAACATAGGCAGTGCATGAGGAATGAGAAGCTGACTCATCTTTTATGTGCTAACATGATTTTAACCTTCCAATCAACTCTTAATGATCAGGGGAAGTGGAAAAGGTTGTAGAGGCAGTGGAAACTACGGCGGAGGTGGTTGAGAAGCTGGCGGAGGTGGTTGAGAAGGTATCAATGGACATCGCCGATAACCTCCCAGACGACGGAAGGTTGAAGAGTGCAGCTTTGATTGTTGAGAATGCATCTAAAGAAGTAGCAGAGGATGCTCAGCAGACAATAGACTTCATTGAAAAGGTCGTTTTCTTTTTCTTTTTTTTTGGTTTAATTCTCCAGTCTTGAGGAAAGGTAGACTACCCACATGAAGATTTGAAATGGGCCCACTCCAAAATTTTCCAATCATCTTTGGGGCCCACCAGTTAAAGCATATAACTGTGGCCCACCGTCGATCTCTAAGATTGGTAACCCTTTTGATTGGATTGGAAGCTTTTAAGGGATGACTTGGTGAATTGGGTGAGGTAAAATGATTCGAGATGGGCCAATTTCCTATCATTGACGACTTGCGCTTTTCACCAATTGAGAGTCAAAATCATCCCTTTTTATGATTTTTTTTTTGTTGTATTGGGTACCATAGAGAATTTAGAGGTCGTTTTCGTCTGGGTAGCTAAATATTTTAGAATAGAATTGAAATTTTATGGAATTTTTCAGATTTTCATCAGAAATTTCACATTATACAGATTTTGAATTTTAAAATTCTTGAAGATAATTCTAAGCCTAGTGTAGGAATCTCTAAATTTTAAAATTAATACAAAATGTCTAATTCTAGAATTTAAAGAAACATAAATTTCAGCTAGAAAACAAGTCATCTAATGGGCACCTATAAACAATAAAGTTAAAAATACCATGGTATTAGAGGCTAGCACCATCCTCTGACATGCAATGGATGGAAGAAATTTTTTTTTTTTTTTTAAATTGGGCTCCATGAGATTATTCAAACTCATGATGTCATTTCAAAATTAAGTTGTTGTTAAATATTTATATCTTTGAATATTTGATCTAATTTTAAGGTAAAAATAAGATGGATGTCAGCTTGTATAAAATTCAAATATAGAAATGATGAATAATATAGAAAGGTTTAAATGGATCACCAAATTAACCCTATACTGCTTTACATGGCCCGTTAGCTCATGCAAAAGTCCCACCTAAGATTATCATAAATTTACTCCTACAATTAGTAGATAACCAGATGAAAATTGTTTTTAGAAAAGGATTCAACTATTAAACAGGCACCCTTATCTATTGATTGACATTTTAAGAACTTATTTAAAGTTGTAATCTATTTTAATACTATGCTAAAATACGTGAAAAACAAAGCATGTGTTCATATTATTTTTTAATGATTGTGTAATATATAAAATTATAAATACAAGTTGAAAAAAACTTGTAGGATGACCAGTAATGGCTTATTGTTATAGTTTAAAGGTCATATATTTGAGTTCTAGATTGATGAGATAAATGACTTACATCATGATATAATTGATAAAATAAAAGTTTATTGAAAATGTGTAACACTAAGTAGATAGTGCACACACTTGTATATAAATGGGTGTAGCTCAACCCAAAGGGGTGTAACTCAACTAGTTGCCTCCCGCCTCAAAAAATGGAAGGTTATGGGTTCGAGCCCCCATAACCTAATCTTGGCGTGCCTTAGGGTAGTGGGTTCACTCGTGGAGGTTTTACGCTGGGTATCCTGCAGTTTCCCACACATAAATTCAAAACAAAAATTTAAAAAAAATTGATCATAAGTTATACTAGCAACTATGAAATTCTTGACCCATTTGAGAAAGTAGGCAATATAAATAAAACCTAGGAAGAGATGTTATAAATATTTTCAATATTTTCATCAATATTATA
Source organism: Chimonanthus praecox (assembly GCA_022113865.1). NCBI lineage: Eukaryota > Viridiplantae > Streptophyta > Magnoliopsida > Laurales > Calycanthaceae > Chimonanthus > Chimonanthus praecox. Next base: position 9,336,132 of record CM039090.1, on the reverse strand, counting down.
ATATAAATTCAATAGTTTTCTCTTGATAAGAATTTTCAACTTCTTTAGAATGTCATTAGAAATGAGAATATCATGATATTTCATGCTAGTTACATGATTTTTTTACACATTTTAAGTTTTTGTATTTCTATTATTTTGACAATATTTAATCTTACTTTTAGTTTGTGATATTTTAAAGAAAAATCTAATATAAAATGACTCATTTTAGCATGTAAACTCAGGTGGATGAACTGAAACAAGAGGTGGAAACATTTATAGAACCTATTTCCCACGAAGAAAAGGAGGAAGAAGAAGAAGGGGCAGGAAGAAAATAGAAAGGAACAAACTTATCTCCCTTCAATTCATCCATGATTCTTGTATCATATATTGCAAAATATGTAAAGGATGTCTATATTCTAGCTGATATTGTACATGCAATATATCAGCCGATACATATTATCCAAAAAATAAGTGATACACTTGTCATATTTGTAAGATTTAATTTCTTTTTTTGTGAAAATAGCCGTCACAACTTTTTCACTTTGAATCTAAATTCAAAACATAGAAATCTTCAGTTTATTCAAAATATTTCAAAATTTTATAAAATACATGAATAATATGTTAAATTTATGTGATAATATTCTCAACTTTTTAATGCATGTACTTTTTTTTATTATACTTTCATCAAAGAACAAGATAGAAAACATACACAAACTAAATTTGCCTCGTATTTTATGTACACTGAATTGCTAAATATGCCCGAGCTAATAACTATAAATCAAACTAAAATGCATGCATTTTTGTAAGTCTCATGTAATGATATGCAATAAGAGGGACTGGTAATTAATAATCATGATAATTGGTTTGATGGGCACTATCGTAGTACAATATGCAACCTTATAAGAGTACAATATTGAGTTGAAGGTTGCAGGCTCGAGCTCCTAACATTTTGCACTTATCATAGAAGATTCGCACGTTAACAACATTAGCATGCCTAAATTTATCCAATTGAGCAATGTTGATGGGCACATCAATTCATTCCGTTACAGCAAAAGGTTGAGCACATTACAATCCATAAGATATGACTCAAAAAAAAAAATTGAAAAAAAATAGAGTAAGTGGCCATAATTAAACACGATCCACAGCCACCAAAGAACAACTCCAAGCAGAAGAGTGTAAACAATAATGAATCTTCATCATCTCTTTGCAATGTGTACCAACCACAATGCACCCTATTTGGGTCTCCCTGCATCAGAGGATATCATTGCATTTCAGTAATATACAACGACGGGCTTCGATTATCCACCCATCAACTGGAAGAAGCAACGCCAAGCTTGACACTAGGGGAAACTAGGTGCTATTGCCTCCTTTGCCTCTTGATTCTTTCAAGAGCACCTAACTGATGACTCTTGTGCTCATCCTCGTTTTCTTCAGCAGAAGCATCCTTGTCCTTGTCAATCTCGGCCTTCTTTGCAAGCTCTCCAAACACAGCGGAAGGCACATCCTTGTGTGCAATTTCTATTCTTTCATTGGACTCATCTTCTGAGTCATCCTCAGGCAATTCTATGTCTTCATCATTGGTGCTGCGGACAACTCCAGACTCCGACTCCACTCCAGCACTAACAAAGCCTAGTTTCCTTCCAGTGTTGCTGGAAGGTGCATTAACAGCGGCAGGAGCTAACTGACGTTCTAAAGCAGACATTTCATCTTCAGGGACCCCTGCACGCTTCAATGTGTCCACAGTCTCCTCAAGGCTTAGCTTCTGGTCTTTTTGCATCAAGTACTCAGGAAGAATGAAATGTGTCTGCAAGAAAGTATATAGTTAGCAAAATAACTATATGAAGTAGTAAAAAATGGGCTCTTTGTTGAAGACAATTCTGATAGTTTAGTAAACCAACCTGACTATAGCTTGCTGAGACGCTGCGTTTGATGCGAAGCATTTCTCGGAAGGTATCCTCATTTCCATGTTGCACCTCAAATTCATGCCACCTATTCCAAAAATCAGTATCAGAGCGTGGATCTGCAAATTGTGATGCAAAGACATATACTCCACGGGCACGATCAATCTCTCCTAAGCTCTTCTCCAATTCGGCATACTTGATGCACATAGTTTTCACATCTTTGTCGGGAAGACCAGACTCAATGGCTTGCTGCAAAAATCATTCAAAAACATTGAATTAACAAGAATCCATGCATGCAACACAAGCATACTCGTGCATCTTACACATTCCAAGATGGTCAACGAGAAGCAATAAACAAATGCCTACAAAAATGAGCTACAATACAAATATTCATAGCATGTCAAAACGGTATTTTTCATCCAAGGTGTGAAACCAAGAAAGTATAAAATAACAAGGAAATGGGAAGACAAAAAAGTGGCTTTAACTCTGCAGCTTCCAATTGAACTGTAAACTCAAAATGAAGTACAAGACATTTGATTTTCACATATTCACTGAAATATTATCATTACATACTACATCCTATGAATCAGAGTTCAGGATGCTATTAGAAGATTTTGGGAGTCCTATTAGATGATTAGATATTGACAAACTGAAATTGAAGATGCTTGTAATGTGTTGCCACAAAAGTAACAATGGAAAATAATACAACTATTTCCAAATAAGAATGTCAATATGATATACAGCCACTCTCATCAATGATAGGGCTATTTTGCATTTTCTTCATTTACTTGTTTATTTTTTGAAAGTAAACAATTTTATTTATTTATTTATTTTGTTTGAATGATGAAAAGTTAACAATTTGATTGATTGGAGAAGAATACAACCCGAGCAAAAACAAGCTGGATGAAGAACCAGCTATATCTCACCCGGAGAGAAGAAACAAGAAGGAATCAGAAAAGGGAAAACATCACCCAATAAGCAGGAAAACAAAAAAGAACCCTTAAGGTCTAACCGAGAACTGAGACTATCCCCTCTTTGTAATCTTTTTGGGTGGGGGTCGCAGGCTTGGTTTGCCCAGTTTTGTGGCTATCTTTTTGTAACATTCTCTTTCTTTCGCGAATAAAATAGTTTACATTCAAAAAAAAAATTGAACAAATTTCAAACCTCAGGATAACTACCCCACTCAGAAGCTCTTGCTAATCTGCATTTAGAATATAATGGTTATCATCACCATATTGTAAATGAGGAATATCCCAAGTCCAAATGTTCAATCTGAAAACCATGGATGAAGCCTCTGACCATAGCTGCCTGAAGCATCAGATATAGGCTCTTAACTATCATTGAGAAATGGGGAGAATGGATTGCCTTGTCTAATGCCTTTTCAAGAGCTAAAGAACCCTTTGGGACTGCCCTTGACCAACACAGACATGTATGCAGAAGACACATGCTCTCATCCAACCTCTCCATCTATCTCCAAACACCATTTCTCCAGTAGAAGCTTTCTAAAAGTTCATCTACTCATTTTCCTTTTAGGCTCAATTTGCATTAGACTAGCTCTTCAATTTGTTTTTGACAAGCCTTGGCTTTCGATAAAAACAAAAACCTTTCCAACCAGCTACTTGAGCTTCCTCCCACTTGAACTTCAACAGCAGTAATTTGAAGTCAAGGGGAGTAGGTCCCAAGACCCCATACAGCAATGAAGAAGAATTGGCACATGATCTAAAATTGGTTTTGGAACCACCTTTGTAACATTAAACCAGTCCAACCATTCTTCATCTACCAAAAATCTATCCAGCCAAGAAAGTCTAAGATCTTCTTGCTAACTAGACCAAGATCCCACCTCCCAAGGTAGCAAATCTAGCCTTTTCAAATGGCTCTTTTCACTTGAGCACCCAACCCACTGTCATTCCATGACAAAATCCTCATGGAGTACCATATTCTACTCCCAATTTCCTTTTATCTTTCTCTGATGTACGGTCATAGTTAATTGATGCTTTCAAATTCTGTAGCTGTCTCTCTTTTAATTTACCTTAACCTCCGGTTCCTTTCTCAATTCTCTTTGTTCTGCCTCCTAAAAGGTTTTTAGGATCCTTTTAAGTTGCTGAGACCTATTCTAAGAAGTCGCACCCAACATCTCACCGAGGATTGCCATCTTTGATCATTTATATCCAGAGTTGTGATTGACATAGATAGATTAAAATCTTCAATTTCTTCCAAAAATAAATCTTCATTCACCTAATCAGTCTCTTCAATTAAGTATGCTCACCTGTCACTTATAGGCGATGAATTCCTCCAATACCAGAGAAAAATCTTGGGACTGCATCTCGATCTTGCCCTTTCCTTTCTTCTTTCAGACGTCAATCCAACCTTCTTTGTTCTTTAACATTCCTCACTCTCCTGCACAGACTCCTTATAAAACTTCTCACTGAAGAGAGCCCAACAAAGAAAAGGGTCTAAATATTGGGCCTCACCTTTTCTTGTCTCAGACTAGTCCCATCTGTTGCTTTGGGCCAAAATTTCTTCCTTGCTTTAGGCTTGTTGGCTATTTTATCTCCTTGAAGGCAATAAGTCCATATTACCCTTAAGGGAGACATTTTCAGCCTATTTTTTGAAGTTGAAATGGTCCCACCTGTCTACATCTTTGGCACGTCTTTGGCTAGTGAGCCCCCTGGTCCCACAACCAATGATGACTGTTTTGTTTCAGCCACATAAGAGGGAGTGGGCAATGAATCATCAACTCCTTTTTCCACAGCCAGGAGGGATTGCATCAACTTCTCCAATCTCAGCCTGCTGCTCCATCTTTGGAGCTGCACGGCCAGTGACAACCCATTAATATTCCCAGTAGTATCTCTTGTACAAGATTGCTTCTATTGATAAAAGTTTCTTCTCCTCCACTTCAACCCAGACAGAGTACAATATTTCCCCCATTTCCATTAAGAAAGGTTTGAATTTTTTTTCCTCTTAAGACCAAATAAGTTTCACCCTAGAAAAACCAAGAATAAACCGTACTAAGGCATCTATCATCAATAGAATCCACCAACCCGCACATCTTACCTAGATTATGAATAGTTTCTTTCCAAATGGCATGAAAAGGTATTCCATGAAACCTTACCCGTCTGCATCCATGATTGCCCCTAGAGCATTAGTCCATTGCTCTAACTGCTTCAAAGGACCACGTTTAAAGTCCATTCCACCCTCACCAATCCTCTTTGCTTCGTTTTCTGTGGCTGGAACAATCCAAGACAAGAGGGGAGAGAGTCCTCTATCAGAGACGCTGAAATTGAAGCCCCACTGGTTGATGAACCTTTGGCATGTTTTAAGTTCCACTAAGTCCGTTTCCAACTCATTCCTATGAAGGTCTAGGGGAACAAGTCTTTCACCTGAGAAGTGCTCCCTTCATTTACAATCCCCTCTTACCATGGTTTGTCACCATCAAACATGTCAGGGAACTCTTCTTCCTTCAATTAGTTTTCTCCATATTCTCCCTATGAGCTGTTTTCACCCTTTATCCGATGTCTTCCTTCAAGTAACCACCCTCTCCCGTTCTCCCATCTCCTCTAGTTATCTAGCCAAACTCACCCCAATCTTGTTTTTTTTTTTTTTGAAGTAACTATATTATTCACAACAGGAGATAATCTTGACAAGAAATAGGAATACACAAACAGGCAGCAGAAGCCCTCCAACCCACTAACCCAAATAAGAGAGAAACCACCCAGAAAATTACTGAGATCTATTAACCACAAAATGGCTTTGCTGGCTTTACTTGCTGAATCGGGATTCCCCTCTTGTAGGAAGGCTGAAATTAAATTTCGATGGAAGCTCTATGCTGGAAATTGGCAGATTGGGATGTGGTGGGCTCATTAGCAATGCAGATACGGATGTAGTGTTCTCCTATTGGCAGATCGGCATGTAGCTGGAGCATCATGCCCCGTGGATGGGAGTGGAAGAGTTGCAAAAATGGGGCTCAGTTGGAGACATTGTAGAAGGTGATTCCTTTGTGGTAACCCAATAGACGAATGGGGTCCACTGTCCATGGACTCTCCTAGATAAAATTGAAAAAGTGACAGGTATCATCAAGAATGGCTTTGAAGTGTGGCGTGTGCTTGGAGAAGCCAAAGGAAAGGCTGATGAGTTAAAGTTAGTAAAAGAGGGGGAAATATCATCTATCGATGTATAGCCTCTAATAGTTAACTTCTGAGAGCTGTTTTATTTGTTCTATCTCTGTTTGGTCCCTCGCTTTGTTACCCTCTATATTAGGGAGTTTGTTCTCCTGGGTTGTATTCTTTCCTGCTTTACAATAAAACAGAAACCCTTTCAGCAATAAATAAATAAATAAAGAGGCCAACAATATGACGGTTTTCCTGGACACGAAACAATCACCAACAATGTGAAAAAATAGTGACATTGCCTTTAAACCCCCAACCCAAAACCTAGAACCCACCATAACAAAGAAAAATAAAGTAAGAAAAAAGGAAACTTTCCATTTCTAGCTTTTCCCCAAATCATAGAGACTAAATTAGTTAATTTGCTTAGTTGTAGCCTGATTTATCTTGCAGTTGAAAGTAGAATCCTCCCAAAGCAAAAGCTAGTTTTAGTGGATGCTGCCTTCAACAGTAGTAGTTCAACACACAGGTATTGAAAGAAAAAAAAAACAATTCAGAAAACAATGTTGCCTCAGACAACTGCTCTAAGATGAAGAAGAGACCTTATTGATTCGTAAGTGTGCCCGATGAAAAGCCAACTGCTCATGGACTTCAACAAGACAAATTTTATTAAGTTAAATACTAATGGGATGTCTACAGCATCCAAGCTCGGCTAGGACTGACAAAAAGTGGATGCACTAAATATTGAAGTGGAAAGTGATTCTTTGTGAAATTCATGTTGGCTGCAAATGGCATGTTATTTCTCCCTTGGGACATGAATGACTTACAATGAGGAAATCAAAAACATGACAAATGAGTTCTATTTGACTTTGCTAATATGAAGAAAGATGCTGTAGCTTGATAAAGATTTAGGAGTATGTTTTGCTATTATCACGGGTGTCTCTTCCTTTTGTAATTTGCTGCATCATGTGCAGGTATTATTATTCAAATGCAAATGCCAACCCCAGATTGATGGGATAACTGGTTTTCATGATGATGGAGTGGTGGATCAAGCATCATCACATTTCCTAATAAATAGATCTTTTAAACCTCAAATTTAAAAAAAAAAAAAAAAAAATTGAATGAATGAGTTAATTTTATCCATGTTTTCTATGACTCCGTAACAGCGGATAACATCTGAAGCAATTTTGGGTTCACTATGCAAAAAGCAAAGAGAAATGTGGGACCCTGGGCTGTTTCTAAGTTCAACGAGTCCCTTGATTGGTCATGGTTACATTTCGTTTGGGGCTAGATAGTTTTCAGACAGTTCTTGATAGTTTGAAAATGGCTCTTTATCCAATTTTCCAGAATTTGTGTAGCTTAATATATGTGCCTCCTTGTTACTGTTTCAAGACCTATATCAAGGCATACATTTCAGTTTAGCTAAATTTATCTCCTCCAAACTTCACCCAGTTAGTACTTAGTAGGTTCCATGCATGGAGTGACTTCAGAACAGTTTCATGGTGAATTCAGTTAAAGCCATCCTCTAATTTATATTGATTTAACAGAATTTCATGAATCAGATGAAATAAATGCTTCATTTCTCAGTTGCTCCATGATATATGTTACTCGTATTCCCCTTTTTGAAGGTTAAGTTGACTCATGCCTATAAAATGATGGTTGCAACAAGGAGTACCATCTTCTACTTACTATTGAAATTGCACTCCCTTGACAATCAGATTTTCATTATTGCTTAATTTAACATGGTTAACACTTTAATAGTCCCTTCTGAACTTGTTCAGATCTTCCTCATTTCTTGGGGAAGTAATGGAATATAAGCAATTGATTGGCAAAAGAATTCAGATTTATCACGTCAGCAATGTTTTCTAAAATATTTTGCACAAAAATCCACACTGAAGTACCTGACAGGGAATGCTCCCTTCCCATTTTACACATTACAAATGCATCCAATAGATTGATAAGCATCAGACAGTTAAGGATATATGACAATCAAGTCACAACATTGTCTACATGCGTTGAAAACAGAATTTTTATATTCCAAATGATCAGATGATAATATATTAGAGAAAATAACCAACCTCGTAAATTTCCCTTGTCTTTGGAACACCAAAAATTTCAGTTGCACGAGCTATGTAGATCTCATACATATTCATTTTTTCACTGTCAGGAACAGCCTTTGTAGCTTGATCATAAACTTTCATTGCACGCTTTGCAAGCCCATAGTCTTCTTCCAATTTTGCATATTGTAGATACAATTGCTTAACATTTTCAGCAGGTGCCTGAGATGTTATTTATAAAAGAACGATTAGCACCACAAGGCATTCTAATCACATACCACGGGTGATATCATCGGATTACAAACAATGTAAAGTTGAATAATACAATTCTAAATTCCTAAGAATGCAGCATGAAATCACTCAGATAATTCCCATTCAAATCACACACACACACACACAACTAAGCCCCAAAGCTGCAAACACCAAGAAATTCCATCCCTTCCATTCAAATCCATCCTCCCCCCCCCCCCCCCCAACCCCCCACGCACCCCACTGCACACCCACCCAACCCCCTCTAGTCCTCTACACCTACAATCAATCAACTCTCTACACAACCCTAACTCCTTTCTCCCTAAATTTGAATCTGGCCCAGGACAACAGCCATTGAACTGCTCATCCTTGATGACACCTGTCTCTGTGTGTGTGTGGTTGGGGGGTGCAGGACAAATTATCAAGTATCAACCCTTCAAACTTAAGCGCCTAAAGATTAAAGGTGAGATGATCTAATGCAGCCTACTTTTGACAGCCCCAAATTTATAAGATTCATACTCTCACATTTGATGTGTTGAAGGGTGATACCTAGCAAGAAAAGAACAAAAGGTGGGGCCTGCCCTCTTAAGCAAAGTACAAAACCAGAACACACTATGCACAATACTGGTGATTGTCCATGATTTTGGAACATAAGAAAAAACATTAAGCATTTCCACAAAGAATATCCATCAAGGAAATGAGACTGAAGCAAAAAAGTCGATATGGAAGGATTATAAATCAAGATCAACTCTCCAAACAAGGGTACTTTGATATCCTAAGATTAGGTAACAAAAACTTATTGCATGGAACAGTATGAAGAAGAAAACAACCAACCAATATAATCAACCTCCTATAGAAGCTAAATGATACTTGCAGTAGCTAGACGACACCCATAAATATGCAGGAATTTCAGAATTTAATTTAATTTTATTGTACATTTAGATGATTTCAGACTGTAAAGGTTTTTTTTTTTTAGCAGTACCAGTTCAGAAAAATCTATGCAACAGCAGAACAGGATCTACGAGAACTAGACCGAAAGAGAGAAAACTAAACAAAAACTATGACATCTCTGGCTGAAAAGCCAAAATACAAGAAGTCTTAACTACTCAGAGAAAAAACACTCCTGAAACTAAATTGCTGACTCCATTTTTAGCAAATAAGTCGGCCACGCCATTTGCCGTGCGACTGATTTGAACAAAGGATACATCGATTCCCAAAGAGAGGGCCCTAATCTCCCTAATTGTGGTAATCAATCTCTAAGGGGGACACTTTAAAGGTTTTAAAGTTATCAATCATCATGGTCCAAAACAAAAAAAAATATATAAACCAGTAGTCTTGTGTGACTTGATAGATTGCAAAACTGTTAATGGTTCACAGCATGGTTAAAAATTCAATTTAAATGCAGTTGACTTTGTTGAGTCAACCTGAGAGTGTATGCGGTTATTTATAGTTTGAGAGTAGAGAAGGTTGCATATAAATGCTTTAGTGTAGCCCCATGGAGTGCAGCCCCATTGAGAGATGATTCTACTGTCCATGCGACAATCTTGATTTTAATCAAGATGTGGCCCTATCATGGTCGTAATATCGATTTCAATCACATCTTTTCTCATTCAGGCTTAAATTTCTTAAGAAAAGTTGTGATTACATGACCACCAACAGTAGGTCTCGTACTCCTTTTCTTTAAGTCATAAAGTAGGCCTAGTACATCCATCATTAAATCTGCATGTCGGATTAATGATCCATGAGTTGCATTAGGAAGGTTAACTTTTATATGGCCCGAGCATTGCACACAATGCTAGTATTTATCACGTATTTTGGTGTGTGAGAGTATCATGGCTTTGCAAGTTGATCCGTAGGGACTCCTCTTTGCATGCCACCCAATGAGGAAAAATAACATTTTTTCTAAGTAATGATAAATTTATTGAAAGAAGAATAGAAGTCTATTGTAGTAAGACGGATTGACATTTCCACGTTAAATTGTACTTGATGGAGCCATCTAACATAATGGCTCACAAAACAAGTGGACCAAGAAAAGACCCATATTATATGGAAACTTGTTCCTTCCCAATGGAATTATATATATATCAACAAGGAGAGTCATAAGCAGGTCAGGTTCAGGTAAAACCATACCCCTTTTGTTTTACTTGGGCGAATACTATCATCACTCCCATTTTGTCTACTTTTTGTACTGGAGTGTTTTGTACAAATCTATAGATTTGTGTTTTTGTTTTCTTGGGTTGTCTGCCCATGTTTTTGCTTGGCCCGAGATGTGGGCTTTTGATTCTTTGCACCTTCTCTGCTGGGTGCCTTTGTAATATTGGAAATGTTTTTTTCCCTCCTTTTGAATGATACTTACCCTTTGTTAAAAAAAAAAAACCATACCCCTTTTTCATGTCAGATCCTTTGGGTAATCCTGTAAACAGATCAACTTCATGTATAGGGAACACATCAAGTTGGGGTCAAATCTCAGGATAATCAGGTAAAACAAATTACATTCCTAGTGAGGCACAGAAGATCGTGACACCGAACTTTGAATTTGGAATCCCCACAATCCAACTGGAGGATGATCAATCCAATCACAACTCATTCCCTCGTTATCATTACCTACACTGCAAAGAAAAGAGAATCAATCCTGCAAAAAGATGATCAACACACCATTCGTGGTGCCAGAAACTCGTACTAGTGTAGTCACTAACTCATATCAAACTGTACTGGAGGAATTTTTCAGCACTTGGGAATTAGAAAAGACTTCTACCTTCCAGAAGTGCTATAGGAAGAATAGGAATGCACCAACCCTTATCTTGACACCTGCACCTAGGCCTGTAATCGGACCTGACCCAGCCCGCGGACTGTCCGGCCCGAATCTTAGAGTCCAACAATGAGCCGGACTCTGGAGTCCGATAAGAACTAACGGACTGGTCCGAAGAGTCCGATAAGGACTCGGGCGGGCCGCGGATTGTCAGCAAGCCCGCGAGTCCGATGAATTAAAAATGAAAATAGGGTTTCCGATTGCACTCTCTTCCGTTGCTTTCCTCACTTGTGATTGCTCTCACAGGCTATCTCTCACTCTCGCCGCTCTCGATCTGAGATCTCTCTTTTCTCCCTCTTTCCGTTCTCCTCTCTCTCACACCTCTCTAGAAATCCGATCGTGACTTCCATCGCCTGCAGCCTCTTCACTCAGATCGAGACTTCAAATCGTTTTGGTCGATCTGCAAATCTGTAAGTGATTAGAGAAGATAACCCAAGGTTTTTTTTTTTTTAATTTGTTGAAAAAGGATCCGTTTTGGATGAGTGAAACTGGAAATCGTGGGTTTATCCATGGGTTTTTCAGATGATAAACTCAATCCATAACATACGAAGAATGGTACCCAAATCTTCATATCTTCTTACTTATTTTGTTGATACGTAAGCACAAGTGGTCTCACAATATGGCATTTTCTTATGGGTTCATCTTGGAGGATGATGACGGTAGAGTAATTAAAGATGTTGATGCCATTAGTGATAATGATGTTCATTAGAGTAATTATACAGATAAATTATTATTAGGTTGCTGTCTCATTTGATTTGTTGCTTAAAAAATATCTCATAGGTACAAAAACTAGTGGGTGAAGTTCCAAAAACTAGTAAAACAGAGTAGTATAATCTTGTTATTTATTCTGTTTTGTCTATTCAATTACTACTAATTTTTTAGAAATAATGAAGTACTTAGTGATGCTTTTCACTTTCTTTTATTTTTAATTTGCAGGTGCCAATGATGTTGAGAAATTGGCGTCAACCTATATGACAGTAGCTTGAATTTCAAGTACTCTGCACTTGAGAAGGCCACTGGATCTTTTAACATTGGCAACAAGCTTGGGCAAGGAGGTTCTGGAACAGTATACAAGGTAAACTACTTGATTAAGATGCAAATAAAAAATTGTTTTGAAATTAATTTTAGGGTACATTTGAATGCACCTGCGACAGATGCTTAAGTAGGTTCTATACCCACATCTAAAACTACAAATTTGAGTATGAATGTTCTATACCCCATTGTTGTGTTCACTTCATTACTTCTACTTGTTTGCCTCATATTGAAGAGCTGACTTCTTTTTGTATGAGTGATGAAAAGATTCTGTGTTATCAACAGGACAAAGAAAAGAATGTACAGCTAAACTATGATACTATGATCTGCACAATTATAATTAATTTATAATGGGAATATGGGGTTTAAGCCAGGGCCCTGAGTTTCCGTTTAGATCTTCCATAGACAAACTTATTAACACCTTCTCCACCATTGTTCAAATCTCTTGCCATATGTTGGACCCTAATATATGATGAGATGATTCCCATGACAGCAATTTTGGCAATATTTACTTGGACCGAAGATTGCCTCAAAGCATTTGTGCTTCAAATAAAGTCCTAACCTCATAGATCAAATAAAGTCCTAACCTCATAGATCAATCTGCCACCTCCTGTGGAATGAGGCTACCAGTCTTACCTCATTAAATGGATATTGAAGGAGTTTTTCTAAATTACTGCAATCATTGCCTTCAAGTAAGATAGCTTTGCGCATCTGGTTAACATTGCTGGAACTTTAGCTTCATTAATTTTGCCCCTGTTTGAGGACCTGAGTACACTACCTCGACATGGTCTTCAATGTCAACAACATTAGCAACTAACACGGAGATATACATTCCATGCATATTTGATGTTCCCATACATATTAGATTGGCTTAGATGTCAGGTACCTGTCCTAGTAGGCAGCATTTTTTTTTTTGTCATCAATTATTACATAACAATGAGTATACAAATAACCTGCAATTAGCTGTGGTGGGGAGGCAGATTTCAAATCCATTTGAAATGCTACAGGAAATGTACCAACCACTTCTGGTAGATACTTAAACTTCTGTGATTTGGGTTACATGCAAATGCACCTTACTATTTCTAATGTATGGACCTGAATGCATATTGATGCAAAGCATGCACCATAATGACAAATCCAACTGTATCACGCATATGCATGCATACATTTGCTTCTTAAGAGGTCCTTATATACCTGAGAGAGATCTTCTTGTATGTGGGTCTGCTCCATGAAGAGCAGCTGTTTGTGCTAGAATATGTCTTGGATGTACTTGGTCAAATTATAGATAGATGAGGGGCCTTGAATTTAAATGGAATCTGGAACCCACATAAATCTTATGCACTTGTATGTTTTCTATTTATTTTCCTTTGTTTTTAAACATCAAGCAATCTTGGACAAAGCCCTACACTTTTCACGATATGATTCTCATGTGAAGAAAGTGATAAAAATGGGGAGTGTTTTCTTTCCCTCAGTCTTCTCTGTGAGAGAACAGATACCCACCAAAGTAAAGCTGGCAAGGAGAGCTTTGAGAAAGGCAATGCCTTTGCTATTGGCCATCTCTCTCACTCACAATGAATATTGGCTGTGAGAGGAAAAAAAGAATATATGAATCCCAACCAGTGCTCTACTACAGTTGTACTAATTGCTTTGGAAGAAGAGGGGATTGATTTGTGAGAGGTACTACAGTAAATAAGATTGTATTTTGGTATTGAAAGATTCACCATCAGCTTTCACAAATTAATATAAGCATGGAAAGGTGTTCCAAATCTGAATTCTATGTTAGTGCATTTGATCTCATCTTTAAACATTGTACAAAAATTCAGGAGCCTTTAATTTGATTGATTTTTTTGAAAAGAGTACACAAAATTCAGTGGAAAAGGAAACAAGGAACAGAATGTAGAACAGAGAGGTTCCATTCATGTTTTAAGGTTTCTTTTTTAGTAACATATCAACAGAGAAACCAAATCATTTTTCTTAAAAAATAACCATTTTTAACTAAATTTCAAAAATGGGGTTTAGCCATTTTTATTGAATGAGTTGATTATAAGTGGATTTTGGACAAGAACCCTTGATTAAAAGATGCCTTTTATTGAATTGGCGTTGTATTGGGTGGCTAAACTCATGGCTTTGTTGAAAAATAATAATCTCATGTGAATTGCTTAAATTTTCTGAGATAGAACAAGTAAATCTCTCTCTCGAGCAAGCCATTCCAATCACATGATGATGTAAGAATAGAATTGTAAACTGAATGGGAGTCTGAAAATTGAGCTTGCAGTTCATTCTGTTCATGGTTCAACACATTGTTTTATTAAGGAGAGGTTGTGTATTTATTATATGAAGTAATCTGAAAATTCATGTGGACTTTTTTGTCGGCCGTTTTGCATGTGAATTGCAGGTGAAGAGGAGGATAAATTTGGTTTCTGGTGGAGGGAGTGAGATGTTTGAAACTTGTAATTTTGGCAAAGGATCTCAAGAAACCTACAGAAATGAAAGAGGATACAGTAGAGAGCTCCAATTCAAAAATCATTTTAGTTGAGTTTAATTTTAGTGGATTGTAACATTATTATTATCATCATCATGTATATGTCTGTCTCATGAAGACCTCATTAGAAGAAAAGGATGCAAATTAAAGTTTTCTTCTTCGAATTTTAATACTCAAAGACTTAATCGGAATTTTTACAAAAAAAAAAAATCATCAATTGAAAGGTCAAATATATCTTATTTTTTCTTTTAAAATTATTTTAAGGAGGTATTTAATGTGCCTTTCATCCAATATTTTGTTTAAAAACTTGAAAAACTTGGCTAATTTAGTTAGAATTAATTTGACTCAATAAAAATTTAAGTTGAACAATTAAAAAGTTATTTTTTTTAACTAGAACTATATAATTCAGTCTTAATTTCAAATTCTAATTCAGATTATTAGAGTAATGGGTTGAAAACAGGCAAACGGGCCTTTATCGGGTCGTGGACTGTCCGTCAGACTTATAGGGCCGGGCCCAAGGCTAATCGAAGCTCATGTTGTCGGGCCGGGCCGTGGATTGACCGATTATTCAGTCGGGTCGGTCCCGATCCTACCGGGCCGGGCCGGACCTGGGTCCGTTTACAGGCCTACCTGCACCCATTAAGGAAAGTATTCTTCCACAAGCCTACCAACCCATCTCCTAGACAAAAAGCCACTTTCCATGTTAACCACAACTCACTGCATCAATTGGTTTAATGCCCATAAAACAATTCCCTATAGGTTTGCAAACATCACAACATCCAACATGTTTCTTAATAATAGCATAAGACAATCCAAGCATCGTATCGATGGTGAGCAAATGAATAGTCTACATAAATCATCAATCATGTCATAGCATCCAATACCCGCTGCACCAATAACCCACCACCACATTGGATTCCCAACTACTGGATTGATCTAACGCAATGGTGCGTGGAATGACAAGGATCGTGCACAACAAATGAAAGAGAATAAATGGAGAAAGATCGAATGAAGCAACCTACAAAAAATACAAGCATTTATGTGGTTCACCACTTTGGGTTACATCCACAAACAATCCAACAAAAAGAGATTCCCTATGACAAGGAGAAAATACAAAAATGTGGAGAGATCTTACGAAACAACAAGAGAAGTTTCACCATGTCTTCTCAACCATCTTCCAATACAACTAAACCCAAGCTACAAATGGCTCCCCAACAGAACTGTCAAAATACCCTTAAATTGCCATCGAGAAAATCCTCACTTGAAGCTCAAAGTTGTGCCCAAGAAGAACGTTTCTTCTCCACCTTCTTGCCTCTCTTCCACTCCTCAAAACCCCCTTCTTAAAGATGCAAGTGAATACCCTCTCAAGAGAGAATCCCATTTTTAAGGTTAGGCCAAATAAACACAACCAAAATTCCCCCTTAAGCCAATGTCTCACATGGTCCCCAAATGGGCTACACACGTGTCATTAACTTTTACTAATCCCAAGCTTTCTAACAGTCGAGAGGCTTACTGGCTTAGAATGGCAATTTTGATATCACCACTCCAACACATGTGAACACACCTCGAACGCCAATGCCACTGATGAACTGCTTTGGTCTCTAAGCACTTTGACTAATGAATGGTGAACAAGATGACGATTTGCATTGATTTTTTTCTTAAAAAAAAAAGATATACAAACATCTATCTAGCTTTATATCAAGCAGTCCCCATCTTCAATCAGACATGTTTCCCAAGCATCAATTTAGCATGACAATCCGAACTATCATATAAGAGACAAATGAAGAATGGTTCAAATATAACTCACAAAGAGGAATTTCCAACCAATGATCGAGATCGAGATTGCGAGAGAGAGAGAGAGAGAGAAGGGAGGGGGGGGGGGGGGGGGGGGGTTGGTGTTTATATCAACAACAACTCAATCATTTTAGCCCATGAATTCATGGGGCCCTACTTTGTATTACACATGTTGTATAAGGAGATGCCCATGCACGTTTGAACCATTAACATTTTGAAGGAAGGAGTACTCTTCTTGACCTTCATGTTTTTGTTAGGCCTGCTCACAGATCGGGTCTAGGTCGGGATTTGCCCCCGAAAAAAAAAAAAAACTCATCCCGTTTATATCTACAAAACCCCGTCGGGCTTTTAAAAGCCAAAGCCCAAGCCCATCCGATTAAAATATATAAAGCCCATCCCACCCATTTATTTTGTAACTCGGTTTTTTTTAAGAAAAAACTAAATAATTTAGAGCATTTAGGCATGTCCGCTTATATGAATTGGGGTGGGGTGTGATGGGATATAGATTATTTAGTTATTTTATAAATACATATGTATATAATGTATAAGAAAATAAACAGGGCCTAAACGCTCGATGGGCCTCAATGGGCTTTAAGTAAAAGTTTGAGTCCGACCATTTATATAAACAGGCTTAAAAAAAAGCCCAAGCCTGGTCTGTCGGACAAAAATATTTGTTCAAGCCCATTTATTTAAGTCGAGTTCGGACTGGTGGCGGGTCAGATTCAGACAAATGAACACCCCCAGTTTTTGTGAGATCTAGTATTGAAAGTTTCATCATTCCTAAAAATTATAGGAAATGGCTCTCTGATACAGCCAATTATTATACTCCTGAATTAAGTGCTTCCAATCAAGCAAGAGAAGTTAGATACTATCATCCCAATCGAATATGCAAGACCGGGGAGATTTTAAATGGACTAGTTATAAGCCATCATTTACAAAGAAAATAGCTGGTAGTTTAGCCACAGTTCCATACAAAAACTAGTAGTGACAAACAAGTCCATATTCACTTTTTAGAAGATTAAAACTAATTAGAAACTTAAAAGAATAGAGCAAGATGTGTCAAATTAGTAAAGCATTGCACAAACCTTTTCAACTGCATGCTCAAACAACTCCCTTGCTCGTTCCAACTTTGTCTTTCCATATCTTTTCACAAATTTTGACAGGTAAGTGACCCATATATCCTTGACATGTGGGTATTTGAAAATCTTCACACCTCTTTCATATACCTTAAATGCATCTTCAAAGTACTTATTTTCCTGCATAGATCAGAACATAAATATTTGTAAAAGTCCATCCAAAACTGTGTGTGTGTGAGAGAGAGAGAGAGAGTCATAGCTATCAATTTATAGGGTTGCAAAGTTTATAGAGTTCAATATCATTTTTCAAGCCCTTAAAACACTGCTGTTGATATGATCATCCAATTAGGACAAGCTATGAGACACTCTCTCTCTCTCTCTCTCATAATTATAAAGATTTCCTTTTACCTCTAAAAGCAATGCATAGTTAATTATAATCTGTGGGGTGGCTATTCTGAAATCAAGTATTCGCTCATATACTGAACGAGTGGATTCCAAAGTTCCCAAACTCTCCTCTAGATCCACATAGAAGGACCAAATCCTCAATGACTTGTGTAGCTTCATTTGCACGGGCTCATTGCCATCAGCAGCAACTACAAGTAAAGGGGAAAATGGAAATAAGTCATATAAATTGGAAATTCTACAAAATTTTAGAAACAATCACATCTGTGCAGCAAAGATACCAATCAAGTTTATTCACAGGACAAATTACACATGTCAACTTAGTTTATTGCTTCAATTTCCACTTGATTTATTGCTTCGCTGACCACTTGGTTGTGTTCAATCAAGTTTCCATCAATCACTAAGAAAAAAAACTATAAAATATAAAATTGCCATTGAAATGAAACACCTACCAAAACTGGATAGTGGAAGGACAGTTTGAATATTTAAATGATCCATTAGTATATACCGAAGTCCCAATACAAAGGAACTTACCAAAAAGGATGGCCAAGATAAACCTTAGAAAGCCTCCATGACCACTCCCTCATGTTATCAAACAAGTCATAGAGAAGCCGGGGAATAAGAAGTCCAATTTTGCAATGTCCAGGAAAAAAAATTAATTCTGATTCACAAACTTATCAAAGAACACAACTTATTCCCATTTCCTACACTCTAGTCTCTATCCATGTATAAAAAACAAAACAAAAAAATATCTACCTATGTACCATTGTGTCGTACAGTTTTTTATGTGTAACATTTCAATAAATGTATGCACGTATTTAACTACATATACCACATGTATATATATGTGAAACACATAATGCATTCCTACTATAAGGTTTGCACAAAAAGTGGTACAATATCTGGGAAACCAAATTAATCTATTATCGTTCACTCTTCATCCATGAATGAACCTCTACCAACCCCAATGGTTACCAGTCACCAAGTAAGTCTCATAGCCACATGTTCACAAGTAAAAATAACAGTATATATAAAATATTCACCAATACATTGTGCATGAAATATCTGCCAATGGATGGACTTTTCTTGTTGGTACAAAGCTGTTTTTTTTTACAACCTCTCCTGTGTGTGAGAGAGAGAGAAGAGGGGAGAAAGAAGCAGTTAAGCAGGTAAGTGCATGCAAGTGAGGAAGTAAGCAAAAAGAATTGAATGAGAATTCCAGCACAATAGAACAAGAACAAAACCCAGATAGCCAAGCAAGAGGAAAGCATCATATGAGTAGGACAGACCAAGGAGCTGTGTAGCACCAAGAAACAAGAACTCAAAACAAAGAGGAAGCAAGCAAAAAGAACATAATGAGATATCCAGCTAAACAAAACAAGAACAAAATCCAGACAGCCAACCAAGAGGAAAGCATTATAGGAGTAGGACGGACTAAGGAGTTGGTGGAGCACCAAGAAACAAGATCTCGAGGCACAAAACAAATGCAGCACAAGGGCTGAAACTCAAGTCTACATGCAAATGCACTTCCAATATACCAAAATCTCCAATCATGATGAACCAAGAAATTCCTTGGCCTTCACCTTGATCATCTCCACTAAAGAAAGCATTTGGGTTTTTGCCCCCTTTCTATGGGCGAGGGGCAGGGAGAAGGCAGGCAACAAGGAATCTACATATCATGAAGTGAAAAGTGGATTTATGGTTGAGGAACCTGACTTCTAATTTTATTTGTGTTTGAATTCATCAAAAAAAGTGTATATCTTTAAAGGAGATTTTTATTTATTTATTTTAAATGTTTTCAGTTTTTCAGAGATTAAGAAAGATTCAAGGGATCTCCACTTCCCTCCACCCACTAGGTTCAAGTAATCTTTCCCTGGGGCAATATGGTCTCTCACTCTCTCCACATCACAATGATTACGGGAACGAGGAGATGTTTAAAGATTAAGATTGAGGGGTTATAAAAAGGACGAGATACAATGTATAGCGACAATAAATATGATCTTTGTTAGGGTAGAATGGCAACATAAAACCCAAAAAAATTGACATCAAATACATGGGAAATTGGCTGATGGTGATGAGATGATGACAGCATCCAACTAACCAGTTCAACAAAAAAAAAACAAAATTTGATCTCAACTTAAGAATGAATGAACTCCAACCATGGAAAAATTGAAGTGCAAGGACAAATTCTGATCTCATGAAAGAATCTTCACAATTACATCCTGCTCCAATGCTCATTCCCAACATATAAATGTGATTCTAAGTAGTAACCCTAGGGCTTGTACAAAAGTTTTCCATTTCCAAGCCTCAAGCTGAGTTGCAAAATAAATGATGAAAATAGTACAGTTGTTCAGGATATTTTCTTTAAATGGGTTTTAAGCCAAAAGCAATGGATGTCTATCATCATCATCACTACCAAACCCACTTATCCCATCTATGGATGCCTATGAATATAATTTTTTCCACTTTTCTTTTCCTTTTTTCTTTTTTTGAAATGGATGCCTATGATTAGATAGGCTCCATTCTTCCTGAACAACAAATATGCATATGAAAATTTCGTATTTACTGATTAATAATTAAGTTTTGAGAGAGAGAGAGAGAGAGAGAGAGATTTCTTACTTGGATATGGTGTTCAATGCTGATTCTAGAAATGCTTAATGGTCATGGATGGTGATAAGATCATGCTAATTTTGTTGGGAACTAATGATAATTTGGGTTTAACTTTCAAAAAAGTAAATATTTTGGGAGTTTGTCTATATGATGACAATCATTTTGGGTAATTGAGCCCACAATCCCACATGGACAGATGGAGACAAGCCCCTTCTCAATCATGTTCTCTGGAAATAAGTACATTTGGCCACGGCATAGATTATTTGGAAAGAAAGAAGCAAAAGAATTTTGTATGATAGAGGTGGGTTCAAAGCCTCAAGTATTGCTTCAATTAAAACATCTATCATACAATGGGTGAAGGTAGCTAAAGAATTTGTTGCTTCCTTTGACAAGGAAATCAAAGATGAGTTTCATTACAAGGCTTCCTCTACTGTGCTACCAATTCTAAAGAGAATAATTTTGATATGCCAATGGGTGTGTTGGACCAATAAACAAAGTTAAGACAACGGAGATATGCATACTACGTTGGATGAGTGGTTCAACCCCTAAGGGATAGAGTTAGGAGCAAACATATTAGGGATGACTTAAAGATAGCTACGATTGATGACAAATTGAGAGAAACTCGTTGGAGATGATTTGGTCATATCAGTAGAAGACCAAATACAGCCCCGTATGTAGAATTGAGAGGCTATAGATCAAAGGCACTAGAAGCATAGGGCGACCTTTGAAAACATTGAAGGAAGATAAAAAATGACATGTTAGATTAAAGAGTAAATGAGGGCATGGTTTATAATAAGGCCAATTGGAGAAGAAGAACTCGAGATGAGATATCGGCTGCTAATGACGATGAATAGGATAATACCACATGTGTATAAATCTAAGTTTTGCTGAGTGACCCAAAGGGCAACAACTTTGTAAATTCTTAACTTCTTCAAAATTCTTATAATCATTACTGAAAGAGAGAGAAATGGAGAAGCCTATCAAATGGTAACAATTTTGTATGAATTGAAAGGGGAATAACACCATTTGTAAACTCATAACAATAAATAAGGTCAGCCATGAATGGTGAAAGTTGTGATTGTTAATGAAAAATGTTAACAGAATAACCAATAGTAGCAAACCCATGACAATTAAAAGTCAGTAGTTAAAAGATTAAATGGGGATCTAGAAGATCAATGTACAAATGGATCCATTAAAAGCTATGGAATTCTACAAGTAAAATACAAATAAAAGCAATGTAGATACCTCTTCGTTTGACCTCCACTGAGGGCTCTGCTGTCGCCCGCCTCATCAGTGCCAGTGCCTCTTTGAAGTTTTTATGTCGCAACTCAAGTTCTGCCCACTCACACCATACACTGGCAAGGTTGTCAACAGTCTTGTAGTTGACTTGCACAGCTTTCTCGAAAATCACTCTGGCATTGTTAATGTCACCGTGGCTTTCATACAGAATTGCGAAAGCAACCCACAGTGTATGGGGCCTACCCACAGCTTTCATGGGATCTACGGTTCTCACAGCCTCAGTGTAAGTAAGTATCTGCCGTGTGGGATTGCCTTCAAAGAGTCTTACTCTCCTATGCCACTGCTCGACATTGTGGGGATTCTGCCGGAGGAGGACACTGTTAGCAAGCTCGGGCCTCCTATTCATGAGGTGCTCCAATCGAGCTATCCTCAAATCCACATCATTATCATCATTCAGCCAAAACCCATGAAGAATTTTCTTCCCCAACTTCTCAACTGAAAGGATGTAATCCAACCGTGCATCACACTCTTCAACAGGGCCATTGTTGTCCTCAGCAGTGCCTTCGTCATCGTCGTCACTCTCATCCAATGACATCATCTTGGCATTGAGGGCACTGTCTTCAAATTGTGCATAACAGTCAAAGATGACACTAAAATCCCTCACAGTGACCACTGTTGTCATCCCCTCCTCAAACACATCTCGAGCCTTCTCATAGAGCCCACGCCGAAGGTAGTAATCGGCCAGTGAAGTCCAAAGCCGGGCCAACCTCATCAGTGAACTTCCGGATGCCTCCACGAATGATGGCATCAACCTTGAGTCCAGAGACCTCAGTAGCATGGCGAGTGAGCAGGTCACAGAGCTCGAGCCAGAGCTGGTGCTTGGTCTTTCCCTTGATGGAGAAGAACTGGTCATCATTCAACACCCCCGCGAGCCGCTCCGCAGCCTCCTGCCATAGTTTGGAATTGAGGAGAAACTCAATGAAATCCTCAATGTGGGAGGGGTCAAACATGAGGTAGCGCCGGTAGACACGAAGGGAGGTCTCAACAGGGACCCCGTGCTGGCTGACAAAGGCAAGGTACGGGGCCCAGATGCGGTCGTGCTGGGTGACAGGGAGTGCACAGAGGGCACGGTCAAACGTGCGGCGGGTGCGGGTGAGGAGCTTCTGCTCAGTGAGGGACTGAAGATACATGAACCAGACCCGGAGGCATCTTATGCATTGTGACGAGGGCACGCTCGAAGGTATTGTTGAGGGACTCATATTGGGAGTGGGATATCGGAAGATTGCGAACAATCTCAAGGCGCTCGCGGAGGTAGGCATACCAGAGCTTGTAGCTGCCGGGGAGGGCCTTCAGTGCACGCTCATAGATAACAGCACGCTTCTTGAAGGGGGCCTCAGTCCGGGCAATTAGGTATCGCCACCATAGCTTGAGGCTGAAAGGGTTCCGGAGAATCTCCTCTTCATAGAGGAGATCATCTTGACTGGGATAAAAATCGGAAGAAATCACTGCAGATGCCATCACTCGGTTCTTCAGTCTTCGAGCACCCAAAGCCTTCGCCCCCTCCAACGGTGATGACGGGTAAGATTGGGTTCGATAAGGGCCGGCCTAACCATTAGGCAAGTTATGCTGTCGCATTAGGCCTCCGTTTTGACAAAGGCCCCAAAACCCCTTTATTTACCACAAAACCCCTTTATTCATAACCCTATTTGCAGAGGGTTGAGGGAAGATGGAGAATTCGAGCTTCACGAGAGGGAGAAGAGGGGAAGAGGAGTGGTGCCCAAGGAGGAGAGGAGAAGAACAGAGAGAGGAAGAAGTGCAGAGAAAAACACAGCAGACAAGGCGGAGGCGGAGGCAAGATTAGAGGGATTAAGAAGGAGAGGAGAAAGGAGGCGGCTCAGAGGGAAGGTGGGTAGGTTAAGGTATACGGTTTCTCAAGAGAGAATGGAAGAGAGAGAGGGTCAGCCAAGATAAGCTAGGATTATAGTCATTCAGTTCTTAAGTTTCTAATAATTAATATATCACATAAAATAATAATTATTTTATATATTCCATATCTATTTTATTAATATCTGTTGAGTACGGTACATTTAATCTATTATATTCACTCCCCAGGATAACTATTAATTAATATATGAGTGGGTTAGTATATCTTATGTCTCAATTAATACTTAATATTTATAATCTTATTAGTTATTGCTAAATAGTTCTAATAGTCTAATAATTATTGATTTTAAATATATTAAACCACGTACTTTAAGTTATATTATATGGTTTTCATCTCTTGGATTTTATTTCTTATGATTTTCATTTATGTAGTTAACTGATTTAAACTATTTGATAATTCAAGTTTTAATTATTTATAATTTCAGTTTAATAACTTAAACATTTTCCTACAATTGTTTACTTTTTCAACCTTCATATATTTTAATCTACACTTGTTCTAAGAGAAGGAAGCAAACTACAATGTGAAAATATTATTATTATTATTTTTGTCTCATTTTTAGTATTTTGTACTGTTCTATTTTTATAAGGTTTAATGACATGATTTTAAACCTAGTTACTTATTCTTACAAAGCACTTATGATTTTCATTCCATTCGTTCAACTACCGCTGTAATTTTATTATTTCATTTAGTTAAAGTATTTAATATTTTGAGTTTTGACTCTAGTTATTTATTTACTATTTTATTTTGTTAAAGTTATTGGTAATTTGAAAATAATTTTTTTTATTTCAAGAAAGCCTCATTTAGGAAGCCCCAACTTGAAAGTGCCATTATTCTCAAAAAGTAAGGAAAATAGATTTTAGATAAACTTTTTTTTATTATATATAATTAAAATTTTAATTATATATTATTTATTATAATATGTTAAATACCAAGAGGGTCCATTTAAAATTTTTACCTTAGGCCTCAACTTATGTGGAGCCAGCCCTGGATTTCATGTGACAGAAACGGAGGAGAATTCGAGAAACAGAGAGAGCAATGAATCGGAGGAGAAGAAGGAAAGGAGAAGACAAAAAGAAAAAAAAAGAGAGAGAGAAGAAAGAGAGGAAAGGCGAGGAACATGAGTGAAGGAGTCGCAATTGATTTTTTTTTATATCATTTTAGTAAAATACAAATAAATTGTATATTACATAAATTTTATATTTAAACATAGTTTTAATTAAAATCTTAATTTTACAATTAGATTTAAATTTGGGCTTTTGGGCCAAACTTGTGCTTTCATGTATTATCTTTTATGTGCTTACGAGCTCTTCATGTACCAGCTTGAATCAATTTGAATATCTTTTCATTTAGTGAGATACTTGTGGAAAATACATATAGTCATGTTTGTCTCGTGCTTAATCTTTCAAGGGTTATTTATCATTTTCTAGTTAATGGAAAATAAAAAGTATGAAACTGAAGACCTTTCTCTCTTCTTTTGTAGGAAGAGGATTCTATCGTAAGTACAGGGAACAAAAATGAGACATCTCCCCCTTTTCTCAATGAATCTATTTCTATGAAAGAGAAGAGTCAAAGATCTATTTCACTTATTGAGATAAACTCTATTCATTTTCAATAGAAAAATATTTTGACACAAACAACAAAAATACCGAATTTCAATAATATGAAACAAGATAAAATTCATAACATATATTGAATGAATATGATTTGACTCCAAATATAATTTTTTTCATGAAAAAAAAACTCTCTACCCAACAAATAGAAAAAAAAAAAAAAAAACAGTTTTTACCATTGTAAGAACCAATTTACATTAAAAAAAAAATATCTACGATTTTGTGGAAGTTATGGGCTTGGTTCAATGGGCCTATAACCATGACTCATACTGATTTTTTTAGTTTTTCTTAGTTCCTATTTTCCTAGTTAATTTTTTTTATAAAATGGATGCCATTTTTCAAAATCAAATAACCAAATAACCAAGTGCTTTGAACTTTGTAATGCATTTCTTGTAGATGATTTGATATTTGAATTTTGAAATTCATATGCATTATTAGCTTATATTATAATTCAATTTTTATCTAAAATAGTTGATATATTATTATCATGATCATTGAATTCCTCTATTCAAGATTAGAGTTCATAATTAAATTTAATAAAAAAATTACAGACCCATTGTTTATTTGATGATTATAAGACTCCAACATCCAATTTTACGATTGTAATAAGGAATTAAGGAGTATTTTTGTCACATGAGGATGTATACATGATTAAGGTAATCTTATTGTCCAAAACAAGGATAACCCAGATAAAACATGAAATGAACTATAACATTTAAAATTAAACAAATTTATCATTATATGAAAACTTTAAAACTAAGATTAAACTTAAAATATCTGATGAGCCTCTTTTACTAATATCAAGGACAACAATCTTCCCACATACATTTTGTGTAATCCGAAATAATTTTTACTGTATTATTCATTTTATCCTTTGAATTGGCTCGCCGAAGCCTTTGTTG